>VWZE01003468.1:28908-54230 GCA_013396675.1 Eubucco bourcierii
ATCCAACCTAAACCTCCTCTGGCACATAGAGATAAATGCAGTCTCAGACGTTTGTGAAAGCATTTTTCCATTTTCATAACACGAAAGAAAATTAGAATTAAAATAATTAAATATAATAAATAAATATTTAAGAGAAGCTTAATATCCATTACCTCTGTGGCCTCTCTCTGCTTGGTGCCTTCACCATGCCTTGCTAACCTCTGGCTGGAGGGGGAGCTGGAGGCTTGTAACCTTCCTGGTTTGGAGGTGCAGAAGCAGGTGGGTTGGGGCTTTGGGCAGGAGGGGTGAAAGCTGTCGAACTGTAGCAATGCCCTAAGGCACAACTGTACTCTGTGTGGGTTAAGAGCCACCTCCTGCCTCTAGCAGTTACCACGCTGGTTTTTACCTTGCAAAGGTCTCCTATGAAGGGTGTGTAACTTCCCTGGATGTACCCTCTAGCTGCCTGGAAAAGTGATGGGTTTGCCAACCCCTTCCATCCCAAACAGGGGGAAATAATAATTTAAATAAAAATACATGGTACCAACATGGATGATTTTGTCAGGTCCAGTCTGCCAGGATAGATGGCTGCTGGTGGGGTGTGGGGGCCAGTGGGCCTGGGTGAGTTGGCAGGGACCATGTCAGGCAGGATGTTTTGCAGGGAAGATGTGGAAGGAAGGAGGAGAGGATATAAACCAGCTGTCTTGCTGACAGGGTAGTAGTATTTTAGCTCTGGCTTTTATGAGAAGAAAATTATCAGTTTGTGGGAAGTTTTGTGTGTGCTTGGTAGTCGGAACACAGCGACATAATCCCTGCCTTCCCGTCACCAGATCCAGCAGTAAACATGAAGATAACCATAAGAGCCCTGGAAAGCAGCTGCTTTTGGCACTGGGGCGTTGTGAGTCTGAGCAGCACATCTCCTAGGTAGGCAGAAGTATTCTTTTACCTATCAGGAGCCACAGCAGCTTTGAATGGTTGCCTGAAGCTACGCAGCTGGCCGCTGGTGAAGTCGCCTGCCAGGAATTTGGCCTCTCGTCCCATCCCCGAGCCAGTGATAAACACAGCCTGGAATTGAAGGTAGCTAACCTCCTACTCAGGCCCTTATTCACCAGCTTTGAAACCTTGCCTCACACAGAGCATCTTTCCTGAAGGCCTTCTTTCGTGTCCTTCCCTGAGGATGTACCTCACGATGGATGGAGGCTGGTAGCAGCTTGGGATGAGGTTACCTATGGCGGCATGCGCCTGGCTCGGCTTCTTGTGATTGTAGGGTGCTCATTCCCCTCTCTGCCTGCGGTAGGGCTCGGCGTGCCTGGCCCCGTGTTCCGCCGCCCCAGGAGCAGCCCTGGCGCTTCCTGAAATAACAGTGGCGTGAGGCGGTAGCTGCGAGTCAAGGCTGGGGGTAAGCAGATGTAAAGTCTGAATTACTTCTTAAGCGATGCCTTCTGCGTGGCTACGGCGCAGCTGCGACAGCTTTCAGGTTTGCAAGGTCTAACTCGCACAGCAAACCACCACCAGCCAAACCAAACCGAAAAGATCGTAGCTACGTCTGGCTGGGGATATGTATTCACCCCCTCCAAATTTAGATCTGAGAGACATGTGTGGCCTTCTGGTAGGTGGATTTGACTGGTGTCTGAGGTAGTGAGCCTCTTTTGTAGAAACAGTTGTGCTTTCTGCAGCTCACTTGGGAGGCAAGCTGAAGGCAGGAGGCAGAGTTCAAGGAGGAAGCTTGTTTTAGCAGTCGGGTCAGTTATTTCAACAATGCCTTTAGCAAAGTAGTGTGAGGCTGTTTGCACAAATCAGGAACTCGTTCCCATGATTCAGATTGAATCACCTAGTTCAAGTCATTTGAATAAATAAATGACTTCTAGTAAATGAGACAACCTCTGCAATTAGGATGGCATGCTGCATATTTAATCTTATTTATTATGTGGTTTTCAATAGATACGATTGAGTGGGGTTGCACTTGGAATGCCAGGTAGCATTTCAACACAAGCCACTTAACCAAAGCTTACAATCAAATGAGCTCTGCGTTTGTTTTGTGCAGGTGGCATTGTGCTGCCTCTCTTCAGCGCTTAGGTTTTCTCATTAGTTTTCCAGAAGAAGGGAAAAGGACTCATCTTGCCAACTGCACCTTCGTTTTCCACAGTTGTAGCAGGGAATTCTCAAGCAGGTGCTTCCAAACGTTTGCAGTTTGCTACGGTCTTGGCTTTCCTTCATTCTTGCTGGGCCTTCAGCTCCAAGAGGTGTGGAATAACCAGAGATGCTGCTTTTCTCAGATGTGCTTCTGGATTACATGTATCCCTGGTGTTTCCAAGGAGATGTGCTTCATGGTTCACCTACAGCTTCTGCTGTTGGGTTTGGACTTGTGACAAGAGCATTGTCACTTGGTGTGGAAGATGAGGAATCATAGAATGGTAAGGTTGGAAGGGACCTCAAGGATCAGCTAGTTCCAACCCCCTGCCACTAGTACAGGCTACTCAAGGCCTCCTCCAACCTGGCCTTGAACACCTCCAGGGAGGGAGCAATCACAACCTCCCTGGGCAACCTGTGCCAGTGTCTCACCACCCTCACTGGAAAGAACTTCCTCCTAACATCTATTCTAAATCTCCCCTCTGCCAGTTTAAACCCATAGGAAGAAAAGATCTTCTTGGCCTTTTCTTTCCTAATGTTATTTTGCAGTTTGTCTTGGTTTGAGGTAGTGTGTTCCACAGCACATCTGGAAAGGGAAACTTGCAAGTCATGTTTATCTTCTGTGCTCAACTTCTACCTACCTGGGAAGAGGGATAAGTAGCTGAGTTGCAGCAGGTTTCATTTGGTAGAAAAGGAAAAAATGTGATTTCTTGCATCTATAATCTTAAATTTCTCCAATTGCAGTGAGGATGTCTGCAGCAGGAGGTGAAGTCAAAACTTGGGCATCTAATTATCTGGTAGGATCTGATCATTTCTTAAAAAACATCTGTGTTAGGCCACATGCCAAATCAGTGAATCAGTTTGATATTTCTCTTTCTGTTTGGGTTTAAAAAGGATTCTCATTGAAATGCTCTCTTATTTCCATCTGGCCTTCAAAAAGTAATTAAGTGTTGAGCAGTAGTGATGTCAGTCTGTTTCCTACCTAATAAGCTAGTTAAGGTGTGCTCTTGTTAATGATTTTATTATTTCAGAGCTGCTCTTGTCCCTTTCCCTCCTTAATGAGGCAGATCCCCTAGGCAGCATCACTTTATCACAGCTGTCCATGGAAGTCTGTGTTCATCAGTGTGGAAGATGCTCCCCAATCAGTACACTTAGATAACTCTCCCTGATGCTGAAAAGGTCTGTCAAGTGCCAAAAGAACAGCAGACCCTTTTGCTAAATGAGGGTCCTCTCGATTTGAACATCAGCAACCTGGTTTGCACATGGTGTTCAGTGAATTAGGAGTAGCTAATTAACACCTTCTCTGTTTCTTTTGTGTCTGGTCATTAGTTGCTACCAACCAAATTAATTTCTGATAGCACAGGTCATGGAAAGTGCCAATGGCAAGATCAGGTTAAGAACTGAATTTTTCGAGGTTCTGAAGAGAAATGTTCCATTGTTTTTCAACTTTATTGCCTGTTTCCCAGAGCTTCCTCTGTGTGCTGTGGAGTTAACACATGTAGGCTTACATGGTTAGCTAACATCTCACTTCCTATGCCATCATTTAGGACATTTAATTGCTCCCAAACAACAACCATAAAGAGCAGGACAGGAGCCACAATCAAGGATTTCAATAGATCCTGTAAGAAGAGAATTTGAAGTTGCACTGCCTTTGCTGCTGTCTTGTATCCAACTTGTTCTGCTAGCTTGTGCTAAAGCTTCAGGGTCAGATTTGTAGTCAGAAAAGCAAGTATCACAGAGGAGTTTCCCTTTCAGTACATAGCCACAGATTTGGCTCAGGGTGGTTTAATCTACAGACATTTTTATGGTGAAAAAATAATCTGTCTAATGTTGCTTACGTTTTCTGTTTTGTACCAAACAAAAGGAGGAAAAGGGGAGCAGAGACAGGACGATGCTGAAATATTAAAGCCACCATTTCTCAAGGACTCTGGCCATGGTATATTGTCTCTTACACTCCACTGGAATATGAGAGTTTCCACACAAATCCAAGCCTTTTGGGACTACTGGAGAGGAATCATCTCCATCATCTCCAGCTGGGGCTGTCTCAGCAAAAGGAAAAAAAAAAATTATATGAAGAGAAAAATCTGAATTTGTTATGGACACTTGAAAAGGTCTTGGGCTGTTTTCCCCTGGTTTGGTGGGCTACCATTTGAATCCTGCTTATGACCTGAAGTCAAATGCTGTTTCAGAGACTCTGGTAATTTCAGAAATAGCAAACATATGACTTGTGAGTAAACAGACTAGTTATAACAGAGAGGGTTGGGAAATGGATTTTTTTTCTGGGCCAACACTGTGCTATTGAGAGTGATGATATCGTACTGGTAATCGCACTGTTGGGCTTAATGGCCCAGAAAGTTTGATAAAAGCTTCTCTAAAATTGTCAGCAATAATTCCCTCCATTGTTAGATTGCCAGTGAAACATCTTCAGCCCCTGGAATAAATTGCTACCATCAATTCTGTTTATGTAATGATATGAAATAAGACTTTTGCTCTGAAGGTGTAATAACTCAAATAAAATAAATAATACTGTTGGCTGAAAATGAATGGCTTAGGTTCAAAGCTGCTGTAACTGCCCCGAACTTTGGCTCCTGGGCTGGGCCAGGGTAGGTTTTCATCTTAAGCTCTGTACTTGGGTGTTGAGAATAGGCAGCTCTTCATTACCCCTGCCAGGTGCTGGCAGGGTCAGCAGAAATGGGCAACGGGTTTTGTGTGGAAACTGAGAAACAGTTGAAGTTTGCCTTAGTTGAGCTCAGATATTAGTTTTCTCTCTGGGTTTTAGGGCATGGCAGTTATTAGAATGTGAACATTAAAAAGGTGTCATCATTATTGGATAGGACTAGGGGGAATGGAACAAAGCTAGAAATGGGTAGATCCAGACTGGGTGTTAGGAAGAAGTTCTTCACCATGAGGGTGGTGACACCCTGGAAAGGGTTGCCCAGGGAGGTGGTGGAAGCCCCATCCCTCTAGGTGTTTAAGGCCAGGCTGGATGAGGCTCTAGACAGCCTGATCTAGCGTGAGGTGTCCCTGCCCATGGCAGGAGGGTTGGAACCAGATGATCCTTGTGGTCCCTTCCAACCCTGACTGATTCTATGATTCCCATAGGCATTAATACACCAATCTTAAAATAAATAATAGGGGTGCACTCAGATTTTGTCCACAACTTGTAACCTGTGTCACAGAATCGCTAGAGTTAGAAAAGACTTCTGACATCATCAAGTCCAACCATCAACATCACCATTACCACTAAACCAAGTGCCAGAGTGCCATGTCTAGATGTTTTTGGAACACCTGAAGGGATGGTGACTCCATCACCTGCCTGGGCAGCGTGTTCCAGGGCCTTACCACTCTTTCATGCATGTCAATGTATGGTCCCTTTCAAGTTGTTTTCATGGCTACTAACTTCCTACCTTTCTTCCCCCTCCCACTCCCCCTTTCATCCCTTCCCCAAGATGGGTTAAATAACAATTTATCTGCCACTGCACGATGCAGAATGGGCTATAATCCAAAGCAGGAAGAGAAGGAAGTTCTGTTCCAAGAAAATAAATAGCACAGGGTATTTAACAGTGCATTAAGCAACACAGACTGGACTGATAATACAGTGATGAGGGCAGGAAAATACTCTGTAAGTCATTAGTCAAGCGGTGAGATGCTCTGGCTCTGATACTGTTGGTGATATTCAGCATCTTTAATGCAGATGCATTGATAATGCAAAGCATAACCAAGAGCTGAATGTGGACTTTCCACCTCTGCAGTGTGTGATGCAAGGGAAGAGCTGCCTTACCTGCTTGTCAGGGGAGTTTAATTTTTATACTCTAGGGAGGAAAGGAACAGAAATATTCATATGGCTAAATAGACATGGGGTGTCTCCATCTTCATATGGCTCCATAGACACAGGGTCTCTCCATCTAGAGTTATCACTTGCCCATGGTCATTTGCTTCATTTTCTTTAGGGTAGGAACATATCCTGGGGGGAAGTACCTTCCCCACATTCCACCTAGAAAAAAAGAATCATAGAATCGTTTGGTTTGGAAGGGACCTTAAAGATTAGTTCCAACCCCCCTCCCATGGGCAGAGTTGCATTCCACTAGACCAGATTGCTCCAAGTCCCTTCCAGACTGGCTTTGAACACCTCCATGGAGGGAGCATCCACCAGTTCTCTGGGCAACCTGTTTCAGTGTCTCACCACCCTCACTAAAACAAAAAGTATTTCTTTTATTGGATCTAAATATCCCCTCTGTCCCTTTACAACTGTTAGCCCTCATCCTATCACTACAAGACCTTGTAAGAAGTCCCTCTCCATCTTTCTTGTAGGCCCTCTTCAGGTACTGGAGGGCTATTCTTAGGTCTTCCCAGAGCCTTCTCTCCTAAAGACTGAACATCTCCAAATCTGTCTGCCTGTCCTCATAGGGTAGATTCTCTACTTCTTGTCTTCCTGACCTTCCTCTGGATCTATTGAAGCAGGCCAATGTCTGTCTGATGTCAGGGGCACCAGAGCTGGACCCAGTATTCCAGATAGGAGGTCTCACCAGAGCAGATTAAAGGGGAAGAATCCCCTCCCTTGGCCTGCTGGTTACTCTTGTCTTGATGCAGCTCAGGATTCTTAAACTAGGGACCTTGACTGGCTGACTATCTCTGATAGAATCCCTTGCTCCTTCTCCACCTTCCCAAGGTATTCAGCAGCAGGTGGTAAAGAGGACCTGAGGGAGGGCCTTGAAGAGAAACTGGTTCCCCAGCTTCAGAGCATGTAGCTTGGGAGAAAAGCACTGCAGCTGCATGCAGGAGAGTTTATGGAAAAGGTAAAACTATGGAGAGCTGGAGGAGAAAGAAGAAAATCTGGAACCCTTGCTTCTCAATTGCAGTAACACTGTGGCAGGGATACACAGCTGCCATTGCAGCTCAATCCAGGAAACCTTAGGCATAACATCCCTTTGATGCCTGTGGGTGGTTTGCCTGCCAGGACTGCAGGATCAGATTTTTATTTCCTTTATTTTCTTAAGAAAACTTTTCTCATCTACTTTAAATGGAAAAAATGATATACAGTACCCCACACATTATATGAAGACTATGCCATACAGTGATTCTCCTGAAACAGAAGGTAAAATTGAGAGTTAAAGTCACATCAGACAGTGTTGTGGTGTCAGAGTATAACAGAATATGAGTCTCTTGCCTGGATATGCTTAAAAAGTAAGTGTAGTAAGTACTTATTCTAGTAATTGTCCTTCTCCTATCTTGTCCTAAAGTACAATTTCTAGATGTTATGTTGGATGGGGTTGATATGAATGTGGCTTTCAAGCTCATTCTTGTCAACCAAAGCACTGAACTGGTGAGTTAACAAAAAGATGATGTCTCTCAACTTGCTGGAATGAACTTGATGAAGTTGAGTGGCATTTCAGGTGCACACTGCATGTGTTGGAACCAACACTTACATGGGAGCTCTTGCAAAGCATGTGTACATCAGGTGGCCATGGAGGCCAACAGCATCCTGGCCTCTATCAGGAACAGTATGACCAGCAGGACCAGGGAAGTTGTTGTCTGCGTGTACTGGGCACTGCTGAGGCCACACCTTGAGTGCTGCATTCAGTTGGGTGACTGTCATTAGAAGGAGGACACTGAGTTGCTGGAGTGTGTCCAGAGAAAGGCAGCAAAGCTAGTGAAAGTCTGGAGAACAGGTCTGGTGAGGAGTTTGGGGTTCTTCATCCTGGAGATAAGGAGGCTGAGGGGAGACCTTCTCACTCCCTACAGCTCCCTAAAAGCAGTGTGGAGCGAGGTGGATGTTGGTCTCTTCTTTCTAATAACAAGTGATAGGATGAGGAGAAATGGCTTCAAGTTGCACCAGGAGAGCCTTAGGTTGGATATGAGAAGAAAATTCTTGGCTGAAAGGGTTCGCAAAAGCTGGAACAGACTTCCAGCAAAGCTGATGGAATCTCCATCCCCGGAGATGTCAGGACAGAGATGCGGTGCTGAGGGGCATTGTTTGGCTACAGACTTGGCAGAGTTAGATAATGGTTGGCCTCAGTGATCTTAAAGATCTTTTCCAATCAAACAGTCTGAATTATTTACTTCAGCACTGAGGCAACAGGTTAATATGCAGCTCTTAGTCTCTGGCACTCCTGCTTTATTCCTTTAGGGAAAAGAATGGTGTTACCACATCAACTTCAGTACCAACCAGTACCAAAACACTTCTAAAAGTACACTGGACAGGGGTTTGAAGTGCACAGAACTTTTAAAAGTAAAATATCAGGAAAAAATTCTGGACCTTAGGAAAATGATTTCCCAGCAAGAGTGGTCAGGCATTGGAATGGGCTGCCCAGGGAGGTGGTGGAGGCACCAACCCTGGATGTGTTTAAAAGTCGTTTGGATGTGGTGCTTGGGGATATGGTTTAGGGTGCCCCTTGTAGAGTAGGGATGTGAGTTGAAGTTGGTGATCCTGAGGGGCTTTTCCAGCCTGAATGTTTCTGTGATTCTGTATGAACATGATGCTTGCCAAATGCTCCAGGAAAAGGAGAGCATGGACTTGTTCAGGACAGGGGAAAAGCTCTTAATGGAAAGACTTAGCAGTAGTAGCTCTGCTGTGGCAGATGCATTATTTCACCTCTGTGTGCAATCCTGTTGAAATCAGTGGAGCTGTGTGTTGGCTTGGAGTCTGTAGGGGTTCAGGAGCTGTGTTTTACAGGAAACCAGATTTACATTGTCTGAGTGAGTGATGGTTTGGAGAGGCTCAGGTGGTGACACTTGCAAGGGTGTGGCCGGTGAGGGCAGATAGGTGACATTTCTTGGTGATGAGCTGCTGAGGATGACTGGTGTGGAAGTTATGAGTAACTGGAAGCATAAGAAGTTGTGATTTATGGGTGTGAATTTTGAACAAGGTTACAGTTGTGCATCAGCTGCAGCAAGGAAATGGTATCACAGTATCACCAGGGTTGGAAGAGACCTCAAAGCTCATCAAGTCCAACCTGTTCCCACAGCCCTTAAGACCAGACCATGGCACCAAGTGCCACATTCAAACGCGCCTTGAACACCTCCAGGGACGGTGACTCCACCACCTCCCTGGGTAGCCCATTCCAGTAGCCAATGACTCTCTCAGTGAAGAACTTTCTCCTCACCTCCAGCCTAAACCTCCCCTGGAACAGCTTGAGACTGTGTCCTCTTGTTCTGTGCTGAGGTGTATGCGTATGATGGTGTTTTGGTTCTCTATTTAACCATAAAGTAACACATTCTGAATGCTCCTGTGCAGTAAAACATCATTGCAGGGAGGCAAGAGACCTAGGAAAGGTTTTAAGCTAGTCTGGGCTCAGGAAGATTGTACCTTTATCATTGAAAATCTGGTAGTGTAAGGCAAATATCCTGTTGGAAGGTTTTTGTTTTGAGACACTGTGGTAGGAAGACCTTCTGTGCTAATGAATTGACTGTATTTCTTTCTGTTCTTAATCCTTGCCAACTCTTACAGCCAATATCTTTGCATTAATACAACTGCGTGCCTAGAAAAAGCAGAGCTGGGACGATGAGGAATTGCTACTCTCAGTAGCACAGTTTGCAGAATTATTGATTGCTCTTCTCTTGTTGACTTTTCCCCTCACAGCTGCTGTTTTTATCAGTTTACATAAAGCAAAAGCACAAATGCAGGTCTCTAATCCTTGAGATAAAACCCAGGAAAATGCTATGCATGCTGGTCCCTTTGACAGGAATTTCTGGACCTTTAGTCTTTGAAGGTGTTTTGAAATCATGGTATGGACAAAAATCTGCTTAGGTGCTAATCCAAAAGTGGGTAAAGATGGGTCCTGTGTTTTGCAGCCTGAAGTTCATTCTCCTCTACTAGTGTTCACCAGTGAGATAAATGACATGTGGGGCACTGTCTGTACCCAGTACAAGGTTACTGCTTTCCCGAGCATGCTTTAAGAATGGTCCTAACAATGCACCTAAGGACAGGCAGTGCTGGGGATCTTCCCTCCTTCCTTTCTCCCTGAGGGTTCCAAGTTGGATGGTGTAGGAAGGAGCATTGAGGAAGTTTGTCTCACCTGCTATAGTTGCATGTTCAGAGCTCTGGAGAAGGCAGGGAGTTATTAAAATGTCTGTGAAAATTCACAAGTTTTGCTTGAAATCCATGCTGGGTTGGAAGGCAGCTGGTCCCTGCCCTTTCTAGACTCAAGTCAGGTAGGCATGGAATCACAGAATTGTTTTGGTTGGAAAAGACTTTTAAGATCATTCAGTCCAACCATTATCTAACTCTACCTAAAGTCTGGTGCTAAACCATGACCTGCAGCACCACATCTGCGGGTCGGTTTTGAGTGATTCCTGAAGCTCTGAGTTTATTTACCCCTCCATTGTGATGGTTTGAGAGTTCCCCACCCTCCCACGCTATGAAAATCCCCCAGACTAGACTCAGCCAGCTGGAAGTTAAGGACTGAAGCTCTATTTACAGCTCAGCACAATGGACAAGCAGAGATATACACAATAGACAGGAATAGTTACAGAAGCATACAAGTTAAAGGTAATACAGAAACACAACTCCCCTCCCAGAAATCAGAGTCCCCAGGAGGGGCTCCCAATCACCCTTCCACCTTCTTCCCACCCCTCTACCTCACCCCAGGGTCTGCCTTACATGCAAGGTGAGTTTGGAGGATGGGCAAGGGAGGTTAGAAGCAGAGTGGTTAGTTGGGTTTCACAGCAGAGAGCAGAAGACACACTGAATCCCAGAGAGAGAGACACTCTCTACCTTATATATATATTTGTGTCCTTGTTTTTATATATCACAACAAGCCTGTGAGTGAAACAGACATCACCATTGTTTGCTTTTCACAGCCTATAATCTAATTCTTTTCATTACAATATTCCAGTTAGCTTCAAACCAGCACAAATGTCCAGCACTGGAGCCCATAGCCCTTCTCTGTAATCCTTGCTCTGATCCTCCTCACAGGTCCTCTCCCTTGATAGGGATCTTTATTGCCACTTGCACTTTAGAACGGTGGGGCAGGCTTACGCACAGCATCCTACAGCCTCGCTGTGTTTTGTTTGAGCAAATGCCAAAAGCACTTTGATGTTCAGTGCTAGTGGCTGTATGTCCACACTGCAAACCTTGCATGGGGCATCTTCACAGTCTCTCCTGAAGGACAAGGAAAGCTGAGCAAGGTGGTCCTCAAGAAATCTCTTTGGGAACTCGATCTACACTGGCACAGGTTGCCCAGGGAGATTGTGGCTGCTACCTCCCTGGGGGTGTTCAAGGCCAGGTTGGACAAAACCTTGAGTGAGCTGTTCTAGTGGGAGGTGTCCCTACCTATGGCAGGGGGTTGGAACTACATGATCTTTGAGGTCCCTTCCAACCTTACTATTCTATGATTCTACTTCTTGTAGAGACGTACCAGGAACCTCCAGCACATGAAAGATTTTCCGTGTGTGTTGCAGGACATGAAACCCACTAGATTTTTAGTGGAAGTGCTCAGACATGTAACGTGTGACAATTTGCCTGAAATGTGACCAAAAGAAGTGAAGTTGTAGTCAAAAGCAGAATTTTTCATGACATATCCCCTCACTGGCTTTCAGTGTTTTGAATATGCTATGTAATGTGTATGACATGCATTTTATATATATATATATNCCTAACATCCAGTCTAAATCTCCCCTCTGCCAGTTCAAACCCATTGCCCCTTGTCCTGTCATTGCAGGACCTTGTCAATAATCCCTCCCCAGCCTTCCTGTAGGCCCCCTTCAGATACTGAAGGAAATATGATGCTTAAGGAGGTGGTGATTTATCTCAGGAAGGCACAGACACCTTGAAAAATGCAACCTGTCAGCCTGATATCTAATTAATCATTTGCCTCTGATGATAAACCCAGTGTTACCCCAGGAATGCTTCCCAGCACTAGCAACATCTTAAAAAGCTGCTTTAGATGTATATTAAAAATGGGTTTGGAGACTGAGAGACAGGAAAGCTTAGAAGTCTGATGACTGTTTATCTGAAAGGAGTTCCCAAGGGCAGAGGAGCTGGGTTCTGTGTTCCTAGTGGTTTAACCAGGCATGGAATTGATTTGGTTGTCTGCTTGCAGAGACATGGAGGGGATGGCCTGGTTTAAAATTCAAAATTAAAGGCACTGAGGTTATTCGTGTGAATGGAGTTCAGGACTTTGCTTCAGATGGCTGGAACTGACTCTGTGTTAGAAGTGCTGTGGCCAGCAGGAGTAGGGGGGTGATTGTCCTATTGTACTCTGCTGTGGTGAGGCTACACCTCGAGTCTTGTGTTCAGTTTTGGGTACCTCATTACAAGAGGGATGTGGAGGTGCTGGAGTGGTCCAGAGGAGAGCAACAAAGCTGGGGAAGAACCTGGAGAATAAATCTTATAAGGAGCAACTGAGGGAGCTGGGGATGATTAGTTTGAAAAAGAGGAGGCTGAAGGGAGACCTCATTGCTGTCTAGGGGAGATCTCATTGCTCTCTATAGCTACCTGAAAGGACATTGTGGAGAGGTTGGTGCTGGTCTCTTCTCACAGGTAATTAGTGATAGAAGAAAAGGGAATTAGTGATAGAACAAAAGCTTTGAGCTGTGACTGGGTAGGTTTAGACTGGACATCAGGACAAAAAAATTCACAAAAGAGTGGTCAGGCATTGGAATGAGCTGCCCAGGGAGGTGGTGGAGTCACTGACCCTGGATGTGTTTAAAAGTCGTTTGGATGTGGTGCTTGGGGATATATGGTTTAGGGTGCCCCTTGTAGAGTAGGGATATGGGTTGGAGTTGGTGATGCTGAGAGGCTTTTCCAACTGGAATGTTTCTGTGATTCTGAAGATAATGTTTTCTCCATTTCTTCCTGGAAGTGTTCAAGGCCAGGTTGAACTGGGTCTTGAGCAACCTGCTCTAGTGGAAGGTGTCTCTGCCAATGGCAGAGGGGTTTGAACTAGATGATCTGTAAGGTCTTTTCCAACCCATACCATTCCAAGATTACTTAACTTGTGCACAAAGTGAAAGCAGGTGACAAGTGTTAGGGGGAGGAAGCTTCTTCAGGCTCAGAAAGCTATTTAGTAATCTTCTTATTTCAATACACCAAATGTATTTAGAATGTTTGGCACTCCTTGTTTAAAATGCATGGGTTCCCTTCATGTTCCCTTGCTGTGCTTCCTGGTTGTATGCAATGCAAAATGCTAAAAAGAGAGCTTGCTTTAGCTGTGGCCTAAGTCAAGCACGGCAGGCTTCTGAAAGTCACACAAACAAGTTTTTAGTTTGCTAGCTTGGTGTCATTCAGAGGGAGGAATAGCAAACATTAGCTGAGCAGCAGGCAGCTGCATGGGCAGCTGTTATCTAAAGCTAACAGTACCTTAACATGCAGAGGAATGGAAGGGGAGAGTGTAAGTATCTGCAGCGCTCTGGTATCAAAACACCACACCGGGTCACGTTCTGCCCTTGGGCAAGTCTTCTGCAACCCCACTCAAGTGCTAAGGTGCTATGCTTGGGACTGAGAGCAGACCTTGATCTGCAGCCAGGAAAAGCAGCGTTCAAAAGCAGGGGTGCCAGTCTTTCAGGTTTGCTCCCAGTCTGGGCTGCTCAGTATAAAGGGCTTGCAGCAAAAGAAACAGGTTTCTTGGCCTTTATGAATGCAGGCTCTTCTAGAGAAGTTCTAGGTAGTATTCTTTCCTTTTTTTTTTTTTTTTTTTTTTTTTTTTTTTTTTTAAATTTTTAAGCTTTGTTTTCTTCTTGGTGTTTCTTTCAGGCCACTGTGTCACTCCAGTTTAAAAACAAAACAAAACAAAAAAATCTGTATGAAAATCAGAATTCATCTGTTGCAGATAAGGGAAGTTGGGTTTAGTGTCTCAGAGTAAGTGCTAGAAGAAGTGTGGCCAAGTAAAATATACAGCAAGGTGGAGCTAAAATTGCCTGAATTCAAGGATCAAATCTTCGTGACCCTAGACGGGGTTGCCCAGGGAGGTGGGGGAAGCCTCATCCCTGGAGGTGTTTAAGACAGGACAAGGGGCAATGGGTTTAAACTGGCAGAGGGGAGATTTAGACTGGATATTAGGAGGAAGTTCTTTACAGTGAGGGTGGTGAGGCACTGGCACAGGTTGCCCAGGGAGGTTGTGGCTGCTCCCTCCCTGGAGGTGTTCGAGGCCAGGTTGGATGAGGCCTTGAGTGAGCTGTGCTAGTGGGAGGTGTCCCTGCCTATGGCAGGGGGTTGGAACTGGATGATCCTTGAGGTCCCTTCCAACCTTACCATTCTATGATTCTATGGATGAGACTCTAGACAGCCTGATCTAGTGTGAGATGTCCCTGCCCATGGCAGAGGATGTTGGAAATAGATGATCCTTGTGGTCCCTTCCAACCCTGACCTATTCTATGACTCTAGGGCTCCAGATTTTGGGGAGAGATGGGAGTTGGTTTTGGTGTTGCCTGGGTGGTTTGGACTCCCTGTATAGGGATCAGAATAATGGATTTCCCCCTCAGATAGTCAAAAGAGGATTATAAAACCAGGATCTGTGCATTATAATTGTCTGCACTGTTATATAGATTTGATATGGCTTAAGCCCTGCCCCACCCCCAAGGACTCATATGTAATCAGGAAATTATATGCTTGGGTACAGGGCACAGGGACTAAAGAGATTACTTTTTTTTTTTTTCCCCCCCTCCAGGCACTTACTCAGATGTAAAACAAAGTGAAGGTGAAGCAAGGTGTATGTGCTGGGGTCTTTACAAGTGTCTGTGTGTGCATATGTGGAAATGACAGTAAAATCCAGTGGTTTGGGGAAGTGTGCCCATTGTTACCTGCCTCTGGATTTCCAAAAGCAGGTCAGCACCAGCTGGGGTGGGAAGGTTTGCAACTTTCAAAAACTTTTTTTTGCTTTGACAAAATCTGGAGTTGTCAAAAAATGTCCAAGCCTTGGCAAAGTTGTGGTGGGGTTCTTCCTTTTTTTAATATTTTTTTTTTTTTAATGATAGGGTTTGGAAGGGACCTCTGGAGATCATCCAGTCCAACCCCTCCTTGCCAGCCCAGGTTCACCTGGAGCAGGTTGCATAGGACAGGTAGATTTTGAATGGCTCTGGAGATGGTGACTCCATCACCACTCTGTTTTGATGCTCTGCCACACTCAAAGTAAATAAATTGCTCCTTGTGTTTAGATGAAACTTCCTATGTCCAAGTTTGTGCTTGTTACCTCTTGTCTTGGCACTGGGCACCACTGAAAAAAGACTGGTCTCCTTTCCTGACACCTAGTCCCTAAGCACTGGTAAGATCCTCTCTCAGTCTGACTTTCCCTGCAGGACTTGGGACACCTGAGCCCAGCCTTCCTGCATAGGAGAAATGCTCCTCCATCCTGCATGCTGCATCCTCCCAAGCAGTTCCCATATGCACACTCTCCTCATTTCAAAACTTCACAATGGTAGCAAGCTGAGCAGAGACAGCTACATGAGTGTTTTAGTGTCAAATAGTCCAGGAGATATAATTAGGTAAGGACTTTCCAGGAGGCTGCAGTGGGGTGGGAAGTGCTCCCATGGAAACCCCTCTCCTGGGGTGCTGAGGAGGAAGGGCTCTGCCTGCCCCGTGGTTGCCAGCATTGCTCACAGCACTGTGTGCAGCATGTTTGCTCTTTGGCCCTGGCTTGGCAGCTGGAGTGGTTCCAGTCTCCTTGATAAACTGGGAGGTTGGTTTTGGGTTAGGCATGATTCACTGTGTTCAGACTGGGCTAGGTGAGGGAATGCATTAACTCTTCCTTAATTTACCCATCTGTAGCTTTTTCTTGCAAAGTCTGTCAGGGTTTGTGAATTGTGGAGCAACAGGAAACAAAAGGGGGAGTGTGGAAACTAAAAAAAAAATAGGAAAGGAAAAAAAAAAATGTCTATTAAGCTTTGAACTGCATGTTGTCTACAAACTGCTGCTAGCCAAGACTGCCTGTTTCATTAGTTCACAGCTTTGGGATATTCTGCTTTCATTAATAATGAAAATTAATCTGCATGGTGTATTTTTCTTCTTCTGCAGCACTAGCAGCAATCCTTCTGCTGAATGCAAATCAGATCTTCTTTTGCTGCAATCCAAATTCAACTGTGGGTAAAGACTTAAAGAGGATATTTATGGAACACCTGTGTGAAGTAGCAGGTTCTGATTGGAGTGCTCAGGAGGGTGGCATTTGGAGGCTTTCATTGTTTTTCTGACAGGATGTGTTGTTTGTATGCCAGGATAGCAAGCGGGATATTTACATCTCTTTCTTGCTTTCTTTTCTTTTAAACATTTGATACCATAGAGGTTTAGGAGTTATAGAATCATAGAATGGTAAGGTTGGAAGAGACCTCAAGGGTCATCTAGTTCCAACCCCCTGCCATAGGCAGGGACACCTCCCACTGGTACAGCTTACTCAAGGCCTCCTCCAACCTGGCCTTGAACACCTCCAGGGAAGGAGCAGCCACAACCTCCCTGGGCAGCCTGTGCCAGTGCCTCACCACCCTCACTGCAAACAACTTCCTCCTAACATCCAGTCTAAATCTCCCCTCTGTCAGTTCAAACCCATTCCCCTTGTCCTGTCATTACAAGACCTTGCCAATAGTCCCTCCCCAGCCTTCCCATATGCCCCCTTCAGATACTGGAAGGCTACTCTAAGGTCTCCTGGAAGCCTTCTCTTCTCCAGGCTGCAGAACCCAACTCTCTCAGCCTGTCCTCAGAGCAGAGCTGCTGCAGCCCTCTGAGCATCTTCATGGCCTCCTCTGGACCCACTCCAACAGTTCCATGTCCTTCCTGTGCTGAGGGCTCCAGAACTGCACACAGGACTCCATGTGGGGTCTGAGGAGAGCAGAGTAAAGGGGCAGAATCACCTCCCTTGCCCTGCTGCCCACACTTCTAGTTCATAGTTTCTTTCCATCAAAAGATGATTTGCACCTTTTATACACCGACAGACTCAGTACAACAGTCAAGTTTGCAGATCTGATGTGACTTCTGAGGACAAAAGGGCTTTGTAAGCAAAAAAACCAACTCTGTGCAGTATCTGGGAAGTCTGCAAAAGGTGCTGAACAACTTCTGCACTCAGCTAAGGCTTTACTAGGATACTTACCAAGTGACCAGATCAAACCCTGAAGATGGTGGGTGGAGACTTCTCTCCTGGCCAAGAAACCGGCTGCCAGCCTTGGGTGTGTCGTTTGCTTGCTTTTCTCCCAGCCAGACATAGGCGTATTCCTTTGCCCAGCCACCTGCCCGTTGCCCTCACCACAGGTTTTCAGGTGGCTGAGTGCACACAGGGCTGATCTGTGCCTGCAGATGGAGTTCTGTAGGAAGGAAAAGCAGCTCACATCTGGGTGGTTTGGGCTTGCTCTCCTCAAGGCAGCAGTGCCAGTTAAGTCACCATCCCCAGGGTATTTGTTCTGCAGCTTTTTCCTTCGGGGTGAGGAGTGGAGAAGAGTGGCATGTGATGGATGATCAGAGGGCTGGAGCACCTCTGCTATGAGGAGAGACTGAGGGAGTCGGGGCTGTTCAGTATGGAGAGGAGAAGGCTCTGAGGTGACCTTATTTTGACCTTTCACTGTCTTAGGGGGGCCTACAAGAAAGCTGGGGAAGGGACTCTTGTCACCCAGTGATAGGACTGGGGGGAATGGGACAAAGCTAGAAATGGGTAGATTCAGACTGGATGTTAGGAAGTTCCTCAGCATGAGCGTGGTGAGACGCTGGAATGGATTGCACAGAGAGGTGGTGGAAGCCTCATCCCTGGAGGTGTTTCAGGCCAGGCTGGATGAGGCTCTGGAGAGTGTGATCTAGTGTGAGGTGTCCCTGCCTATGGAAGGAGGGTTGGAACTGGCTGGTCCTTGTGGTCCCTTCCAACCCTGATTGATTCTATGATTCTATGGCTCTCCATCCAAAGGTGCTCCTTCCCCACTGTTTTTAATTGATTCATTACATGCATTGAACAAACAAGAGAAAATCTCCTCGACCTTCACAACCTTTAAAAAATGAATGATGGAGAAGGTGTTTATTCTTCAAGCTTCCTTTTGCAGCTTAGTCGTGGACCCCATTTTATAGGCAATTTAAATCTGTTAGAAGGAGAAACAAGTCCTCGGGTCCTGTTATGTACAGCAGCTTCCAATCTAAATTTGAAGCCTAATCATGCACAAACATTGACTTGACCAGTATTGCTTGTGGCATTCGTGTTAAGTGGGTAGTTAAAGGCTTAATGACCCCTTTGAAAGCAAGTCCTTGCTTTCCTGTCTGGTATTGATGGTACTGATGGGGACTGGCAATTGAATTTGTTTTCTTCTGGGTGATTTTGGAAAACATTTCAACTGCCAGCACGGTTTGTCCGCTCCATTTCCCGTGCTGGTTAGGAGTGGGCTGTTTGGACAGGGCATGTGGCTGTGTGCCATCAAAGCCTAGCTGATTCATACAGCATCCTCAGGGGTTCTTCTCACGTTCTGTGACTGCTGCTTAATTTGCTTTCTCAGTCATCATGACAAGAAGAGAAGCTATGGATGAGAAAAGAAGCTGGATGAGGGATTTATGTGATGCAAAGGAAAATCACTCAAGCCTAGGATCCATGTAGCATTATATTTTAATTTTTTTTTTTTTTTTATCCTGGTCACCAGAAGATCTGCTTGTGATGAAGTAAAGGCAGGAATGCCTTAATGTTGAGTGCTGCCTTTTGGCTGTTTCTGTAGTGGGCTTTATGTCATGTAGCTCAAGGGTGGAGAGGGCAAAAATCACTAGGTTGCTGTTTTCAAAGTATCTAAGTAATAAATGAAAAAAAGAAGTGCACCAAGGTCTAAAACTGATTGGAAAAGTAGCTGTTTTGAAATTTGGCGATGGAACAAATTGCTGGAAGCTTTGGGGACACTCACTTTTTGTGGCACTTGGCAGCAGTATGGCACAGAAGAGTACAGCTCCATGATTTTTACATGGGATTGGCACTTAAATGCTTTTTGCTGCCTGCTCTGATCAGATAAACTGCATCACGCAGTGATACTGACTGAGATCTTGGGCTGCTGGGTGAACATCTCCAGCTAAATAGTGAGGAACCTGAACAAAAGCAAAGTGAAGCTCCCACACCTTGCTCTGCCATAGTTTATCGTCCCATTATGAATTAAATTACTTGAGTTTAAAAAGACAGCTGGGAAAACCAAGAACATACTGCACTTGGCATTGGTTCATTTATGCAAGTCTGGGACTCATAAAAAAACTTGGAGAGGGGATGAAGCACCTTCAACAAGAGCCTCTGGCCACTGCCCAGGACAGCTGTAGCCTCCTCTGCCAAACAAGGGTGTTGCAATAGGCAGCCACTCCTGAGCTCAGGGGGTCTTTCCCACTAACTTTCCTCATCTGAGGAGAGAAATACTCCCAACAGCAAAGACCACAAGGCACTCTCCTGTGGCCAGCCTGGGTGGTCAAATACCGTCTTTTTGAGATGCCACTTTGCATCCAAGAGATTGACTACGTGTTTAGATTTTCCAGCCTGCTCTTTTGCAGCATTCAGTGTACCCTGAAGTTACATGTGTGCAGCCAAAGGCAGATGGGTGCTTGTGTGGACAGCAGACCTCTTCTTGCTCTGTTCATCCCCTGTGGTGTTAAGGCAAACTGTGCTTCCAAACCAAGCCTGTTGTGTGCTGTGTCTGCAGGAGATCTTACTGCTTCTTGTCCAAGTGTCTACACAGCCTTTTCTTTTTCTTTTCTTTTTACAACCTTTTCTCTTTTTTTTTTCTCTCTCTCTTTTTTTTTTTTTTTTTTTTTTTTTTTTTTTTTTTCCTGTGGAGGAGCACTAGGGAAAACTGGAGCAATCCTCAGGAAAGGCAGGGAAGGATTGTTGGGGTTTTGGCAGGCCTGTAAATGAGCCTCAGTTCTGCCTCTGGAAAGCTTGTTGTCACATTATACAGAAGGGGCTCTGCTTGTGAAGGGATAACTTGCTGCCCTTGGCTCATGGAAACAGAATCACAGAACGGTGGGGGTTGGAAGGCATCTCTGGAAATCACATAACCCTACCCCCATGTTAAAGCAGGGTCACACAGTGCGTGCAGATTGGTTTTGAAAGTCTCCAGAAAAAGAGACTCCACAACCTTTCTGGGCAGCCTATTGCAGCACCCTCACAGGAAAGAAGTTTTTCTTTGAGTGAAACCTCCTTTGTTTTGGATTATACCCATTCCCCTGTCACCAGGCACTGCTGAAAAGAGTCTAGCCCCATCCTCTTGACCTCCACCCTTTAGCTCTTGTTGAGCATTAAGAAGATCCCCTCTTAGGCTGCTCTTCTCCAGTCTAAACAGGTCTCTCAGCCTCTTCTCATCAGAGAGATGCTCCAATCCCCTCAGCATCTTCGTAGCCTCTGTTGGACTCTTTCCAATAGTTCCTTCTTCAGTTGGCCCTTCAACTTGGGAGTCCAGAACACAACACAGTACTTCAGATGTGGCCTCGGTGGGGCTGAGTAGTAACATAAAGTAAATGTACAATGAGTCTGTACCTTTGGGTGGTTGATTCCAAGACCAGCAGAGCTACAGTTCCGTTAAACTCCTAAATTAGAGAGTAACTTCTTTTTTCTTCCTAAGCTGTTCTGTTTGGCTGCTCTCAGTATTCCAGAGAGGCAGCAAAATTACCACTGGCTTTCCCACAGCAAATCCTTGACCTTCCCCTCCATTTAAGCATTAGCAGATTCCCTGCACTGTGTCTGGGGGTGGAGAGAGGAGCTGTGGAGTTACACGCACGCACGGACACACATGCACATGTTTGTTGGTAGCTTCTCCCAAGCACTTGGCTTGCAGTCTGAAGGTAATGATTGGGGTTTTGTTTCCTCCTCTGCACCACACCAAATACAAACCAGTTCTGTTGTGAAGCAATGTTGTACAAATCGTGTCCAAGCAGTCACTCCATGCAACTCAAGGGTAGATGCGTGGCAGTTGTTGGTGTGGATCCTTCTGTGCCCAACCTGCGGTCCTTGGCTGCTTCCTTTGAGCTGTTGGTGTCCACACACTGATTTGTTATCTGGTGACAGTCACAGCAGTTGAAACCTCATCTGTGCTTGATGCTGATCGCTGACGTGTGGCATGAAATGAAAGTGCTGTGTTCTGGTCTGTACCTTACCCTGAGCCTCAGACTTCAGTAGCTCATGAGCTTTATGTAAGTCGATGGATGGGAAAGGAGTGCTGAGCGCCGTAGGTGCAGGGCGGGGAAAGAGGGTCAGGGAGGGTGGTTTCAGGGCTGCACACATCTGTTGCCTTCATGCTGTGCTCACAACTGAGCAACAGGAGCTTTTTAACACCTCCAGATACTTTTCAGCTCAGTGGCTCATCCCTGGCTTTCATGGGGTGCGTTTCTGTAGTTTCACATTTCACTGGAAATTACTCACTCACTGTGCCAGAAATACGAAGTTTAGAGAAATCACAGAGCCAGCAGTGAGTAGGTTAAGGAAAAGATGAGTAAATACTTGTGTTGGAGGTGATTAGCTCCCTGAGCTAGGCTCTGTTCAGAGGGAGCAGATGAGCGTGAAAATCAGGGGTGTGAGACGCAAGCATGCCAGATCCCAAGCTGCTACCTGAGAGAGCGAACCAGATAAAACGGTATGAGCACACTTCTAGTGGCCAAACGACCTTGCAAACAGCAGAGCACGTTTGAAACGGGGTTAAAACACACCGTGTGTTACAAACCCAGAGAACTCTTGCTTGTTCCTGAGTTTGCTAGGCTAAGGTTACATCCCAGGATGGAAAATGTGAGGCGCTCCTTAGCCTATATGTTCTGCTGTAACATTTTATCAGCAGGCAAACGCTCGTTACATACACCCCCATCGGCTGTGCTCAGGTTGCCAATATCTGAGTGGAAACATTGTATTAACTTGGCTGTTCCCTTGCAGGATGTTACTCTTGGAAAATTATCACGAAATGAACAATTCTCAAATCAGCGTTTTTCATTTATAGCAGGCTGTAATTTACAGTATGGATCTACGCCTGCCTGGAGAATTCCCTGTCTGCTGTGGCTAGGAGCAGAACTGATTTGCCCAAAGAAAGGCTCTGCCTTAAATACACACATCAGTTTGAATCCAGGCATGTTGCATGTAATAATTTACTAGTAGCTGCCCGATCCTGGGTTGCACATTCTTCTGAGGACCACAGTTTATCTCCTTCATGGGAATGACATACACATCCCAGCGCCAAAAGTGAAGCATGTGGTTGTGACCCTCAGCCCATCAGATCTCAGCTTCAATCCATTCCTCTCATCACTACAAGCCCCTCTAAAAAGAGCCTCCCCAGCTTTCCAACCATTCTCTTACCAAGCCCTGGTACATGTCCCTCAGCATCACATCTCTGCCTCTTTCAGACACCTCCAGGGATTCAACCACCTCTCAGGGCAGCCTGTTCCATTCTTTGAGAACCCTTTCAGTGAAGAAGTTTAACCTGACACAACTTGTGGCCATTTCCTCTTGTTACTGGAGTGAAGAGACCAACACCCACCTCACTCCAACCTCCTTTCAGGTGATTGTGGAGAGTGAGGTATCCCCTTTGCCTCCTTTTCTGCAGAAATTGTGAACTTCACATCTATAATTGCTTACTTAACGGGATAGAGTTTAATTTAAAATTTGGAAGCTTTAATCGTGTCCTTCATGCTTGTGAGAAGAGTAGAAAATGTTGCTGTTACAGGAGAGGGACAGGAAACCCTTTTTCTTCTGGTGAGTTGTTTTGGTTTTTTTTTTCCCCACCCCTTTAAAGTTCTCTTTGTCCAAGTCGAGCACTTTACTGTTAGTTAATAGCTCTTGAGTTCCCTCTTGTTTGCATAACAATTTGTATCAGCTAAGGCAAGCACAACTCAAAGCTTTTCACTCTGGCAGTTTCTTTAATTGAACCAGGGAATGCAAACAGGGAATTGTAGCGTGCTGAAAGAGTTCTGAGTCCTGGAGGGGGGGTGAGGAGGGGTGAGGAACCAACCCCTAGTGTCCACTGAGGTGTGGTTGTTGATGTCTTCCTATGTATTTGCTTACTTGTATCCGTGGCAATGTATGTGTAGTCCTATTTCCATATGCATAGAAACCTTGATTCTTTGAAAACGCTGACAGTATATCTGGTGATTGTTGGTTTGTTTTGTTTTGTTTTTTTTTAATTAAGTGGCCTTAGCCTAGTTTGTTATCAGCAATTTCATGACAATGGGAGGAGAGCTGTTCCCATGCCAGCAGTTCTGAGAGTGCCAGCTTTGGATGTAGAGTCTGTGAATATTGGTGTATGGTAAAAAGCATAAGGCAAAGTAAAAATCACCTTATAGCAGAGGTGTGGTTGGTTTGGTTTGGTTTGGTTTGGTTTTTTCCTAGCCAAAATATAGAATCAGAATTTTTTCAGTTGGATCTAAGGTCATTGAGGCCACCCAATACCACCATGGCCATTAAACCATGGTCCTAAAGTGTCGTGTCCACACACCTTCAGGATGGTGACTCTGCCACATCCCTGGGCAGCCTGTTCCAATGCCTGACAGCTCTTACCATGAAGATATTTTTCCTTACATCTAGCCTAAACCTCCTTTTCTTTCCTGCAGAAAGCCTAGGTGGGAAACCATGCTTCCCTTTAATGGCATTTGAGATCCCAGGACTTCAGAGGTTGGAAGATGTGGAAAAAGGGGCAGCTATGGTCTGTGTTTGTGCAGTTCATTCCCATCGACTCCAGTACAGCCTCTCCCTTTCATATTCAGTGTTATTTGACTTAATATTCTGCTTCAAAAGAGAGCAATTAAACGAAAGGTCTGTGCTTTGTGCCAGCACCTTTGAAACCAACCATGAGACTCCATTCCCAGAGGATGAAAGATAATTTCCAAGGAGGCCTCAAATTTCTAGTGCCTAAACAAAGTGGATGGTTTTCCTAAATGGCTGTAGTGGTTAATAATTGTATTAAGTGCCTCTTCTGAGTCCACACCCCTTGATTTTTGCATGATTGTTGTGGTTACCAGCTCAGTCTTTTTGATGCCAGGGAAGGGTTGTTTTGGGGAGCATCACTCTCCTTGAGGGATACAAGGAAGGTTTGTCTTGAGGAGCATCACTCTCCTTGAGGGATACAAGGGAGGTTTGCCTCAGGGAGCATCACCATTCCCAGGAGATGCAAGGAAGGCTTGTTTTGGGGGGACCATCACCCTTACCTGCTCATTGTCTTCTCCTAGCGAGCCAGTAAATATTCTGAGGGCTTTTGGCACAGCAAGACTGTTGCCAGGCAATCTGCTGCTTGCCAACTCTTAAAGGTTGGACTGGACAAATTTAGAGGCCTTTTCTGAGTCTGCATCCCTTGATTTTTGCATGATTGTTGTGGTTACCAGCTCAGCCTTTTTGATGTCAGGGAAGGGTTGTTTTGGGGAGCACCACTCTTCTTGAGGGATACAAGGAAGGTTTGTCTTGAGGAGCATCACTCTCCTTGAGGGATACAAGGAAGGTTTTTCTTGAGGAGCATCCCTCTCCTTGAGGGATACAAGGAAGGTTTGTCTTGAGGAGCATCACTCTCCTTGAGAGATACAAGGAAGGTTTTTCTTGAGGAGCATCACTCTCCTTGAGGGATACAAGGAAGGGTTGTTTTGGGGGGACCATCACCTTTACCTGCTCATTGTCTCCTCCTAGTGAGTCAGTAAAATATTCTGAGGGCTTTTGGCACAGCAAGACTGCTACCAGTCAATCCACTGCTTGCCAACTCTTAAAGATTGGGCTCGATGATCTTAGAAACCTTTTCCAACTGCCACTGCTTCTACCTATCTCATGCTACTGCTTGGAGAACAGAGTGGAAGTCAAGCAGCCAGATCTGTTTTTATTGCTTTATTTTTCTGCAGTTGTTTTTTTCTTTTTAAGAACAAAGTATAGTTGGACCTACCTTACATCCTGGCAGATGATGAAAGTGTATGGAGTGACCTTCTGGAGACACTGGGAAGTCATGTTGCTTTCATTGCAACCCCTTGGTTGTACCATTAGAGAGAAAGGACTTCTCTAGTGATTTTCTTTTTTTTTTTTTTTAACGGTGAAATAGGTTCACCAAGACTTGGGTCTCCACTCCAGATGTGCAATTAACAGTCAGCAGATTTGATGCCTTTGTGGGTGGGCTCCTAAAAACCTGATCTCCCTTCCAGTTCTTTGCATAATGAAGGAGAAAAAGTAAAAAAACACCTCTGGGGGATTCATGATAATTGAAACCTAATTCCCAGGTATTTAAGCATATTAACATCTTTAAAGAAAAGGCCAGAAACTGATGGGAACATCCAAGGATTTAGTTACATCTTTGTGGGAGAGGAAAAAAAATCTACAGCCTTTATTTTTTTTTTTTGGGGGGGGGGGGGGGGGGGG
>VWZE01003468.1:54249-77463 GCA_013396675.1 Eubucco bourcierii
TGTAGGGTGGTGGTCGGGGGGGGTTGTTTGGTCTTTTAATTTTTTTTTTTTTAACTTGTTTAATTCAGTTTCTTAAAATCATAATATCAACTGCTGGATTAAATAATCAAGAGCAGCATAGAGAATCATAGAATAGTAGGGCTGGAAGGGAGCTCGAGGATCATCTAGTTCCAACCCCCTGCTATAGGCAGGGACACCTCCCACTAGTACAGCTTACTCAAGGCCTCCTCCAACCTGGCCTTGAACACCTCCAGGGAGGGAGCATCCACAACCTCCCTGGGCAACCTGTGCCAGTGTCTCATCACCCTCATTGCAAACAACTTCCTCCTAACATCCACTTTCAATCTCCCCTCTGCCACTTCAAACCCATTGCCCCTTGTCATTGCAAGCCCTTGTCAATAGTCCCTCCCCAGCCTTCCTGTAGGCCCCCTTCAGATCCTGGAAGGCTACTCTAAGGTCTCCTAGAAGCCTTCTCTTCTCCAGGCTGCAGAGCCCCAATTCTCTCAGCCTGTCTTCATAGGAGAGCTGCTCCAGCCCTGTAAAACATTTCTTTTGATTTCCAGCCCTACCACTTACTGAGAAGAAAGTAGTTGCTTCCTGTGCAGCTGCATCTCCACTGACATTCCCTTTCAGCTCTGTGGAGTTGAGAAGACCACGTGGCTTTCCATATTTCACAGGTGGAAATGCAAGGACATGAAAGCCCCAGGCTAGAGCTCACCCCCTTAAACTGATAGGCTATTTTCACAGTTAGGCTCTGCAAAGTCGTTTCTGCCTCTTAGAGATATGTGAGATTACTAAGTGAAGATAAAGGTTGGCAACTAGCACAGTGCAACCTGTTAGCCTGATCTGAACCTGCTGTACAAAGAAAAGAGGGAAGGAAGCTGAGGGAGGAGGCAGCAAAGTGGCTAAATAGAAGGTAGATCTTAGAATCATAGGATTATTAAGGTTGGAAAACCTCTAAGATCATCAATTCCAACCATTGACCCAACACCAAGATGCTTGCTAAACCATAGAATCATAGAATGGTTTGGCTTAGAAGTGACCTCCAAAACTCTTCTGGTTCAACCCACCTGCAGTGAACATCTTCAACTGGATCAGGTTGCTCAGGGTCTTGTCAAGCCTGACCTTGAATATCTCCAGGAATATCTTCAGCTCCCTCCCTGGGCAACTTGTTGCAGTGTTCCACCACCCTCATGGTAAAGAACTTGCTCCTGACAGCCAATCTAAATCTACCTTTCTCTAATTTTAAAGTCATTGCCTCTCATCTTATTACTTGAGGCCTTGAATGGTCCCTCTTCAGCCTTCTTGTCAGTCCCCTTCAGGTACTGAAGGCTGCTCTTAGGTCTCTCTTCTTTTAAATACATATATATAAACACTTAAATGTCTAAATAAGAATGTAAATCATTAGAAACCTAAGGATGCAGATTTATTGTTTCTTGTTTAAGTGCTTTCTCTATTCTTTCTAATCAATCAGGCTTTCTAACTATTGTAAAAGATCTTATATATGTTTTATAAGAGCTAGAAACATTAAGGGGGGAAATAGTTGTGATTTCTCTGCACGATGGCAACTGTCATGATTATTCTCCATTTGAACTTTGCAATGAAATGTAAGAGCTGTGCAAAACTAGGAGATGTTAAGTCCTGGAACCACACACAGAATGCAGTGTGTTGGAAGGGACCTCTAGAGGTCATCTAGTCCAACCCAACTAGATCAGGTTGCTCAGAGACCCATCAAGCCTGGCCTTGAATGTCTCCAAGGATGGGGCCTCCACCATCTTCCTGGGTAATCTGTTGCATTGTTCCACCACCCTCACAGTAAACTTCTTCCTAGTTGCCAATCTAAATACACCCTGCTCTAGACTAAAACCATTGGCTCTTGCCCTGTTGCTACATGCTGTAGTCTCTTCCCAACTTTCTTGTGGGCACCCTTCAGATCCTGGAAGTTCATGTCCCACGGTGCCATGTCCACACAATTTTTTAACTCCTCCAGAGGTAGTGACTCCACCACCTCCCTGGGCAGCCTGTTCCAATGCCTGGCCAATCTTTCAGGAAAGAAGTTTTTCCTGACATCCAAGTTAAAGCTTTCTTGGCACAACTTGAGGCCATTTCCTCTCGTCCTGCTGCTTTTCAGCTAAAACCTATCTCTGCTTTTCACCTTCCAAAGGAGAAGGTGCCTTTTTTTTTTTTTTTTTTTAATTAGTCACTGAGTTCAAAACCTGAACCTTGGCTGTAAGGAATTGTTTTTAAAGAAAATAATTAAATAATGAGAGAGCACAATTGTTTCCCTAAGGCTAATTTGAGGAGGTTGATTAATCATCTTTCAAACATGCAGCGATATGGTTCAAAATACCTCTCCCAGCAGTTTAATACCAGGAATAACTCTATAGTTAGTAGAACACCTATGTAAAATGCAGCAGCTTGCTTGTGGCACTCAGTCTTTGACCTTTCTGGAGAATTTTCCTCTGCCAGTAAAACTGTTTTATGGACTGGAATCTTTTCATGTAGTCCTTTTCAATCCTAATCCTGCCTTTGCAACCCAAAGCTTTGGCACAGGTTTTGGACTGAACGATCGCTAGAGGTCCCCTCCAACCCCTAGCATTCTGTGATTCACTAAGCACAGTTAGGACCAAAGGTCAAATTCAGATATAGAGTCAGGCTGGAGTGGTTGAAGGAGCTCTGTCTGCCCAACACTATTGAGCCCAGAATGCCCAGAGTTGACCAGAGGGAATAGTGCCTGTTTCTGCAGCGGGAATCGAAACCTTTCTTTAAATTGCCAAGGAGCTGACTCCTAACTGTGTACAACTGGCTTGAAAAAAGTGAGAGCTCAGAAAGCGTGGGGAAGGCAGTTCAGGTGCTTTAGGATGGAAACATTCACTCTTGGCAAGTCTTAGAGGAGGCTGCATGAGTTGGAAGCAGCCAGCAATGTTGACTTCTGTAGTGCTGCCTTTGGTAGCATTGGCAGTTTCCTCCTGGTGTAGCAGTAGGATTAACAGAGCATCAAGGTATGATTAAACTGAAATGATCAATCCTGACCCATTGTCTATGCACCCAGCAGTCAGAAGACTGCATGTGCAAGGGCTTCTGTTCTGATCTGGAAGAAATGGCCATGCTGAAATGCAGAATTAGGTTTTAATTAATGAAAAATCAGGATGTGCTGTGTGTAATGTCACATCCAAAAAACATAATCTGACTTCTGGAGCCCGACTGAGATTGAGTGGGTGATGTTGTAGAGAGTTTGCCACTCCCCAGAGATCCATATATGAAAGCAGGATGGAGGAACTTCTTGTATCCTGTCATCATATGACTCATGTTTGCAGTGGATCTCTCTCCTTCATTTGACAGAGAAGCCATTTGCTAGGCTCACTGGCCCATGGGACACTGTCTGCTAGGAGTTTTTAAAAGCATGTAGGATCTCTGGATTTAAGGTGCTCCTTTTTTCCCAGGGGAGAGGTAGAACTTTACAACTGGAGAGCTAGTGGACAATGTTAGTCGGTTACTTTGTCTTCAGGGGTCATCTGGCCCACCTTTCAACAGGGAATACTGCTTTTATACTCCTGGCTATGAAGCTGCTAATGACTTCTCATGGCCCCGGTGAGTTCCTGGGATTCTCCTGGCTCTCCCAGTGGAGCCTGGATGCTTGCCAGCTGCACAGCTTGGTGTGAACCATTCCCACAGGGCTCTTGCTGAAGCATCAGATATGTCAAGGCTGTTCTAACCTGTTGTTGGGATTTCTCCAAGTTCTGGTAGATAGCATGGTTGAATTCCTTGTGTTTGTCTTTGGGGAGAGATTTTTGGGCCTCTTCCCACATTTCAAATTGGTACTTGCCTGTATATAGTTAAGTGCCTGTGGCTGCCACTGCAGACTGTTGAATCCTTTCTAAGACACACAGAGGTCTAACACTCAGACCCTATTTAAAGCTTTATGTTCTGTTTGCATTGACCAATTCCTCAGCATTCAGAAGGACTAAATTGTTTGGAGGAGTCTTTTTGGAACATTGTTTGTTTCTAAAATATTCCTTCCATGGGCAGCTGATAGGAAATACAGAATCTGGTCGACATTTCTGCTGTTACCACTGCTTCTCTTTAAGGGAGTGATCTTTAGTGGTTGCAGAATCATGGAATCATAGGATGGTAAGGTTGGAAGGGACCACAAAGGTCATCTAGTTCCAACCCCCTGCCATAGGCAGGGACACCTCCCACTAGTACAGGTCACTCAAGCCTTGAACACCTCCAGGGAAGGAGCAGCCACAAGAATGTCTGCCCTGGGGTCACAGACTCCCTCTAAGACTGTGAAAAAAATGTCTGTAGCCCATCATTTGGATCAGAGATGGTAACCAATCAATGAAGGCAGGAGAGAGACTTGGAGTTTGTCTGAGACAGTTACTAGTTCTTGCTGCCTTTCTCTGGAAAACCTGCATGTTGGAGAAGAACCCTCAGTCCTCTTGTGTTAAGTAGATTTGATGAGTAACTTTACTACCTGGCCAGACCCTTCCATGCAATTAGGAGCTACTGTGCTACTGATTGTCCTGTTCTGTGCAGGTAATTGGGTCCTGGTTTGTATTTCAGCTGACTGTTTGGCTTAAGATGGGTGGTTCCTCCATGTTACCTGTCTTCTGCTCCTTCAGTCACTTCCAAGTGACAGTCTGCTATGTTTGCATTATGAAGCAAGCATGAACTTGCCATAGACCAAATCTTTGGCTTAAGCATCAGGTGCCAACGTGAATCTGTGAACTTGGTAGTCTGAACTAAAAGCCCCAAAACAACACCCACCCCACCCCCACCCCCCAAAAAAAAAGGCTTCAGGTAACATGGTGAAGGAATACTGTAGTGGAGACATTTCAGCCCAGCCAGGCAGTACACATCCAAACCCAGTGGTTGCACCTAACCCGTGTGGGAGGGACATTGTGCTCCTATACTATAGAAAGGAAGCACAAAGAAGGAATATTGCCCCAGAAAGAGAAGGAGACTATTTTCACACTGAAACTGTGTGTGTGGTGTTGACCCTGTGGCCCTGGTACCAGTGGGAGGATGCAGCCTGGACTGTTACCTTAAGCAGAATTTTGGTTAAGAGTTCCTGTCCTGGTTTAAAACGATGCATTAAGACTGTAAAGAACAGTTTCTGCAGAGGCTTGGTGTCCTGAAGTCGTTTTGAATGCAGAGATCATCTGGGCATTAGGAAGTTCTTTACTATGAGAGTGGTGGAACACTGCAACAGGGAGGTGGCGGAGGCCTCATCCCTGAAGGCGTTCAAGGTCAGGCTTGATGGGGCTCTGAGCAATCTGATCTAGTTGGCTATGTCTCTGCTTACTGCAGGGGGGATAGACTTAAATGACTTTCAGAGGTCCCTTCCAACCCAGTGCATTCTATGATCTAACATCCACTCTGCTTCATCTGCAGTTTGCTAAAGCTTTGGGATTTTAAACACCTCTCAGACTTGTTTAGCAAACGTGTATAGCAGACATCTTTTCTTGAAGCATTTAAAGGAAGGCAGTGTTATTAAGTGTCTTAAGAGGTGGGAAGAGGGGTGGAAATTAGAAGCATGCAATTATTAGGAAACCAAACAGACCATTTTAGATTGAAGTTGTGATGTACCCAGCAAATGGCTACAGGTAAGAACGACAGATTAATTAAAACTAGAATGGAAAAAAAAACACCAACTTGTATGTTATTAAAACTAAGAAAAGGAAAAAAAAAAAAAAAAACAAAACAAGAGGAGTTAAAGCCATGATGCACTTGTAGAGCAGACACTTCTTTTAATGAAGAGCTCAGTCTGAATAATGTTGAGGGCTGGAGTGACTTTTCATCAGAGCTGTGCGTGCCAGGCCATGTCTGAGCAGGAATATATTTTCTCAGTTAATAAACATTTGTTCTTTGCCCGGGGTGCTAAACAACCCTGTTGTTCTGTGCTGCCATGTGGAACACCTCCGTGAGCTTTACAAAGGAGATCCAAAAAAAAAATAAAAAATTCAACTTGGCTGAGGAGAGCTCCTCGTGTTTATATTAAAACCTGGAGCACGTTTCCCCTCCTCTGCCTTGAGCTTCTTGATTGGTGAAACTGCTCCCTGCCTTCTCTGAAGAGCTTCAAGCTGAGACAGTTCCCCAGCAGCAGCCCTTTCTGCTGCCAAGGTTTCAGCTCTAGGATCCCCTGCAAGAATGGCACAGGTGGGGAAACTGGTGGCAGAGGGACAAACGGACTGAAGGGTAGCACCTTCAGCCTCCGTGGGGAAGGGTCTTTGTTAGGAGCCCCTGAGCTCTCCAAGCCTGTATTTAGATGCCACGTGCTTGTGTCTCGCAGGCCAGCGCTGGCCTCGGTGGAAGAGCTCTACTGGTGTAAGCAAAAAGGGTGAATGTAAACTGATGGAGCAACATAACTTCATGTGTGGCCAAAGCCACTCTGAGAAGTCCAAGCAGATTAGGAAAGCGGAAAGCTGTCTGTTTAGTGGTGAGCAGATACTTCTGAAGAGCACAGTACGTGGGTGGTGCTGGTGGTGGAGCAGAGGAGCTCTGTGTGTGTGTGTGTGTGTGTGCAAGGCTGAGCAAGAATTAACGCTGTTAAAGCAGCCTGGTGATTCAAAGCTCTTTCCTCCTGTAGTTATTTCACAACGCGCTTAGTGTCACTTAGTGACTGCTCATAGTATTGTGGACGTGGCACTAAGACAGCTGGTTCCACATATTGGGATTTCATCATTATTTTTAGCAGCACAATTTTCTCACGAAAATATTCTCTACTGGAAAGAAACAGGGAGGAGAAATGATGCTACAATCCTGATACTAATGCACTAACTTTTTTTTTTTTAAATAACGTTTGTACCTTCAATGCCTTTAAAATCATAGACTCATTAAGGCTAGAAATGCCCTCTAAGATCATCAAGTCCAACCATCCTGGCCTGTATCAGGAAGAGTGTGGGCAGCAGGAAAAGGGAGGTTATTCTGCCCCTGTACTCAGCACTGGTCAGACCACAGCTTGAGTCCTGTGTCCAGTTCTGAGCCCCTCAATTCAAGAGAGATGTTGAGGTGCTGGAAGGTGTCCAGAGAAGGACGATGAAGCTGGTGAGGGACCTGGAGCACAGCCCTGTGAGGAGAGGCTGAGAGAGCTGAGGGTGTGCAGCCTGCAGAAGAGGAGGCTCAGGGCAGATCTCATTGCTGTCTACAGCTACCTGAAGGGAGGTTGTAGCCAGATGGGGTTGGTCTCTTCTCCCAGGCAACCAGCAACCGAATGAGGGGATACAATCTCAAGTTGTGCCAGGGGAGGTCTAGGCTGGATATTAGGAGGAAGTTCTTCATAGAGAGAGTGATTTGCATTGGAATGGGCTGCCCAGGGAGGTGGTAAAGTCACCCTCCCTGGAGGTGTTGAAGACAAGACTGGATGGGGGCATTTATTGCCATGGTCTAGTTGATTGGATAGGGCTGGGTGATAGGTTGGGCTGGATGATCTCTTCCAACCTGGTTAATTCTATCCTATCCTATCAACTCAACACCACCACCATGCCCACCAAACCATGTCCTGAAGTGCAATGTCTACGTGAAATGTGACATGCAGTTTAACATCTGTTGGAGACTTCTATTTGTTCTTTTTCAGAGAGCACAGATTGAGGTTTTGATCCTCCCTTTTAATTCAGGAGGAGGATGTCTGGCGAGGTCACTCTTACACAACATCTAACACCAAAACCGTGAAGCTATTGAACTTTATCTGTCACATAATACATCAGGTTGGAAGGGACCCTCAAAGGCCATCTTGTCCAACCCCTCTGTAGTGAGCAGGGACATCTCCAACTAGGTCAGGTTGCTCAGGGCCTCATGTATGGCACAGCCATGAAATAAAGAGCTTTTAATAATTAATGAATCGTTTACCACTTAAAGTAAATGGAATTGTATTTACTGCCCTGACCTCAGAGGGGCAGATTCATCAGGGCTTTGTTGCAGTAATTCATATTCAGAACATCAGAGAACACAGACCAGATATAATCATTTCACTTGAGGGTTCAAATCCAGTAATATATTGTGTCTACCAAAAGCACTTTAGTTTTCTTTGGGATGAATATCATCTTTTAGCTAGGTACTTTTTCATCCAGATTCTAATAATGTACCCTAAGCTGAGAAAGATGATCTGATTCCACTTCAAATTGGAAGATGATAGCTATTCAAGCAGCATTCAAGAAAATCTGAGGGTAAGGCAGTGAAGCTTGGATTCTCATCAGACTCAAAAGACCCAATTTGTTTCTCTGGCGGAGCTATCAATCCCCAAATCAGAATTTCAATCAAAAAACCTTGTCCACTGCATATGTTAAAAGGCCAGCTGAGCCCTGTGTCTCTCTTTTGCAGCCTTTGACAGAGCGGATAATGCTTTCAGGGCTGTATTAACCTTCCCCACCTCAGCAGCTGCAGGTTTTTTAGCGATTCACACCTTGGAAGAGAAGCCCTGAGGCTTCCCAGCCGGATTGGAGAGCTTCATTCTCCAGGCCACAACCGTTTCTTGACCTCTCTGGGAGGCTCAGGAATTGGAGTGGAAAGTTTGCTGAGTTTTATTTTGCTTTAGTTTCTTTACAGTGTATCTGGAAGCATTTGTAGTCTAGCAGGGATTTTCCTGGTTGTGTCCCAAGCTGGAGCAGGGGAGCAGTGTGGCTTCAGGATGCTATTTCAACCATCAGACTTCAAGTAGTTTTGCAGTGAGAGATGGATTCTTCCCTCCCACCCTCAGCACACCCTTTCAGTTTGGGAATTGAGTTCCTGTATCTGGCCAAGAGGACTATGCTTATTTGAAAGTCATTTTGAAGATGAGCCTTAGTGAATGTTTGTTAATAGCTGATACTTCATTTTTAAAAAAATGTACTTTTCTAAACTTGTAAAATGTGCTTTTAAACATTTAATCTTGATAGAATCATGGAATGGTTTGCATTGGAAGAGACCTTTAAAAGTCATCTCGTCCAACCCCCCAGCAATAAGCAGGGACATCTTTAAACTGGAGCAGGTTGCTCAGACCCCTGTCCAACCTGAGCTGGAATGTTTCCAGGGGTGGGATTTCAACCACCTCTCTGGCAAAACCTGGTCAGTGTTTCACTACCTTCAGTGTCCAAAAAAAACCCAAACAACACCAAAACAACCCAAACTTTCTCTTATTTCTAGTTTAAATCTACCCTCTTTCAGTTTTCAAGCCATTGCCCCTTGTCTTTCTGCAACAAACCTTGCTTTGAAAAACAAACCAACAAACAACCAAACTCACACATTCCTGGAGTCCCTTTGAATTATTGCAAGAGTACAATAAGATCTCCCTGGAGCCTTCTCCGGCCTGACCAATCTCTACTGCCTCAACCTGTCCTCACAGCAAAGGTGCTCCACCTCTCTGCTAATTTTTGTGTCCTTCTAGACCCTTTCCAACAACCTTTTCTCCTTGGCCTCGTCACTGAAGTCCCTGGGTTGAAGGGTCAGCCGTTAAGCAGAACTTAAGCTAATTGCTGTAGTGATTAAAGAGCAGTTGGCACCACACCCCCAGGCGAGTTGACAGCTGATAATAAACCAACCTCTGAGAAACCAGAGGTAAATTGGTATGCATGGGTGTAATTAAATACAGTTATTATGGAATCTGTTACAGGACCACACTTGAATTTGTGATTTTACCAGAGTGTGAGTTGAGTTTGTTTGGTGGTGGTTGGGTTTGGTTTTTTTGGTTTTTTTTTTTTCCCTTAGTAGAGGTTTTTCACTCTTTTCCTAAAAACACGTGAATTTTGGTTTTTTACAAATCAGCTTAGCAAATAGCATGTTTTCTTGTTTGCTTGTTTAAAAGCAGATAATGGCATGCAGGGCTGGATGTTCACACGTGCAAATGTTTGCACCCAGCAAGCCCAGAAGGTGTTTGCTTACCCTTGCAAACATTCCTGAGCTAAAAAATCTGCCTTATGGTTCGTAAATACCCCATGGATCTCTCAGGATAAAAGACACTAGGTAAATAGAACTGTTTTGATAATTGCTCTGCACTGTAGCAGAAGTCATTATCTTCTAAACAAGGGAATGTACTTAGGAATGCCCAGGACAATCCGTTTTAAACTTTGTGCCTTTCTTCTTGGCTCCCTGTCGCTGCAAAGCAACTCTGTGAGTGCTCCCAGGCAGCTTCAAACCCTGCCTGAAGAAGTTGTTAATCACAACTGAATGTGGTCTTCCTCTCTGTAGCTAACATGCTTGCAACAGGGTGATTTTGTGGCTTAGTGGCGACCTGGCAGTGTTGAAACTCACTGATCTTGGAGGTCTTTTCCAACCTTAGTGGTTTTATGGTTGTATGGTTTAGTGGTGACCTGGCAGTGCTGGGTTAATGATTGAATTCCATGATCTTGGAGGTCTTCACCAACCTTAATGATTCTATGATTTTGTGGCTTAGCAGTGACTTGGCAGTGTTGGACTAATGGTTGGACTTCAGATGATCTTGGGAGGTACTTTGCAGCCTTAATGATTCTATGGTTCTAAATTCATGCCTCTTTCCCACAGTTTACTTCTCCAGTCAGAGGAAGTTATGGTTATGATCACAGAATCACAGAAATATCCAGGTTGGAAAAGCCTCTCAGGATCACCAAGTCCAACCTATAACCCTACTCCACAAGATTCACCTTAAGCCATAGCCCCAAGCACCCCACCCAAACACACCCAGGGTGGGTGACTCCACCACCTCCCTGGACAGCTCATTCCAGTCCCTGACCACTCTCTCTATGAAAAACTTTTTTCCTAATATCTACTCTAAACCTATCCAGTCTCAGCTTGAGGCCATTCCCCTTGTTCTGTCTCCAGCTACCTGTGAGAAGAGACCAGCAGCAGCCTCTCCACAATGTCCCTTCACATAGCTGTAGACAGCAATGAGGTCTCCCCTCAGCCTCCTCCTCTTTTTCTAACTAAACAGCCCCATCCCCAGCTCCCTCAGTCACTTTCTAGAGGAAGAAAAACTATAGAACACTTTAAAAGGCGATACTTGGAAACTGTAACCATTGCCAGCCTGCTCAGCTGTGCTTCCCAAACAGATCTGTGTATTGGCAGAGGTTTGGGTGGCAAGCTCTGAACCCAAAGAGTGCAAGATGTGAGTTCTTACCATTTCCTTAGCAGATCTGTTCTTTTGACCTGCCTTTGACAGTCCACCTTGCTGCTGCAGAATCCTTTTGAAGCATGTAACACCTCTTTGAGAGTCCCCAGGTTATCCAGAGCGGTGGAAAATACTTGGTACTCTTAGAGTCTCAAATAATTAGTAAAGGGACATTCTTGAAGAGTTTGCACACTGGTTTGGAAGGCATGTGAGGAATCCCACAGATACTGAGCTGCCCTCTGAATGTCTGCGGGACTGGTCCTTTAATCATCCCTCGAGGCATAGCCCAGTGTAAAGGACGAGTTTCTTCTTCCAAAAGGGGTGGAGAGAAAGGTCCTTGTGTTCCCTTTTCAAACCCCACACCAGTGTCTTTAGCTTGCCTATGTTTGCTTTTTGTCATACATACCACTGCATTGAAGCAGTGTGTTATAGTCTGCCATGACCTGACAGCTGTGTCAAGTTGTATTTGGAATTTTGTTGAAGCCCTTGAACTCATCACCACAGTGATGTAAACACTGGGTTCAGAGAGCAAGCAGGGGAAGACTGCAGACAAAATATCTATTAAGTGCCATGCAATTTAGATCCTCTGGTTCCAGAATTTGTGCAAGGGCAGGCTGGTGGAAAGACAAAAACCCACCATGAGTAGGTTTCTGTTGTCATAGAATCATAGAATGGTAAGGTTGGAAAGGACCTCAAGGATCATCTAATTCCAACCCTTGGACTTGATGTGGCCCTGGGCAACCTGATCTAGTTGGAGGTAACTGCAGGGGGATTGAACAAGATTGCAGTGGGATTGGACCTCTGAGGGTCCTTTGCAATCCAACACTACCTGTGAATCTGTGAAAGGCTGATCTGCCAGAGAAGACAGAGTTCTGTAGTTGTGTGTTTTACCTGTCAGCACACGTACTTCTGTGCACCCAAAAGCTAGCAGAAGGAGCACATAAAGCACTCAGACACGATGTGTGTCCAGAGGAATGGTGTCCCTTAAGAAGAGGTAGAAGCAAGGCCACAGAAATGGCTGTTTTGTATAATGGCAGCAGAAGAATGTTATTGATGACTTGTGCAGTCCAAATGTATGACGTGGAGGCAGCTGCAGGGGCTTTGGTTGTTGTTCTGTGTCCCGGTTCCAATGTTGAGCACATGCCAGTTACGCTTGGTCACAGGAATTGGCCCTGGGTTTCCATCTGACAAAATGGTTCTTTTCTCAGACCTCATCGCCCTTGCTTCAACACAGAAGGGCTGCCCAATCTGCTTGCTGCTGACCTCCACAATGCCAAGTGTCAGATAAGCACCTCTTGCAGAAGGGTATTTTTCTGCCAGTGTTTTGGGGATGCAGAGTTTCTGTGGTTCACACTATCTCCATAGGCAATTTGGAGATAAGTCCTTGTTTTTCTGGAGTGTGTGCCCAGAAACAGTCACAAAAGCACAGTGGTCTTTGGTTATTGAGAGCTTTCAGGTTTTGGTTCATGTTGCAGCAAATCAGTTCACAGTCTCACAGTATCACCAAAGTTGGAAGAGACCTCAAAGACCATCAAGTCCAACCCGATACCACAGCCCTCAAGTCCAGACCATGGCACCAAGTGCCACGTCCAAACCTGCCTTGAACACCTCCAGGGACGGTGACTCCACCACCTCCCTGGGCAGCCCATTCCAGCAGTCAATGACTCTCTCAGTCAAGAACTTTCTCCTCACCTCCAGCCTAAACTTCCCCTGGCACAGCTTGAGACTGTGTCCTCTTGTTCTGGTGCTGCTTGCCTGAGAGAAGAAAGCAACCTCCTCCTGGCTACAACCACCCTTCAGGTAGCTGGAGACAGCAAGAAGGTCTCCCCTGAGCCTCCTCTTCTCCAGGCTAAACAATCCCAGCTCCCTCAGCCTCTCTTCATAGGGCTGTGCTCGAGGCCTCTCCCCAGCCTCATTGCCCTTCTCTGGACATGTTCAAGCACCTCAATATCCTTCTTAAATTGAGGGACCTGGAGCTGGACACAGTTAATCTCAAGGACACAACTCTTTAACTTGTTCAAGGCGTTTCCAGTGCTCTACTGGTACCTGCTGGGTTCATCAAGAATAACAAATAGTAACAGTGCTAATAAGGGCTCATTTATTACTTCAGGAGTACATTTGAGGCATTGGCACCCTCTCCTCTGAAAACTCTCCTTCTTAGTAGACAGAGATAGTGTTGGAATGCCACAGTTGTATTCCCAAATTCATACATTGGTTTTGCGAAGCTACCTCAGAATAAGAAAATAGTTTAGCTTAATTGGAAGTACTTAGCAGTGTAGATGGTAATGGGCATGAAAGAAAGTTGGCATTTGCACACAAGTAAGAGGTTTCCAAACCAGAACAGCAAAAGACATGCAGACCAGGATGAGGGTTTCACCATACTGTGACACAGGGTTGCTGCATGGGGTAGAACAAAGGCGGTTTGACTCAATAGGAGGTGCTTGGACACGCAGCAGTGGCAGTGATTGGTGATACAGAAAGATGTCTGCTAGGAACAGGCTGAAGTCATCTTAGCCTCTCTGGTGCATCACTGCTGCTGACCTAGGCCAGGATGAGGGTGTCACCATGCTGTGACACAGGGTTGCTGCACGGGGTAGAACAAAGGTGGTTTGACTCAATAGGAGGTGCTTGGACACGCAGCAGTGGCAGTGATTGGTGATACAGAAAGATGTCTGCTAGGAACAGGCTGAAGTCATCTTAGCCTCTCTGGTGCATCACTGCTGCTGACCTAGGTCATGATGGCATCACTAGGTCATGATGGTATCACTAAGTCACGATGGCATCACTAGCATCCCTGTTTGTTTTTCTTGCTTGCATCAGTGGTTGGATTGAATGATATTCAGAGTCATTAGGGATAGTGATTATCGTGTCTAACCTTGGTCCAAAGCAGCAGAGGTAAACGCTCAATGTCTCGTCAGTTTCAATATGATGACTAAGATTTTTACTACTATTTGACCTCTCTGGGAAGCATTTTTATGGGGAAGACTGTTTATAAAAGTGCAAAGGTGTGTACTACCTGATGAGGGTGGGCAGATTTTGAAGCCGTTCAGTGTGACTCACATCAGATATGCAGGTGAGAACCTCTATATATTTTTACATAGCTGCATGGTTTTCTCACTGAATTAAGCAGTGTTCTTGCATTTTTCCTCTGAAAATGCCATGAATGGTCACACAAAAAGATGTCTAATAGGAGGCCTGTGAAGGAAGAAGTCACATTATGGAATCATAGAACCATAAAGGTTAGAAAAGATCTTTAAGGTCATCAAGTGCAACTGTCAACTCAACACCACCATGGCTGTGAAACCATGTCCCAAAGTGCCACGTCTACATGTTATTTGAACATCTCCTGGGATGGTGACTCCACCACTTCCCTGGGCAGCCTGTTCCAGTCTCTCACTCAAAATGATATATTGAAGTATCCTGAACCAGGGTACCATAAAGAAGTAGTCAAACTGAATTCCTTTTCTGATTTATGCACCATGTGATCAGTCAAAATATCTCTTCATTCTTCTTCTGGTCTCTGTAGCTCCCTTTCCCTCCAGTCTGTGCTTTTTTCCTCCTTGGAAGCATCACCTAAAGCTTCATAGATGAAGATAATTTTGTCTTGATGAAATGTCCTATTAAACCTCCAGACATTTTGCAGCGAGAGCATTTTCTGCAATTATTTGTCTTGAAGACCTACTGAGGAGTGAAAAATAGGAGGAACTACTTGAACATGCAGTTGTGTGGCAAGATATTTCTTTTGCTAACCTCTGACTTTTAAAAGTATTGACACATGTGCAGTTCCCTGCTGGATGCAAGCTCTAAATGCTGTGTGGAGAAGGTACAAGTCTCAACTCTGATGCATCAAGCTGTTTCGCCCTTGCCCACGAGATAAATACAAGCAATTTGTGTTCTAATAGTATGGGACAAATAGTGCTGTCTAACTGTAAATTGCTTTAAGGGGGGATCAATAAGGTGCATCCACTTTTAATAGCCCATTTGCCAATGTGTTGTTTTAAAAATATATCTATAAAGTTTGGGCATGGTTGATCACTGTCCATTTAACTTCACAGCATACAGTGTATAGCCAACTCTGCAATCTAAGGGCACGGGGAGAAGGTCATGAGTTTTGAAAGAGGGTGCCAGTGGAGTGTGGCAAAGGGAAGATTTTTATTTGGTGTTTAATTTAAGAGAGATTTGCTGTGTAGAATCATAGAATCATAGAATGGTAAGGTTGGAAGAGACATCTCGCCACCCTCACTGCAAACAACTTCCTCCTAATATCCAGTTTCAATCTTCCCCCTGCCAGTTTAAACCCATTGCTCCTTGTCCTGTCATTACAAGACCTTGTCAATAGTCCCTCCCCAGCCTTCCTGTAGGCCCCCTGCAGATCCTGGAAGGCTACTCTAAGGTCTCCTCTAAGCCTTCTCTTCTCTAGGCTGCAGAGCCCCAACTCTCTCAGCCTGTCCTCATAGGAGAGCTGCTCCAGCTCTCTGAGCATCTTCATGGCCTCCTCTGGACCTACTCCAACACTTCCATGTCCTTCCTGTGCTGAGGGCTCCAGAACTGCACACAGGACTCCAGGTGGGGTCTGAGGAGAGCAGAGCAAAGGGGCAGAATCCCCTCCCTTGCCCTGCTGCCTACACTGCTCTTGCTGCAGTCCAGCACACAGTTGCTGTCTGGGCTGCACTCACACTGCAGGCTCATGTTGAGCTTTTCATCACCTCAGACCCCCAGGGCCTGTTCCTCAGGGCTGCTCTCAACCATTCACCTCTCCAACCTTTCTTTTACTGAGCTCTTATCTAGTGGTTTTTAACCTTCTTTTGGAGATGAAGTTTAGAGAGAAATTAGTTATTTGCCTGTAGAATGAGAGAACTGTTTCAGTTGGAAAAGACCTTTAAGACCATCCAGTCCAACCACTCAACTCTACCAAAGCTGGTGCAAAACCATGTCCCTCAGTACCACATCTCTGCCTCTTTATTTGAAACACCTCCAGGCATGGGGATTCAACCACCTCCCTGGAGACCCTATTCCAGTATTTCATAACCTCCTCCTTGGTAACTGCATATTTTTCCCACTCCTTCGTTTCAACCTTCCATTTTATTACATTTCCATGGCAAATACAATGTATCCAAAGATGCTTCAGACTTGATTTCTTATCTTGTTTGTCTTTTATAGCTACCTGCATCCAGCATTTGCTCCCAGAATGTACCCCAAGAGGGCTGTGCATTCATCTCCATGAATATTTATGGATACATATGAGTCTTGCTGATGGATACATACGAGTCTTACTGGACCAAACTCCTCCTGTTTTTATTTTGTTTTAGCAGAACTTGCCACTTAAAGTAAGAATTTTGACTTTCTGCTTAACACTTAGAATCATAGAATAGCTTAGGTTGGAAAAGGCATCCAGGATCATCAAATCCAACTGCCAACCCAAGATGCCTGCCAAACCATGTCTCAAAGTGCCATGTCTGCACTTTTTTTTGGCACACGTGCAGAGAGGTGACTCCACCACCTCTCTAGGCAGCCTGTTTCAATGCCTGACCACTCTTTCAATAAGGAAATTTTTCCCAGTATCCAACCTAACACACAACCCCCTCCCCTCTAGGGTAACTCAAAGCTATTTCCTTGATTGCCTGTGTAGCAAAAAGGTTTGTTTCTGGTTGCAGGGCTGAGTGGAAATGATTGGGAGGCATTTCTCTGCAGGGTGGGCAGTGCTTGGCTGTTCTCAATTTGCACACACTTGAATTTTGTGTTTCCCAAAATATAATTCCCATCTATACTGACTTTTTTTTTTTTTTTCTAATATCTGGAGGGTTTTGGAATCCAATAAAATGCATCTGATTTGTGTGTTTTCTGCTCTAGTTTTGTTTTTTTTTTTAATAGGATCTTTGTTTTCTCAGGAAAAAAAACAACAAAACCAAACCCCAAAACATTTGCAGTGGGATTTGCGTCCCAAAGCAGATGGATGCAGTTAGACTAGGGGAACAGCTTTCCCAAGGACCTGGTGCTGAGTTGTTTTGAGCCTATCCATCTGTCTCACGTTCAGGAGAGAAGGTCCACTGATCTCTGGGGTTATGTGTTGGCACCTCTGCCTCTCACTAAGAAGGAGAGGATCTTCCATACCCAGTCTGAATAAAGGGATGAAGGCCTCTTACCTTTCCTCCCTTCTGCTTAATTCTTGCCTTTGCCTGTGGTCTTGTTTGTGTTTGTGGGAACTGTAGTTCAGAACAGATGTGATGGCCTTGACCAGTTTCACCAGCACATTAGGAACAAACAGCTTTCCCCTACATCTGTGTTGCGCATGTGTTTTCTCTTTTATTCTCTCTCTTTCCCTCAAATGTTTCTATTATGAACCAAGTGATGAAAGCTTCATATTTTTTTTTTTGAGCCTGTTTTCAGAGCTGGGTACCTTTCATAGAGTATCCCAGGGCAATAAATCACTTAGTGCTTCCAAGTTAAAAAAATCCTTTTTGCAACTCCAAATTAGAGCGTCAGAGTAACTCTCTGGCTCCACTGCTCTGGTCCCAAAGTGTAGGGCAGAAAGATAAATGATAACATTTTGGTTTTAAGGAGGAGGCTGTTATCAATAAGCTGTGGACGGGACTTGCATTTAAGCAAGATAGAATCATAGAATGGTAAGGTTGGAAGGGACCTCAAGGATCATCCAGTTCCAACCCCCTGCCATAGGCAGGGACACCTCCCACTAGCACAGCTCACTCAAGGCCTCCTCCAACCTGGCCTTCAACACCTCCAGGGAGGGAGCAACCACAACCTCCCTGGGCAACCTGTGCCAGTGCCTCACCACCCTCACTGGAAAGAACTTGCTCCTAACATCCAGTCTAAATCTCCCCTCTGCCAGTTCAAACCCATTGCCCCTTGTCCTGTCGTTGCAAGCCCTTGTCAATAGTCCCTTCCCAGCCTTCCTGTAGGCTCCCTTCAGATCATAACCTCCAAAATCTGTATTAGGATCTATGATAATAATGGAAAAAAAAAATATTCTCAAACCACCTAATCCAAACAACAACCAAAAAAACCCTACCCCCACTCCCCCCAAAAAAACCCCAAACAAACAAAAACCCCAACCACCCAAAAAACCCCACAAACATCTAAACCAAACCAATGAAGCTGTCCTGTCCACACAGATGATTTCAGTTGATACACTCCTAGCAGTTAAGAAGTCGTCTTTTCAGTCTTTAACCCTGTGAGCTTATACCAGCATTGACTGGTGTCAAAGCAGGCTCTTGGATGGGAATTGGTGAAGAAGTGGTGGTCTTTATATGAATGAGTATGGCCACTTCAGGCCAGAAAGGGGCTCAGGTAGTTTTGATGTCACTCCTTAAAGGAGATCTTGGGAGAATGTGGTCAATTATTAAAAGGAAATTAGAACATGATGTCCAAGAACTGCAAAAAAATGGTTGCAGATTTCCTTTCCTTAACGTTTAGTTTGAAGAGATTTCCCTGGAGTGATCTAGAGAGGTTATTCTGCAGTACAGTGTTCTTGATCTGAGACTTTTCTCAGTGTTGCACATGGACAGGAAGGACATGGAACTGTTGGAGTGGGTCCAGAGGAGGGCCAAGGAGATGATCAGAGGGCTGGAACAGCTCTGCTGTGAGGACAAACTGAGAGAGTTGGGGCTCTGCAGCCTTAAGAAGAGAAGGCTTCCAGGAGACCTTAGAGTAGCCTTCTACAGGAAGGCTGGGGAGGGACTATTGACAAGGTCTTGCAATGACAGGACAAGGGCAATGGGTTTGAACTGGCAGAGGGGAGATTTAGACTGGATGTTAGGAGGAAGTTGTTTGCAGTGAGGGTGATGAGACACTGGCACAGGTTGCCCAGGGAGGTTGTGGCTGCTCCCTCCCTGGCGGTGTTCAAGGCCAGGTTGGAGGAGGCCTTGAGTAACTTAGTGGGAGGTGTCCCTGCCTATGGCAGGGGGTTGGAACTAGATGATCCTTGAGGTCCTTTCCAGCCTTACCATTCTATGATTCTATGATGAAGATAAATGAAGATGTTCTATTTAGTCTTTAATCTTTGGGCTACTTTTGTTTTGCCATGGTTACCATCAAAATCCAAGGCAGGAGTAGCAGTGGGCAAGTCCTCTTGCTGCTTGCAGCTTTGCTGGAGCTAGCTTTCACAGTGTAGCTCTTTCTGTAGTGTTTAGTGTTGGATTACATTTGCTTTGTTCTCCATTCTGCTGGCAGTTCCCTCATACCCTACATGTCTCTACAAATGGATATTGCTGGTCATGTGGCATGCTGATGTGTTTGTGCCTCACCCTACTTTTTGGAGTAATATATCAAGACAAGGCGGAATTCCCAGGTCTTGTGGGAACTTTGCTATTAAACCCTGGCCCATATTCTCCCTTCAGAGACTATTCTGGATCAATCTCTCCAGTTTAGATTCATCATTAATTCAAACACATGAAATGGTGGTTGTAGGAGGTGAAAAACTTGACTCTAGCTGTTGCCCCCTTGCTGGTTGAGGCATTCTGTATCAGTGGAGTTGTACTTGCAATCTGAAGACAGTTGGGTTTGAAGAATGGGGAGGAGTTTGTAAATTCTTCTCTCTTCTTCTATGTATCTGCAATAATCCACCTTTTAAAAACTTGAACTTCTTTTTCCTTCTCCAATAAGTAATTAGGAGTGTTTAAGGAAAAAAACCCAACCAGATCCATTTGGTCTTTGTGTTGCACCTTAGCTTTGAGACCCAGCAGTAGCAGATTATTAGCTATGGCCTTATTAATGAAACAGAATTGTTTGGGAGTTTGAGTTAAACTGAGGGGGGAGGACACACACATGAAAATGACCTTACTGCACCAGCTAAAATAGGAAGCTCTTGACTGCCTGCAGCAGAGCTTCTCTTCCTCAGCAAGGACTTTCACATCCTGATTAATTTTTCTGGAGCCCTTCGGACCAGAAGTTGCACTGCAACAGCAGAGTTAGAAAACACCACATTAGGGGCACAGAGCCTTGGCTGGAGTACCAGGCAGGTGCCACACTCCTCTGGCTCTGTGCAGGGACATGCCATACTGGTCCCACCCAACCCCATGGCACAGGTCTCTTGGCACCTGCAAAATGCCTTGTGACTTCTGCACAGCCAACTCCAGAAGAGGTATGGGAGTTTACATGTCCTGGCATTGAAGGGGAGGACTTTTGTTAGTACATCTTCCTTTGGCTGCACCACCACCCTGTGGCCACAAACCCCCCACCCCTCCCTCAAGGAGGAGCCTCAAGCTCTTCTTAAAAGCCTTTTGGCTGGTTGGAGAAATCATGCTTCTTGTGGGTGGCTTTTGTGAGGCATGACTGGAAGGGTAGAGGTTGTTAGGTATGTCATTAAATACTGGCCAATTCTCCTGGGCAGCTTGATCTGTATTGTGTAGGCACACCTCCCCAGCTTGCTGTCATCTGCTGTGAAGACTTCATGATGAGGTAAATCCCATTTCATCCCTTTTGCACGTCCAATCTCAAGACTCCTATTTAAAACTAAGCAGAATTATGTAATTCAGTACCGGTTGGCTTGCTGCCTGATGAGATACTCTCTGCTCCTCTACAGCTAGTGTGGAGGCACTGAGTCAAAATAAATGTCATATCACATGCCTCAGCTAACCAGCCAGAAATGCTGTTACGTGTCTGTGGCTGACCTCTACCTCTGCTGTCCTCTCCCATGGGAGGCTCACCAGAGGCGGTCGAGGAGCTGTGGCTTTTCTCTCTCCTCTTCTTCAAACCAAAGAGAGAGCAGGGAAGGTGGAAGTCCCTTCCTTGAGAGGAAGGGTCCTACTCTGCTCCAGCTGCCCCATCCATGCAACTCACCCCCTGCTTTCTGTGGGCAACCCTCAGTTCTCTAGTACTTGTCATTCAGTATCAACCTCTTACATGCAACCAACAATGTGTCTTGTTGGCATTGCCCAGCTGCATGATTTCCTTTGTGGAACATCTGGCATCTTTTTTTCCCCCCCTGTGTTTTTTAATGTATTGAGGATAGGTGTGCTGTGGTTCTGGAAAGAAAAGGAAACTGCTGGAAGGCTCTGTCTGGTGTATGAGTTGCAAGCCAGTGAAATTTTATGGCAAGTTGGTTCTTGAGTGGAGGCTAAGTAGCAAGACCTGGGTGGGGTTCGCCTCTGCCTTCAGAAGCCATTTGAATTTTCTGTGAAGCACCCAAGCAAACTTTTGTTCTTTGATCAAAGAATCAGCCAGTTCTTGACAGTCTTGACTCTTCACAGGGAAAATGAATCCAGCACTGACACTGTTTAAAAAAAATATTAAAACCAAAAAGAACTAACCTGAGTTAGGGTGTGTTTCAGACCTCATTACACCATTTTGTGATGTGAAGTGTCTGAACCCGGTACAATAAATGCCAGTGCCAACAAGAAGAGGGAAAAGAGGAGTCTTTTGCTCCTCTGCATGCTGCTGGTGACCTTTCCTCCTGCCCTGATGAGGCTTCTTTCAGTCATTGTTCCATGCTGCGGCATCTCTCCAGCGTCCACATGCATAGTCACAAAGCTGTCCTCTCAGGCTGACCCTCTATCACTACACCTTCCAGTAGTTTTTCTGCACCAACTTGGACTTCAAAACAAGGATAGAAAACTGTCTCTGCAATCTGGGTGATGAATACAGAGTAGCTGTCTTCATCTGTGAGTTGGCAAAGAAAGAACAGGAACAGTAAACTGCACCAGTACAGGTTGGGAGGTGATCTGCTGGAAAGCAGCCCTGTGGAGAAGGACCTGGGAGTCCTGGTGGACAAGAAACTATCCATGGGACAGCAATGTGCCCTCCTGGCCAAGAAGGCCAAGGGGATCCTGGGGTGCCAGGAGTGTGGCCAGCAGATCGAGGAGGTTCTCCTCCCCCTCTACTCTGCCCTGGTGAGACCTCACCTGGAATATTGCATTCAGTTTTGAGTTCTGCAGTTCAGGAGGGACAGGAATCTACTTGAGAGAATCCAGTGGAAGACTATGAAGATGATTAAGGGACTGGAGCATGTGCCCTATGAGGAGAGGCTGAGGGACTTGGGGCTTTTTGGTCTGGTGAAGAGATAGAGGGGATCTAATCAATGTTTATAAATATCTGAGGGATGGGGTTCAAGAAGGAGGGAGCAGACTCTTCTCACAGAGTGCCCTGGGATAGGACAAGGGACAAGGGATAACAGCTACAGGACAGGAGGTTCCATCTCAACATGAGGAAGAAATTCTTTACTGTAAGGGTCACAGAGCACTGGAACAGGCTCCCCAGAGAGGTTGTGGAGTCTCTTTTTGAGACTTTCCCACTCTGTCTGGATGTGTTCCTGTGTGACCTCTAGATTCTATGGTCCTGCTATGGTGGGGAGGGGGGTGGGGTGGGCAACTGTGGTATTGGGTTGGACTTGATGATCTTTGAGGTCTCTTCCAACCTTGGTGATACTGTGATACTGTGACTCGATGATCTCCAGGAGTCTTTTCCAATCCCTAACATCCTGTGATCCTGTGAGAAAGGCTTGCTTGAAAATATCAATTTCTGAGGAAAAAAAATGAAGGAAGAGCAGAGCTTCTCACTCCTTTATGATGATCTGCTTCACCTGTATGGTACATGTAATTTTGGCTCTTACCCTACAGAAACTGAAGCTGCTGTGAGTTAGTCCAGGTGGCTGCATCCAAGCCTTGCTCAGGATAGGAAGGAAATGTAGACAGAGGGTTCATATCTAAGTTCATCAGGCTCTGCTAGCAGAGCCAGAGCCAGGATAAGCACGGAGAGGAGATGGGAACGTGCTCAAGTGCTTCAGCTGTTTTCTAAATGAATGTGTGTCTGTGGGTCTCTGCCACAGAGCAATTAGTGTGAAACATCTCAGCGAGTCCACCTGAAGAACTTCTCCACCTCAGCATTTCAGAGAGCTGCAAACCTAGAGAGTTGAAACCCATGGATGGGATGCCAGCTGCAGACATATTATCCAACCTAATGGCATGAAAAGCAAGGATAAATGGAGAGAAAAAGCAAAGAGATGGAGGGAAGATCTGTAGGGGTTTTTTGGGGGTTGCTTTGTTTAGGCTTAGTTTGGTTTTATTTTTTTGTTTGTTGGTTTTGTTTTCCCAGCCTATGAGCTAAAACTTGTAAGGGTAGGGGCTGGGTAGATATCCATCTTCCTCATAGGCAAGAGCCACATCTCCTTTTAAGGACTCTGTTGTGTGTGAAGTGCTTAAGGA
>VWZE01003468.1:77586-96911 GCA_013396675.1 Eubucco bourcierii
TTTTTTTCTTCTACTGAAGGAAAGTTTGTACCAAGTGTTCAGTCTTCACATAACTGATTGTTTCCATATGGACTGACCTTTTCTGTTTGACTAACGTTAATCCAGCTGAAACCAAAAGAGCTCCTAATTCCCACCCTCACCACTGCAGAAAATGCACCTCTCAAAAAAAACTCTGATTAGCTGCAGGTTAGTGCAGTGTCTGTAGCATTTTTTGGGAGGCATTGCTGTCACTGTGCAAATTCCTGCAGTCACTGCTGGGCTGTTGGCGTGGAGTGAGGCCAGTACCACGCAGGAGCCCATCCAACATCCCAGCAAAATTCTCTGCATTGTGTTGATCATTTAAAGAGATTTTTTTTTTTCCCTTTTCTTTCCCCTGCATTGTGTTGATCATGTTAAAATGTTTCCTTTCCTTGCCTCCCCCCCCTATATTTAGGATATTAATGAAGCTCAAACTAAACTAGGAAATTAACAGAAACATTTAGAGTGCAGCTGAAATAATTCCTGGTGTTAATACAAATGCAAACATTCCCAAGAAAGGACTGGAAAGGGGGATTATATTTTTTAAAAAGACATAGCCAGCATATTCTCTCTGCTCCCTTTTCCAACCTGTCACTTGTGTTTGTCTCTCCCAAATGCCACGGGCTCTTTGGATGTTTGTTTAGATGAAACATACAGCTCCATGTCTTTCCCAGATCGAGTTGGAAAACCTAACTGGCTCAATTTGTAAAGAATAAATGAAAAACACAAATATTTTACCAAGGGAGCAGCTGCTGCGTTCTTCAGTTCTGTTCTTGAAGGGAAGGAAGTTGGGCTGGAGGGGAAGGAGAGATGGTATGCAAAGGGAGGCTGGGAGAAGGCGTTAGAGTGACACATCTTGAGGGAATCTGTTTGAACAGCAGAGATTTACAAAGTTTTGTCCTCCTCCATGGCAACTCGGGTACACAGATCAAACGTGTCGCTGGGCTGACGCTGGGCGGGTGAGCCTTGTGCCAAAACAGGAGGGAGCCGTGAGAGGGGGCGGCTGGAGCTGCAGGACTGGTGCGCGACCTCTGCGTGCTGTGCCTCAGCAGCAGGCCCAGTGGAGGAGGTGAGGGTGTTGGATGCCCACCATGGGCTACCATTAGCTGCAGCTGGAGCTTGCACTTCCTTTTTGAGAGAGTAGGCAGTGACTGATTCTTGGGAGTTCTTGACAAAAGCTTTGTTTACCAGTCTGGTAATGCTGGATGAGCTACAAGGATGAGGAAGGGATGTGAACATCTCTCCTATGAGGAAAGACTGAGAGAACTGCGGCTGTTTGAGAAGGCTGAGAGGGGATCTTATTAATGTCTATAAATATCTGAGGGGTGGGTGCCAAGATGAAGGTGATGGTCTCTCTTTGGTGGTGCCTATTAGAAGGGCAAGGAACAACTGGGACACAGGAAGTTCCACCTCAACGTGAGGAGAAGCTTCTTTGCTGTAAGGGTGCTGGAACCCCGGAGCAGGCTGCCCAAAGAGGTTGTGGAGTCTGCTCTGGAGAATTTCAAAACCCTTCTGGATGTGTTCCTGTGTGGCCTGCCCTAAGTAGGGGCTTTGGTAGGGGGATCATTAGACTCAATGATCTCTGGAGGTCCTTTCCAACCCCTAACATTCTATGACTCTGTGAAAGGAAAATGCAGATTGATTTGCTTTGCTTTAGGATGGAGCTTGCTCCTCACTTTCCCATGGTCTGCCGTGTATGACCACAGAGCATTATTCCATGTTGACTTACTGCTTGTTTTCCAAGTTGTTCTAAGATTTGCCTTTCAGTTTTGGGGCTTTCATCACAGAATGTCAGGAGCTGGCAGGGACCTCAAAAGCTCATCCAGTCCAACCCCCCCTGCCAGAGCAGGATCACCTAGACCAGATCACACAGGAACGCATCCAAGTAGGCTTTAAATATCTCCGTAGAGGGAGATTCCACATCCCCCCTGGGCAGCCTGTTCCAGTGCTCTGTCACCCTCACACTGAAAAAAATCCTCCTCATATTTAAATTAAACTTCCTATGCTTCAACTTCAACCCATAGCCCCTTGTCCTGTCATTGGGCATCACCCAGCAGAGCCTGGCTCCATTCTGCTGGCACTCACCCAGCACATATTTATAAACATTTTACATGTAAACCATTTACATATTTATAAACATTTTAATTTTTGCTCATGTCTCTTGACTTTTTCACACTGTAACAGCACTGAACCTCCCTCCCCTCCCCAGCCACTGGCATAGCCTCAGCAACTAAAATTGAGGCATTTGTGTGAATTTGGTGCTGTAAGACCTTTTTGAGTAAGACTAAAAGATCGTTTGTAATACATGGTGATTGACAGGGCCTCCCTTGACTGGCAATTGCAGTGTGAGATCACACTGAGACACCACAGAGTTCTCATGGCAGCTTAGAGCATTCTCAGCTCTGTGTAATTCTTGAGCTTGTACCACTCAATATATGTCATTATCAAAGCTCCTTGGGTCTGTTTCAATTGGCAGATTAATGACAAATTGTCTGGGTTTGTTCCATTTCCTACTTTGGCAATTAAAAAAGAAAAGGGAGAGAGATGAGCCGACTTCCCTTCTTATAGCCCCCCTTCAGATACTGAAAGGAATGTTGTGGTTTCTTTTCTTTCTTCTTGAGAGCATCATTGATTCAGACAAATGATGAGAAAGAGCAAGGATGGCTCTGCCCTCCTCTGAGACAAGCTGAGGTTTTTGAGTTGTGAGAGATGCAGCATTCTTGTAACTCGAGAGGACCGGCACAGTTTTAAGGCAGTGAGCAGTAAACAGGTGGTGGGTTTTAAATGAAGAGACCAAGGAGGGAGCCTGTGGTTAAAGAAGGACAGGGTAAGGCTGGGAGGCTTCTGCCAGGTTGTGAATGTGGGCTATCACTGTTTAGTCTATGCTGCATCCAAGAGACTGGGTCGTTCTTGTGTGACAGACCAGCTGCTCAGCTGCTTCCCGTAGCAAAGTTAGAACACAGAGGCAGAATAGGAAGGTTTTGCAAGAGCAGTGCCTTGTTTATGTAAGGTTTTGTGCTCTTGCTCCTACACTTTGAACAATGTTCTTTTGGGCCACGGATCAGCAGGGTGTTTGCTGCTTTCCCAGCAGGCTTGCTTTGCATGATTGAGAGGCATCTTTTTTTAATAGCTGTGCTGCATTTATAAGCGGTTAATTTTTAGCTGAATGAACCTAAAAGGTGGCAATAAAGCATCACAGATGGATGCAGCTTCCAAAAGGAGACACTTCTCTTGCCACTTGGTTCATTGGAAAAAAACTTTGCCTTTTTCCAGGGCCGTTTGCAGTAGTTTATCTATCCAAGAATTTAAACCAAATTTTGTTTGGTTTGGTTTGGTTTGGTTGTTTTTAATCTAAACCATCATCTTCTGAATTCCCTTGAATTCCCTGGCTTAGTTTTCCAGGGGTTTATGGTGGCTTGAGTATTATATGTGGTAGGGACATTTCATAAGCATGGGTGGCTTGATCCCCTTTATTTAATACTTGACCAAAGAGGACACCATATTGTCCATATCATCATTAACTCCACCCTTCTGTGTTAGTTAGGAACTGTCCAGGATCTTCCTGCAGCTGGAGAGGTATTGGGACTGACCCAGGGTTGGAGGCAACATCAATAGTCCTCTTTACAGTGCTCCTGAAAGCCAATTACTGTGTCTTGGTTTTTTCCTGCTAAGAATAAATGGCTTGGGAGACAGCTCACAGGAGCTCATTTCCAGGAGAATATCCTCTAAGCAAACTGGTCCCAGCTGCTGATTCCACCTGTGTCTCCATCAGCAAGGGTGGGCTCATCCCAGCAAATGACAACTCAAGGATGACTCATGTTTAGGAAAGAAAGAGAGAGGTGTGGAGCTGATTGTCTTGGTGGCAGCTATCATTGTAGTGGGCAGAGACACCAGCTGGCCAGTCCATGGCCTGGTGTGACTGAGCTGAGGATATTGGAGAGTGACAGACTCAGCTGGGGATATTGGAAGGTGACAAAGGTAAATGTGATCCATCATTGCTTGTATCCTTCATAGGATTTACAGCTGTTGCTCAAAAGAATTAATGGGATTGTGGCCGTACAGATGAGCTTTGAATTGCTCTCTGTTGTTGTTCTGCACTGCAATGTGCCACGCGAGTCTGTCCTCCTTGTGCTTCCATCAGTGAATGCAGAAAGCTTGCAGGCTTTTAGTACTGGTACTTGCAAGGAGAGACAGCAAGCACATGCATTTGTCTGTGTATTTAAGTGGAGCATGTTTTGTGAAGGTAAATGTTAACTAATTCATTTGGTCAAAGCCAGACAGAAGATCCTCTCTGTACTCACAACCCCTTCATTTCCCCCCATTATCAGCAGTGCCCACTGATGCCACTTGACATATTTTCTTCCAGCTCATTGTCCTGGAAGCAAGTGATTAAATGACAAAATGCTTGTTTTTAAAGCCTCACAAACTCAAACAAGGCCACCCAAAATGCTGAGTTTAGTCTTCCTGCTTGGAGGGGATGTTTTGAAATGAGACAGCAATACTTAAAATGTATGGGCTTAAAATGTAAATAAATACAGGCAGCTCCACATTTATTATCATACATTTAGCTTTGTAAAACTCCTTTCTGGAAGCCTCTTTGCTTTGTGAGTTCTTAAAAGACCTACCTGATTGTAGTGGACTGTTCACAGACATAGGGGGTTTTCTTCTCATTAAGCTTAACTCATGTTAATAATAGATGTGTCTGTAATTCCAAAATGTTTCTTAATCCATCTAATAGCTGAAGGCTTCTTATTAATAGGGTTGAAATTTCCCCGTTTGAAATTCAGTTGATTTAATTATAGTTGGATTAAGCACAGGAGTGTGTATGGTGGTGCAGCCTTGAAGGCAAGATTTTTGACATACTTGGTGGTGGTATGGAGCATAGAATAGAATCATAGAATGGTTTAGGTTGGAAGGGACCTTAAAGATCATCTAAATCCAACCCCCTGCCATAGGCAGAGACACCTCCCACTAGAACAGGTTGCTCAAGGCCTGGCCTTGAACACCTCCAGAGAGGGAGCAACCACAACCTCCCTGGGCAACCTGTGCCAGTGTCTCACCACCCTCACTGTAAAGAAGATGTTATTCCTAACATGTTCCTAACATGTTCTTCCTAACACCCAGTTTAAATCTCCTCTCCTAGAGTTTAAACCCATTACTCCTTGTCCTGTCATTACAGGATCTTGTAAGACAAAAGCATGATGGTGAACCAAGCCCAAGCAGAGTCTCCAGAGCTGGATATTCCAATGTTAGAGGGTGTCCAAGATCCTATGTTGACTCACTTCTGTGTTGTGTTGTCTGGCTCCTGATTTCTCCCAGATTGCTCACAGCATGGTGGACTCGATGATCTTAGGGGTCTTTTCCAACCAAACAGTTCTGTGATTCTCTTAGCTCTGAATGTAAACTGTGATTCTCTATTAGACTCAGATGAAGGTAAGCACACTGAGACTGAGGTGCTTGGAAAGGGAAATTGGTACTGAGGGAGTCCAGCCTGGTGTTGGACTTGTTTTTATTCCCCTATTTTTTGGCCAGCTCCAGCACCACACAGATGAGAGCAGGGCTTGGCTGCCATTCAGGGCTAATGTGCCAGACTGTATTTTCCTTTCCCAAATTAAGCATGCTGGTAGTGTGTCTGTGAGAGGTAGTGGCTCCTGGCTCCTACCTCTTGCTGAGTTTGGAAATCACTGAAAGCCACGAGCTATTCCGTGCCAGTCAAAACTGGCCCTCATACCAGAGCATGTCAGCTTGGTTTAGAGCATCCTGGAAATGATGGAGAGCTCTGTCTGAAGGTTCATTTCTAAGATGTTTTACCTTGCCTGTGTTCAGACTTTGCCTCCTGCAATCCTTGTGAACTTTAAAATAATTCCTGCACTTGCTCCTTTAGTGGTAAGATACTTTTGTCCCCGCTCTGTTCAGAATTTTGCTGCAGACGTGACGTTCTGTGTTCTCTCTACCCACCCAACTGGCTAGTCAGTGACTGAGAACCACAGCTTCAGCTGGCTCTGGAGAGGTTTCATTTCCAAATCCAGGTCTTGGGGCTTTCAAGTTTTGACATGCTTATGCTTTCCAACCTCTTTAAAACTAGTGATCTCCAAGAATCACAGAATCTCAGGGGATGGAAGGTACTTCCAAAGATCATCCAGTCCAGCCCCCCTGCCAGAGCAGGATCACCTAGACCAGTCACACAGGAATGCAGCCAGGTGGGTCTTGAATCTCTCCAGAGAGGGAGACTCCACACCCACCCATGGGCAGCCTGTTCCAGGGTTCTGTCATCCTCAGAGGGAAAAAACTCCTCCTCGTGTTTCCATGGAACTTCCTATGCCTCAGCTTCCACCCATTGCCCCTTGTCCTGTCGTTGGGCATCACCCAGCAGAGCCTGGCTCCAGCCTCCTGGCACTCATTCTTTACATATTTATAAACACTGATGAGGTCACCTTTCAGTCTCCTCCAAGCTAAAGAGCCCCAGCTCTCTCAGGCTCTCCTTGTAAGAGAGATGTTCCATTGCCTTCATCATCCTCTTGGCTCATGCTCTTTTTGTAGCTTTTCGTAGCTGAGATGCAGGCTTCTGAAGTGTTCTCCAGATTGATGAGGCTCCATCTAGCTGTGCTTTCCTCCTATCCCTGTGGAATGACACTTGCAGGCTGGGGTGCACAAGTCCTTGTTGAACCTGGGGTAGCAGCTCAGCGACTGGTGCAGCAGTTCCTGAGTGCTTACAGGTATCTGGTGGTGCTGGTACCCTAATCCAAGTCATCAGCCCAAACTTTTAATTACCTTGGCTCTGAACTGTGCCCCTTCACTTCCTCTATCCCTATTAAACCCGTGGCAACTAGAAGCTGCTTGGCAAATGCTAATCCTCCCCTGATGGAATACAGGTTGCATGTTTGGATTTATGTCACTGTGTTGGTGGTGGTGCACAGGCCAGTTGTGAATGCTGTGCTAGGCTGATGAAGCATGTTTTGGGTATTGCTGCCTTGCTGCTTACCTGGAAGTCTTTTCTGGGTTTTCTTTTGCCTTTTGCTTTCGATTTGCTGCTGCTGCAGTGCTGGTGCATGTCATTGATCTGCACTTGGTTTCCTTTTATTCAGGTGAGGTGTATAAACGAAAAGCAGTGGTGAGGGTGGCAGTGAGATCAGAGGAATTCTCCCAGCGTGGGAGCTCCCTGAGCGCTTCTCAGGTTAACAAAGCAAACTTGTTAAGTCCGGTTGCTATTTTTGTAAGGCTTCATCCATCCGTTCCCATGTCCTTTCCTCAAACCCTCTGAAGTTTAGCCCAAGCAGAAGCTACCTCTGATGTTCTGGGTTATCTTTTTCCATGCAGACTTGGTCGGCCTCTTCCATAACCATCCACAAATAAACACAGGGATCGAATTCTGCTCCACTCGTGTGGAGCCCCAACCTCACTGATTTCAGCGGGACTGCAGCAGACATAAGTCAGCAGAATATCTGCTCTGTGTTTTGCTAAGTTGCTGGCAGAAGGCAGGTTTGTGTAAGCTCACCAGAGCAGAGACTGTCTTTACATGAGAAAAAGAACACTTAGTACAACAGTCTCCAGTTTTCTCAGAGGTGCAGCAATAACACTGCCCAGCACTTAAAAGGATAACCTCATCCCTTCTTCACCCAGATGCAAGGGGAAGATATATTTAGAATAAAGCCATTTCCCCCACTACCACCACATACAAACAAAGCTCTGCAGTTGTAGAAATACTTGAGGCAGTATAAGCAACTCATTCCTGCTGGGTTTGGGAACTGGGGAGGGAGAGTCACAGTGGGAACAGCTTGGAAGAAAACCTTCAAAGACTACTTCAGGACACCCAGCCCTACTGCAAACTTTGGCTTTTGTAAAGTCATTCTGGCGTGGGGAACTTGGAATCAGCAGGTAGAAAGGAAGAAAATACCAAAGACTTTCCTTGCTTTTTGTTCCCATGTGTGCCCAGGCTCCTGTAGAAAAAGTTGCCAAAAAGTGAACGGGTGGTGGAAAATCACACGGGGAAAAGATTTTTCCTCTGTGCTTAGCCATGTGAGAGAGCCTTTGAGATGCTCTTAGTGAACTTGCTAGCTGCTAAATATACTTTGGGAGCCCATAACAGTGATGTGCACTCTCTACTAGCCCTTTCCTTCCAGCCAAAGACTATCTGAGAAGCCAGTGGATGCCTTCCTCTTGCAAACAGACTGCAGGTCTTGGGCAGTACCAAAATGTTACAAGACAGATTACATCAAACACTACTTTGAGTGGATGATAAAGCATCAAGGACTGCTTGATTGCTTCCCATCCATCTTCTCAAAACATAAGCCAAAAAGAGTTAATGATTATTTGTTCCCCATTAATACCTCTCCTAGTAGAACTGTGCTTAGAAGGCATAGATGCTCTCCAAGTAACATCCACGTAGGTGCACTGAAGACATGCCCACCTTGCTGCTGGCAGCCCTCCAAAACTGTCTTTATTCTGCAGTTGCCCTCAAACTGAGCACTCCCTGCCATTACCTGCAGTGTGTGTGAGGAGCAGGAGCAGACAAGGGCTTTCAGCAGTACCTTCACATCCTTCCACAACCCTCCCTCAAAACTGCAAAACGTACTTTAGCATTGGGGCCTGCACTCCCCAGCATGGTTCATCCTCAAGCAGTCAAAATGTACTTTAGCATTGGGGCCTGCACTCCCCAGCATGGTTCATCCTCAAGCAGTCAAAATGTACTTTAGCATTGGGGCCTGCACTCCCCAGCATGGTTCATCCTCAAGCAGTAGAAACACAGAATTTTTTTTTTTTGGTTGGAAAAGACCTTCAAGGTCGTGGAGTGCAACCATTCTGTAACTATCAAGTCTGGTGCTAAGCCATGTCCATCAACATCACTCCCCTCTGTCTTTTAAACACCTCCAGGGATTAAACACCTCCATGGGCAGCCTGTTCTGGTGTTTGAGAATCCTTTCAGTTAAGAAGATTCTTCCAATTTCCAACCTAAACTACCTCCCCTTGTGCAACCTGAGGCCATTTCCTCTCATTCTATCACTTGATACTGTGGAGAAGAGACCAACCCTTACCTCTCTCCAACCTACTTTCAGGGAGTTGTGGAGAGTGTGGAGGTCTCAGCCTGCTTTTCTCCAGATCAAACACCTCCAGTCCCCTCAGCTGCTCCTCAGCAGACCTGTTCTCCAGAGCCTGGCAATGCTGAGTTAAACTCCCTGCAAACAAACCCAGAGTCTGGAGCAGCTTTTGCCAGCTGAAAACACCATTAAGTGAGGTGCTCAGGGCTTTCAGATGCTGATGTTCTCAATACCAAAGGCTGTAAACTTATTACATGCTAATCCCAATTAAATTCAAAATATCCCTGGGTGTTTACTGGTGTTACCCTCTCTTTTTCAGTCGTAATTGTGTCGTGGCTGAATAACTCTGTATCCACATTGGATTATTCCTGAATAGCCTATTGAGTTGTACCCTTTCTCGTTTCACAACAGGGATCTACTGTTGGAGGATTGGTGTAGTCTGAAGCAAGAAGTTAATCTCTGTGTGTTTCCAGTCATTAATCTTGTCATGAAACAAATAATAAGAGTTGTTTGGGCTGTTTCCCTATAGGTATGTGGTTTCCCAGTGAGGCATTACAGCTTGTAGAGTAAAACCATAGCAAACAAGATCTGTGAGCAATCAGTATTGATCCTGGAGATTATTTGAACAGCCACTGCTGCCCATTACGTATTTACACCATTGCCTCTAGGAGGGAAACACTGTGGGACTGTGTAAACCGGCACCAGGATCTCTGGCTGCAGTAGTGCTGATGTCTGGTGTGGGGGCAGAATGTGGGGAGGGCAGAAGAAACCCACTTGGTGAAGCCTGTATACCACAAGTTCACCCCTGTGCCCCATTATCACTGGCTGCTGGGCCTCTGTAGCATGAGTGGTGACCCCCCACCCCTCCTCCTTGGGATGGTGGTTGGCACTGCTTGCTCCCACCACCACCCAGAGACAGAGCAGTGGTCCCCATTGCTGAAGGCACATCCTTCTGGGCTGGAGGGGTGGTTTGTGCTACACCACTTCCTTGTAGTTCTTATAGAATCATAGAATGGTAAGGTTGGAAGGGACCTCAAGGATTATCTAGTTCCAACCTCCTGGCATTGGCAGGGACACCTCCCACTAGAGCAGGTCACTCAAGGCCTCATCCAACCTGGCCTTGAACACCTCCAAGGAGGGAGCAGCCACAACCTCCCTGGGCAACCTGTACCAGTTTCTCACCACCCTCACTGGAAAGAACTTCCTCCTAACATCCAGTCTAAATCTCCCCTCTGCCAGTTTAAACCCATTGCATGTGCTGGCTCATGCAGTTGTGTGCAACCACACACTTGGGGCACCCAAGCTGCTAAGCACTTAGGGACATGGGTTGCTTGGTGGGGAGGACATGAGTCAAAGCTGCTTCACCTGGCTGGGATTGGAAGAAAGGTACTGAGCAGATTGGGAGGTTAAGGGACAGTTGACAGTGTGCATGGAGAAGTAAAATTTGGTGGCAATTTATTTGCATTCTGTTGACCTTTTTGCTCAATGTTTAACACTTCATCTGGATTCTTCTTCTTTTTTCCCTCTGCAGCTCCATTAGCTAAAGTGACTTTATCAAACGTTTCTTTTTGCTTTTCTTTTGAGAAGCCTGTTGAATGGAATGGGAGTTGTTTTCTCTTTCCTCTTCTGCCAACCCTATGGCTATGTTCCCCCTATCTGACTGCAGGAAAACTTTTGCTTCCTACCCAAGTTGACCCTGGGTAACCCTGTCACAGCTGCTCACACCAGAACCCTGGGATTTTCTCAGTCAAGCTGAAAGGCACATGCGAGAAAACTTGGTTGGTTCTTTTTCTTTTTTTCTTTCTTAATAATAAAAAAAACTCACTGGGGAACTGGAAGATTTCCCATTTGGTTTAATTATGGAGGCCTAGTGAATTGCAAAAAATTAAAGAGGGGGAGGAGTTCTTTAAATGACTCGTCAACTCTGGTTTTTGTTTTGGTTTGGTTTTGTTTTAAATTAGGAGGTTGCTGGAGCTGGAGCTAGCAGGAAGAGAGAAGGGTCTCTAGTGGGAAATGTAGAAAGGCCTATCAATGTGCATTACTCTTATTAAGCTTTAACCAAAATTAATTAGAAGCACCCAAGGGAGATTGTTTTATGTGGAACAGAGCTGAAGTTAAATAACCTCCGTTACTTTATTTAAAACATTTGTGAGCGCAGTGTGTGAGAAGCTGATGCAGACAATAGAGCAGAAGATGCAGGCAGTGAATGAAATGTCAATATAATTTATTATATACATGTATTTATGAAACTGCTTCCAAGACTTTTTTCCTCAACTACAGAGATGGCTTAAGGAGTATTTGTTCTGCTCCTCATTCATAACCACCTACTACAGTTTCTCACTCTGTGCAACTGATTGTAAGGCAGTGCTTGTGCTTCTGGTGATCTGGTCAAGGGTAACTTATTTGTGTTTAAAATAAGAATAATAAGAAATGCTTTCTTTGGGGAGAGGCTAGAGGATAGTCCAGTGCAATTTTTTTGTTACCTGCTAGTTGGAGAACTACAACCAAAGCGGGAAATCCTGACATGTCATGCCTGACACGTGATGTGTTAAATCCATCAGCTGCCCCCAAAATAAGCAAGAGCTGATAGCCCTGGATCCCTTGCAGAGTCCACAACAATATGGGATGGTATGGCCTGGAACTGGAGAAGGTTTGCTAGTGCTAGCCAAGTGTTTTTTCTCTCCTGGGAGCAGCGCAGTATGGCTTATTTCTCCTTGCTTTTTGCTCCCCTTTGCTCCTCATATGTACAAACTTAGGCATACAACTTGCACTGCCTCTTTCTCTCCACATGCTATGACTACCCAGCTGATCAGACTAATAAAAGGACAGCCAGATGAAATGCAGGTTTTGATTTTTGCTTTGCACTTTCTTTGGTGTGGCTGCTGTATATAGTGCTGCTGGGTGGAAGGATTTCAATGTCCTGGTATCCTGTGGCCTACTTAGAGAGCTGGAGTAGGTCATGGTTGCATTTCAAGAGAGAAAGAGATTTCAGTATCTCAAAGAACGTGGTGACTAAAGCAGTGGAATTTATCTGAGCAGTTGTATGTATTTGCAGTGCATCACTCTTGCCCCTGCACTGGTACTTCTGAGAAAGCATCTAGTATGTCCTGCTCCTCCCAACTTTGAGCATCTTTGACAGCACTTAGGGTTTTCTCAGTAACATCTGCTTTCTGAGGAGACACAGACCCACTTATGCATTGATAGACCTTTGGAGAACCACAGCCAGCAGCCTTTGGTGTTAGGTGTATGATGCTTGTGCAGAAAGCTTATCCTCAATGGAGTTCATGCTGTTAAAAGAGCTGCAGTTCAAGTAGCTTCTATTAAAAGATGTCATGTCACTGTTACTGTGGTATCCATAGAAATTCCTTTAAGCAGCATTGAATATAGCTGCAAGAGGGACAGAGACTCTCCTCTACTGGGGAGAGTCCAACAGAGGCTACAAAGATGCTGAGGGTACTGAAGCGTCTTGGTGAGAAGGAAAGATTGAGAGATTTGGGACTGTTTAGCTTGGAGAAGAGCAGACAGGGGCAAGATATATTATAAATATCTAAAGGGTGGAGGTCAAGAGGATGGGGCTGGGCTCTTTTCAGTGATGCCTAGTGATAGGACAAGGGACACAATGGGTACAAACCAAAACTCAGGAGGTTTCACCTGAAACTAAACACTTCTTTGCTGTGAGGATACTGGAGCCCTGGAGCAGGCTGCCCAGAGAGATTGTGTAGTCTCCTTCCCTGGAGGCTTTCAAAACCCACCTGGATGTGTTCCTGTGCAACCTGACCTAGGTGACCTTGATTTAGCAGTGGAGTTGGTCTGAATGATCCCCAGAGGTCCTTTCCAACTCCTACTATTCTGTGATCTGTGATATGACAGTAGAATTAATTAAAGGCCAACTGCAGAGCTTTCAGAAGGGCTGACTGTATCTATTGCATTTCTGGCAGAGCTTGCCATGAACCCTGCAGGTCTACTTTGCCATGCAGCCTTCTCTTGCTGAGAGCATGTTAGATCCAAATTTTCTGTTTTCACTTTGCTTTGTTGCTAGCAACCGTTTCAGCAGTGTTGAAAAGAAGAAAGTTCTTGGAGAGAAGTTTCTTAAAGCCAAGGAATCCCTCCGAGGCTTTGACCATCCTGAGTTCAGTCCTTTTTGCCACTTGTCCCTACTGCACCCTTGGTGGGGTTGTTTTCTGATGCAGATCGTTTGAGTGTTGTTCTTGGCATCTCTGTTGCATTTTTGTTTTAAGCTAAATAAACAAAAGCCTCTGCTACCCAGCAGAATAGCCTCATCTTTGATCTTGGTTGTAGTTGAGAAGCACGAAGAGGAGGGAGAGAGAGAATCGATGGGAATGATCCCTGTTGTCCTTGTGTATATGGTTTGGTGTTATTCATGTGTCTGGTATGAAGGAATGTTGTTTGAGGTTGCAGCAGCTTTCTGGTTTCCAGGTAGTACCTCGTGTACCAGCACCTGCTTTTGTTTCAGATCATTTCAGCTCAACTCTTCCCACTTTCCTTCCCCCTCCTCCAGAAGAGGTTGAGGCCAAACACAATTGCCCTTCCCCTCCACTTGGATTAAAATCTCTCAGTCTATTAGTTCACAGGGACTCTTTCCAAATCCTTAAAAGGGTTATTGGCAGAGCCTCAGCTGGTGCAAATCAGCACAGTACTGTTGCTTCTCAGTGGCCTTCTGCCAGACTTTGCCAGCTGAAGGGCTGGCTGAGGAGCCCAAGTGATTCCTTACACCTCGTGTCACCTTACTGTTGAGTCTGGAAAAAAAAGGTTTCATTCACAATGGAAAAACTCCTGGAAGAAGGAATGGGCTCCTGTTGCACCAAGAGAGATTTAGATTGGACGTTAGAAAGAACTTCTTTCCTGCCAGAGTGCATTGGAACAGACTGCTCAGGGAGGTGATTCAAAAAGTGTGTAGACATGTCACTTTGTGCCATGGTTTAGTGAGCAGGATGATGCTAAGTTCATGGTTGGGCTTGGTGATCTTAGAGGCCTTTTTTTCTTGGTTGGGAAAGGCCTAATGATTCCATTATTTTAACTATCCTTTGTATGTAACTTACAGCCTTTTCCTAAGGGAAGCTAGCACAGAGGCAGCAAAGGCTCAGCAAGGCAGCAGCAAAGGCTCAGCAAGGTGGTAGCAAAGGCTCAGCAAGGCAGCAGCAAGCTACAGGAGGTCAACTGCTCTCCCTTAGTACAGTATCATAGAATCATCAGGTTGGGAAAAGATCTCCAAGATCAAGTCCAACCATCAGCCCAACACCACCATGCCCACTAAACCACATCCCAAAGTGCCATGTCTATGAGTTTTTTGAACACCTCCAGGGATGGTGACTCCACCACATCCCTGGGCAGCACATTCCAATGTCTGCCCATATGTGGGGGATCAAGTTTGTTGTTGGCTGATGTGCTCTGCTCCTGTTAGACACATTAAGAAGAGGGGAGGGGGAGAGGGGGGATGAACAGCAAAAATCATCTTTTTACCCTGAGTATAGATACACTGAAGGAATTATTTCTACTCTTGTCTAAATTGGGTAGGGGGTTACCTTCTGCCTTTGATGTCCCAGCTGCCCTTGGGGCTTTTCTCTCCTGGATCCTGAGGCCGGGGGGTGGGTGTCATATGTGGTGAGCACTGGGTTTGCAGCCTCTAGGAGTGGCTCGATGCATGATGTGGTTCTCATCAGTCAGCAGGCTGTTAGAGCCAGCCATCAGACAGCCTGGCTGGCTTACAGGGAGGAAGGGCAGGGAGAGCAGTACAATAAACCATCGCAGCAAAGCCTTCCAGAGGATGGTGAGTGAGAGCCCGTTGTGGCTGTCTTTCCCACAGGAAAGGAGGAGGATACTAACCACCTTTGAGGAATGTGTTTAACAGATAGCAGGAGCCCATGCTGCTGACAACTGCAATTGCAGTTCTGGAATGAATACAGTCCCAAAAGTTCAGAGTCGCATGACAAATTGCTTGTGAGTGAAAAGCTCTCCTAGATAGAGTGATACGTTCTCGAGTGAGCCCTGGGTTTACAAAGGAAAACAGCAGTGAACAAAACCCCCCTCTGCTGCTTTGATAGCCTCATCCTGTTCCCAGCAAATTACAACCTGGCTGATATTAGGAAATCGTTGAATAAAACTACCTCATTCTAGCTGTGCGCTGCTGCTGTCTTCGCAGAACCAAGCTTTAGGGTTGCTGGGAGCTGAAGGTGTTATGAGGCTCCACCAGCACCTGGTGCCTGCTACATAGATGTCAAATACAGGCTGGAAGGTCCAGGTTGCTGTGAAATCCTGCATTGTTCATAAGCAAATATAAGCCAAGCATGGAGAAGTGAAATGTTTCTTGACTTGCTGCAGCTCTGGTAGTTAGATCAACATCCCAGCTTTCTGGATGGCCTTCCAGCACTTGAAGGGAGCATACAAGAAGGCCAGGGAGGGACTCCTTGTGGGGGCTTATTGTTATAGGATGAGACAGAATGGTTTTAAGCTTGAGAAGGGTAGATGTAGACTGGATATTGGAAAGAAATTCTCTGTAGTGAGGGTGGTGAAACACTGAAATAGGTTGCCTGGGGAGGTTGTGGATGCCCCCTACCTGGAGGTGTTCACAGCCAGGTTGATGAGAGGCCTTGGGTTATGGAGGTCTAACGGAGAGTTGGAACTAAATGATCTTTAAGTTTGCTTCTCAACCCAAACCATTCTACCATTTACTCCATTTTGCACCACAAAAGAATTCTGCTTCCTCAGTCTTTTGTTGCCATTTTACATTTATGGTCTTCCTGGCATTATTCACTTTTCAGAGTGTCTGGAGAAGACCTCTGTGACTCTGAATCGTAGGGTAAAGTCTTCTCTCTTGACTCTGTTCTTACAAGTTGATTGCAAGCAGCAGCAGATGAACAGCTGAAGGAAGCATTTGTGACTGTCTCCTGTGTTTGCAGAGTTTCTTCCTCCCCATTTGTATTGTATAAAAACTAACAAGGGAGGGGGGATCACAGTAACACCACATCAACTCCTTTAATTGACTTGGAGTTTCCTTACCACTCAACATAAACACAGTGGAAGCAGAGATTTGCTGGCCCTGAAGATCAACCCTGCTGCATGGTGGGGAAATCCCACAAGGTGCAGGGATTTTTGTTTTGGGCATTTGAAGTTGCTGGAGCTGTGAGTACCTCCCAATGCCACAGAAAGAGCTCCAGACTGCAGGCAGTGTGGCTCCATGCTTCAGTCAACATGATGCAGGGTCTGGAAACCAGTTCTAGTTTAAACATAGCAAGCAGCTATTTTTGTAGCTTTAGCAAAGCCTGGCCTTGAATTTTGCAGTTGACTAGGACTGGGATATGTTTTTGAACTAAATATTGAAATCTTTAGCCAAAGAATATGTGTAAGTGCTACCATGAGGACTTTGCTGGGCAGAATAAAAGCCAAATGGAGACTTCTTTTTGTTACTGCAGGTTTTATATTGGCAGAAGCTAGTAGAAGACTTTATGGTGGCATTGAATGTGTGTTTGGAGATAGTTGAATCAGTAACCAACAACCTTTAGCCCTGAAGCACAAACCATATTTGTATTAAAATGTGGGGTGTTACAGCACAAGAGCTTCAAATGGGAATCCTATTTATAATGTAGGCTTCAAGAGGACAGGTTTTGACCTTTGTATTGAGGAAATGAATTTTTTGTTCTGAGTTCCATTTCAAGGTTGCTAGCTGATCTTCAGAGGGCATCTAGAGCACCTGCAGGTGGCTGCTGCTTGTGTGTATGATAGGAAGTGTATAGAACATCCCACCTGTATCTCCAGAAGCCCATCTGTAACAGAGGGGGTATTTCAGATACCTATTCTGATCTCATGACAGTAAATGCTCAGCATCTCACCTACCACTGTATGTAGCAAAGATGACAAATCACATTATCAAAAAAAACTAATGAGAAAACTTTTGTTTTTCCTTCTTTCAAGGATTTATGTCCCATTCTGGAGTCCCTATTACAAGAGGGATATGGATATGCTGGGAGGTGTCCAGAGAAGGGCTACAAGGATGATCAGAGGACTGGAGCACCTCTGTTATGAGGAGAGACTGAGGGAGTTGGTGCTGTTCAGTCTGGAGAGGAGAAGGCTCTGAGGTGACCTTACTGTGGCCTTTCAGTATCTTAAGGGGGCCTACAAGAAAGTTGGAGAGGGACTTTTTAGGCTGCCAGGTAGTGACAGGACTGGGGGGAATGGAAAAAAGCTAGAAATGAGTAGCTCCAGACTGGATGTTAGGAAGAAGTTCTTCACCATGAGAGTTGATGAGACCCTGGAAGGGGTTGCCCAGGGAGATGGTGGAAGCCTCATCCCTGGAGGTGTTTCAGGCCAGGCTGGAAGAGGCTCAGGACAGCCTGATCTAGTGTGAGGTGTCCCTGCCCATGGCAGGGGGATTGGATGATCCTTGTGGTCCCTTCCAATCCTGACTGATTCTATGATTTTGAAAATTGTTTCTACTTCCAAAAAGCTTCTAAAGCTTCATATACAAAGACTTTAAGTGATAGCTACATCATTCCTCCACCTGAAACTGGTTCCAGGGATGGTGGTCCCTGTGTGTGTGTCTGTGCTTTGGCAAATGCAGTGTCTCTGCCCAGGTACTTTCAGATAATCCAATGATACAAGTGATGGTCATTTAGTGCCTAACTAGTACTTGACGTGGGTTGTGTACCCTATATAAATCCCTACAAAGAAGACTTCAGCACAAAAACATCCTGAAAATTCAGTGTCTGGTTGGTAGTCTGTCCAAGAATTGGTAGGTCTGTTGAAGTGTTTTTGTAAGTCAAAATGTAGAAGTTTGAACAAATCAGAAGTAAATTAAAATACCTCCATTGGCACACAGGCTAATATGACTCCAAAATCAGGCCATCCTTTAAGTGACAAGAAGCAAAGCAGCCACCCTGAACTCTAATGGAGGAGGAAGTGGGGCCATATGTTTCATTTGAGAAAGCCTTTCCTGACGTTGCCTGCTAAGAGCATCCTCGTTCTGTGCCTACCCTTACCTTGTGCCAATTAGTGCCTCCCCCTCACTTGTACCTGCCATGTTGTGTAACACTGGAGAATTTAAAAATAGCCTGGTGATTAAAATGGGTTTGTTGAGTTTGTTTTATGGGGTAGCCAGGCCTGTTAATCCAGTTTACAGAACGTGGCTGTTTGAAACAGATCTGCTGGTACAGCAAAGGGGGTGGCAGACAGACAGCCTTGTGGGGACAAGCAGGGAGAGAGAGGAACAGCAAGACAGCAGTGCACCAGGGCATGTAGCTGGTGAGGGACAGGCAGGGAGAGAGGAGCAGCAAGACAGCAGTGCACCAGGGCATGTAGCTGGTGAGGGAGAGGCAGGGAGAGAGGAGCAGCAAGACAGCAGTGCACCAGGGCATGTAGCTGGTGAGGGAGAGGCAGGGAGAGAGGAGCAGCAAGACAGCAGCGCACCAGGGCGTGTAGCTGGTGAAGAATTCTCCTGGAAAGCTACAGCCTTACTGCATCCTCATTTTCTGCCTCTTCTCCTTCTACACATTGGTCCTCAGTTCTCTTTATGAAGACCCCTCACCGTTCCTTCTGGGGCTACACAGCTGAGCATTTGTCTCTTTCTAGACTCCATGGAGGCTGATCTTTGGGAGGTGATCTCTTTTCACATCCTCTCCAGGCCACTTACCTACAGAGCATCTGAGGATAGCTATTTAGAGGAACCACCATGCCCATTTTCATACAAATTAGCCATCAGCCCAGGACTTGCAATGAATCTCAAACAGACTTCTCTTTGTTCTGTTGGATGGGTTTGAAAAGAAAATGTATCAGGTTTGAAGTTAGTCCAGTGAATTGAAGCAGTTTGTCCAGCTTCTGCTGCATAATATTGTCATGCTGCAACAGGTTTGTGCTGGGGTCAAGAAGCACTGGTACACATCCAGGGTGTACTGGTACAAATCCTTCCAGGGCACTTGTTTGTCTGTAAGCACATGGACTGTGTTGAGTGTCCCCTCCTTGCGTTTGTTCAAGGACAAGTTGGAAGAGGCCTTGAGCAAGCTGGTCTGAGTGGAAGATATCCCTGCCCACAGCAGAGGAGCTGGAACGAGATGATTTTTAAGGTCCCTTCTGACCCAAACTATTCTATAATTCTCTGAAAACTCCCTTTTCTCCCCTCCCCTTCCCGAGCCCCTTCCTTTTGTAGCTCCAGTGCCCCCAAAGCATGTTTGAATTAGCACTGAATTTCTGGAATGCGAGCAGAAAGTTCTGAAGGAGACACAAGGCTGCCCTAGGTAGCCCCTGCTCACTTTGCTGTGCGCG
>VWZE01003469.1:23653-42913 GCA_013396675.1 Eubucco bourcierii
CGCGCCCTCCGCGCCCACGCGGCCCCTCTGCCCCGCCCCTCAGCCCGGAAGCGGCCACCGAAGCCCGGCCGGGGAGAGCCCGCGTCACGTGAGGAGGGGAGGCGCAGCGCCAGCATGAATGAAGCGGGCAGGGGGGAAGGACGCCCGTGAGGCCGCCGCCGTCGCTACGGCAACGGGAGAGGGAGGGGGGGGCGTGCCCGAAGGGTCACGTGAGGGAAGCGGCGTTACTATGGCAACGAGCCCCCGGCCGGAGTCGCCCGCGGCCCGGCGAAGCCCGCCCCGGGGGAGCCGCGTTACCGCGCGTAGGCGGCACCCTGCCCTCAGGTAGCGCCTCCTGTAATTACGGCTCTGGCGCTGTACGAGTCCCGCAGGGGCGGCGGCTGGACGTGCGCGGCGAAACGCAAGGGTGGCGGTGGGCAGCGTGTGAGCGGCTCGGGCAGGCGGCGGTAGCTGCCCGCCTCTCGGGTTTAAGTGAAACCGCGTCCCGGCCCCTGCCAATATCTTCTGTGTTTCACGGATTGCGTTCAGCACGCGCCATGTGATTCTGCCCCTGTGCTCGGCACTGGTGAGGCCTCACCTCGAGTACTGAGTGCAGTTCTGGGCCTCTCACTTCAAGAAGGATATTGAGGTGCTGGAGTGGGTCCAGAGGAGAGCGATGAGACTGGTGAGGGGGCTGGAGGGCTGATGAGGGGAGGATGAGGGAGCTGGGGGTGCTCAGCCCGGAGAAGAGGAGATTTAGAGGGGACCTTATCACTCTCTACAACTACCTGAAGGGAGGTTGTAGCCAGGTGGGGGTCAGGCTCTGCTCCCAGGCAACCAGTGACAGGACAAGAGGGCCTGGCCTGAAGCTGTGCCAGGGAAGGTTTATGTTGGATATTAGGAAGCACTTCCTCACAGAAAGGGTGATTAGGCACTGGAGTGGACTGCCCAGGGAGGTGGTGGAGTCACCATCCCTGGAGGTGTTTAAGAAAAGATTACCTATGGCACTTGGTGGTATGGTCTCTAGCTGATGTGGTGGTGTTAGGTTATAGGCTGGATTTGGTGATCTCAGAGGTCTTTTCCAGCCTTGGTAATTCTGGGCTGGAAGGGACCCACAAGGGTCATCTTGTCCAGCCTCCCTGCAAGCAGCAGGGACACCTCCAACTATACCAGGCTGCCACAGTCAAATCGAGTCTGATTTTGGATGTCTCCAGGAACAGGGCCTCAAGCACATTCCTGGGCAGTTCATTCCAGTATTTTACCACTCCCGCTGTAAAGAACTTCTTCCTTATGTCCAACCTAAGTCTACTCTGCTCCAGTTTAAACCATTGTCCCTTGTCAACTACAAGCCCTTCTAAACAGTCCCTCCCTGGCCTTCCTGTAGGTCCCCTTCAGATATTGAAATGTAGGTCTCCCTGGCGCCCACAGAATCCCAGGTTGGAAGGCACCTCAAGGGTCATCCAACCAACTTTTCTTGGGTAAAATGTGTTCTAGACAAAACAGCCCAACTTGAGGGTGGCAGCTGGACAGCAAGTCCTGGAGCATAGAGTGTGAGGAGCAGCATTTTGGGCCTGCCGGGGTGGAGGATGTGGTTCACAGGAGCACACCCTGACTGCAGGCTGAGAGCGCTGCTGTCACTGCCAGCTCCTCGCATATTTCTCTCTGGGAATGTGTTCTTTAAGCCTACAATGTAACAAAGAGATGTGCATATCTGTACCAAATGAAGAGCAGTGGAATCACAGAGCTAAAAATGAGGTATATTATTAATGCCCAAAGCTGAAAATAAGTTGTATGAATTTCTTAAAAACCATTTAGTGCACTCTGGCACTACAGTGAAGTGAAGGAGATTTGGATCTGCTGGCGAGCTCCCAGGCAAAAGTCACCACCTCATTTTAGTAATGTGTCTTCTATGGCCAGAGAAAAAAGGAAGAAGGAGGAAACAGATAAAGAGATTTGTCAGGAGTGCTGTTATCTGCATACATAGATTTGTCTTTAAGGCTTGAATTTTCTGGCAAACTATTCTGTGTTAGCAGTGGCTGACTCACTGAAAGCACTGGTGTTAGGAATCTAGAAAGTGCTGTCTGAAGTCAGAGATACAAATCACATTCAGCCTGAAGGAAACCTGCAAGTGCAGGGCACACTGTCAGTAGTTAGCTGTCTAACCCACAGGAGTTTTCAAGATCTGCTACTGCTCATGAGTTTGTCTGTAGAAAGAATCATAGAATCACAGAATTGTCAGGGCTGGAAGTGACCTCAAGGATCATCCAGTTCCAACCCCTCTGCCATGGCCAGGGACACCTCACACTAGATCAGTTTGCCCAGAGCCACATCCAGTCTGGCCTTAAAAACCTCCAGGGATGAGGCTTCCACCACTTCCCTGGGTAACCTGTTCCAGTGTCTCACCACCCTCATGCTGAAGAACTTCTTCCGAACACCCAATCTGAATCTCTCCCCTTCTAGTTTTGCTCTATTCCCCCGGGTCATACCACTACCCAACATCCTGAAAAGTCCCTCCCCAGCTTTCTTGTAGGTCCCCTTCAGATACTGGAAGGGCATAATAAGGTCTCCTTGGAGCCTTCTCTCCAGGCTGAACAGCCCCAACTCCCTCAGCCTGTCTCCACAGGAGAGGAGCTCCAGCCCTCTGATAGAATCATAGAATGGTAAGGTTGGAAGTGACCTCAAGGATCATCTAGTTCCAGCCCCCTGCTACAGGCAGGGACACCTCCCACTAGTACAGCTCACTCAAGGCCTCATCCAACCTGGCCTTCAACACCTCCAGGGAAGGAGCAGCCACAACCTCCCTGGGCAACCTGTGCCAGTGTCTCACCACCCTCACTGCAAAGAACTTCGTCCTAACATCCAGTCTAAATCTCCCCTCTGCCAGTTCAAACCCATTGCCCCTTGTCCTGTCACTCCCCAGCCTTCCTGTAGCCCCTTTCAGACACTATAAGGCTACTCTAAAGTCTCCTCAAAGCCTTCTCTTCTCCAGGCTGCAGAGCCCCATCTCTTGTAGCCTGTCCTCATAGCAGAGCTGCTGCAGCCCTCTGAGCATCTTCGTGGCTCTTCTTGTGACCCTTCTCTGGACGCTCTCCAAAGACACAAACCGATGCATCAGCCTGCTGGACTGGCAAGGTTTTGGGTTAGTTTTAGATTGCAGTATGTCACCAGTGCTGTCATGTTCCTTATATAGTAACCCCAGAGGTTATCACAGCTCTTTCATCTTGCTGGTTCCTCCCTGATTATTTTAATTTTATTTTTCATTCCTATAGGCTGACATTCAGTGGGATGGAGGCAATGTGCATTTGACTCTCCACTTCAGCTTCTGGATCTAAGGAAAGGCTTTCATTCACCCTGATCTCCAGTTATAAAAGAAGCTGTTATGGCTCAAGCTTGGCAGGCTTCCGAAAAATTCCAGCACTCCAAATGCATTCAGTTAATATGCTGAATATTGACTCATATATGACCAACACTGAAATTACACTTTCTCATTTCTGAAGCATGGTTTAATCTTCACAGCCTGATGAAGTCAGCTGGCATCGTTTCCCTCTATGAATGGGAAAAAAAAATTGTAGGAAAAAGTAAGGTATTTTATTAGATGTCATTATTGCCTTCAGGTTTTATTCAAGGAAGTGCTCCTGTAAATTTGTGCTGAGCTAACTAATGAAAACATACCAAAACTAATGGAGGATTGTGATCCCAGGTGACTAAGAAAGAAGAGAGTTCTTTACTGTTAAGTTACCTATGCCCAGCTGTCCTGAAGGAGGTTTGAAGGGAATTTGCATTTCCCAATGTGTAAGGGCAACAGTTGGACCCAGGAGCTCAACATAAGTGACAATGAGGTGTGCTTCTCCTAAAATTAGTTTTTACAACATCTTTACTGCACTGACAGCATCTCCCCTGGGACTGCTTAAAACCAAGGTCCTGCATTCCAGCTTAGTGAAAGAATGGGTGCACCTTTTTCTAGAAGTTTCTCAGCCTGGAAGTCTCGGTTTGCAAATGTTTTTTGTGTGTTGTCACTTGGAAAAAAGTTGCAAGGAGAAGCAGAGCAAATTTGTCTTAACTGAGAACAAGAAAAGCAGTGAGAGAATCACAGCATCACAGACTGTTAGGGGTTGGAAGAGACCTCAAAAGATCTTCCAGTCCAACCTCCCCTGCCAGGGCAGCATCACCCAGGGTAGATCACACAGGATCACATCCAGGTGGGTTTTGAATGCCTCCAGAGAAGGAGACTCCACAACCTCTCTGGGCAGCCTGTTCCAGGACTCTGGCACCCTCACAGAGCAAAGGGTTTTCCTTCTGTTCCTGTGGCACCTCCTGCTCCATCTTACACTCACTGCCCCTTGTCCTATCATTGGACATCACTGAGCAGAGCCTGGCTCTGTTCTCCTGACACTGCCCTTTGCATCTTGATAAACTTGACTGAGGTCACCCCCCAGGCTCTGCTCCAAGCTAAAGAGCCCCAGCTCCTTCAGCCTTTCCTTGTCAGGGAGATGTTCCACTGCCTTCAGCAGCTTTGTGGCTCTGCACTGGACTCTTTCAGGCAGTTCCCTGCTTTCCAGGAAGTGCAAGGAGACAAGAGAAGGAAAGAAATGGAGGCAAGGAATCCTCAAGATCTGCCTTTGGATAACTTGGAGTTTTTGCCTGTGTAATATGACACATTTGCTAGTTATCTGATTTATGGAAGGTAGTTACTCTCTACAGCATGCATCCTGTGTGCATCCTTAAGCATGTGTGGACATGAGGAAACCCTGTGTTACAGAAGAGAGACCACTTGGACCAGAAACAGCAGTTTTGGTAAGTGGTCATGCTGTGACATCAAACCTGGCTTTTTGTGTTGACTTGGGAGTTGCCAGTAGAGTTTGATGGAGAGTTGCAATCAATTCTGCAGAGGTGCTGCAATAGGAGTGTTGAATTATTTTGTCTTTTTAAGTGAAAATGCTTTTCTTCACACACCCCTTGTAAAGCCAGTCCTGTGTTTGCAAGCTCACTAAACAGCAAATGCAGAGTTTGCCTCAAAGAGAAGCAGCTGTGTTGTGCTGGTGGAAGATACAGATGCAACCAGGCAGGCTAGGAGGTGTCTCTCTGGCTCGTTGGGCTTGGAGGCTTCCTCTGTTTACAGCTGTTGGGGAATTACAGCCAAAATCTCACATGTAATTGGGAGCATCCTTTGCTGCCTTGGTTCTGTTTCCTTCACTTACCTTCCCAGCCACAACTGTTACATAGAAGGAAATGCAGAGTTTAGTATGGTTTAATTTCATTTATATGCAGGGTAAAGAGTTTCCTCCTCATATTTTGTTAGAAGTACCAGAGGAATATATTGCCAGGGGAAGTTTAGTACAAGCTAAAACTTACAGCTCACAAACCTTTCATAAATAATGACTAAATATGGGAAATCAGGACAAAATTTAACTACAGGACTCCACTACAGCACAAAAGGAGTTGTATAAGAACTGGAGTTAAAGCAGCTAGAAGAGATTCCTTTGCAGTTGTTGCTTGAGTGAAGAGTGTGTGTGAGCTTGTTTGAAATCCAGCTGCTTTGCCTGGAAGGGGAGAACACTTTTCCCTCTGATGTTAATAGTTTGGGACTAGGCACCTAATATAGCTGGATCTCAGGATTGTAAGATGAAGCTTTTGTCCTGCCCATCAGATGAACAGAAGCACTCTCCACAGGCTGCAGGGTCAACACATATTTAGTAGACTTGAATTAGATTATCAGAAGAGGCAGCAAAGCAAATGATACTGTCTTGCAGGAAATCTCATTGTTCAGTGGAGACAAGAAAGGAACTTGCTGATGGGAAATATCTTGTCCCTGTATCTCAAAACATACCAAGCACTGACAGGAGAAATAAGGTTTCCCTCATCTTAGGGTTTGGGTGGGCAAGGCACTTCTTGCTTTTTAGCTTAGCTGGGTGTTGGGCTAAAGAACTCTTTACTGCCTGAAGAGAGAGTAGCTGAGCTGTCACAGAACCCAGATTTTGTGTAGTATTGCAAAGAATTAGTTTAGATTTTCTGGAATGACTTTAGTGTGGTGAGGCATTGGCACTGGAACAGGTTGCCCAGGGAGTTTGTGGCTGCTCCCTCCCTGGAGGTGTTCAAGGCCAGGTTGGAGGAGGCCTTGAGTGAGCTGTACTAGTGGGAGGTGTCCCTGCCTATGGCAGGGGGTTGGAACTAGATGATCCTTGAGGTCCCTTCCAACCTCACCATTCTATGATTCTATGATTATTCTTCTTTCCCTTCCTCCCTCCCTCCTTCCTCCCTTCCCTCCTTCCCTTCCTTCCCTCCCCTCCCTTCCTTCCGCCACTCAGTTTCTTCCAGTTTCCTGCTTCTGCTTTATATATAGCTGTGCTGGTTTGAGACTAATTAGAATATTTTAATAGAGAAAGTTACACTATAGGCTGTGAAAGGAAAACATCATGATGTCTACTTCACTCATACGCTTGCTGGAGAATTGTTTGGGAATACTAACCAAAACAATTGATAAGTCAGTTGCTCTCTGTCGCTTGCTTGAGCAGGAGCTGCTGGTGGGATCTAGCAGCTTCTGGGNTTGTGTATATAGTGTAAATATCTGCTGTACATTGTGCAAAGTTGTAAATAGAGCTTCATCATTTAACTTCCAGCTGACTGAGTGCTAGTCTGGGTCATTTTACAAAGTGTGGGGGGGTGGGTAACTCCCAAACCTTCACAATAGCTAAATGTAATAGGTGGGTTTTAAGAAAGTGCTTCAGGGACCAGATAGTGCAAAGCCCCCTGAATTCTTGGAAAATGACATTTCTTATCTGTAGATATTGATCAATGATGTTTGGCTGCCTTTAGCAGAGAGGTTAAAAGCATTTGTGTAGAGAAGAATTATGTAAACCCCTTGAGAAGTGCAGGTGTAATTGGCAGGTAACAAAGTAGATCATAGAATCATAGAATCACAGAATGTTAGGGGTTGGAAGTGACCTCCAGAGATCACTGACTCAAACCCTGCCTTCTAGAGCAGGGTCACCTAGGGCAGGCCACACAGGAATGCATCCAGATGGGTTTTGGAAGTTTCCAGAGAAGGAGACTCCATAACCTCTGTGGTCAGCCTGTTTCAATGCTCCAGCACCCTCAGGGTAAAGAAGTTTCTCCTCATGGTGAGGGGGAACCTCCTGTGTTCTATCTTACACCCACTGTTCCTTGTTCTACCACTGGGCACCATCACAATGAGCCTGGCACTTTCATCTCAACACCCACCCCTCAGCTATTTCTAGACACTGATCCCCTCTCGGCCATCTCCTTGCGCAGATGCATTTGGCAGCTCAAGGTAGCTGTGCAGCTTCACACAAAACAAAGCCTTTAGCAGACACAAAGTTCATGCAATGTACTTTTTAACTGTTAGGAGGGTCGGTTTTTTTTCTGCCTCCACAGCTTTTGGGCAGCTTGAAGGGAAGATTTGTGCTGGGGTAACTGGCAAGACAAGGCCTGCTGTCAGCAGTGATTTGCAAAGAGGCAGTTTACTTCGGTTTCCAGCTGGGACTCGTGTCCCCTGCTAATCATAATGACAATGTTTAGCTCTAATACAGTGCCTTCAAGATAAGTTATCTACCAAGCCTTTTGGGGGGATGGAGGGCTCTGGTTAGCTCCTCGACATGTACTCCTTTTTACAGTTGCTACAAACCATAGCGGGGCAGAATGGGAAAGGAGAAAGGCGAACAGATCTGGCGGTGTGGGTGTGCCTCCTCCAGCAAGCCTGTCCCCGCCGTTGTTCCAGCGTCCAAAGGGAACAGGAGCTGAGGCATGACCGGTTTTGGGCAGCCGAAGCTGAATACCTGCTGGTCTCCTGAATGCAGGAATGAAGTTTCACGCTGTTTCCCTGAATGGAAGCAGCATGACGTGAGTATGAAAAGAGCGGAGCAGTGAGCTAGGGGAAACAGGACTGAAAGGAGAGGGCAGCTGACTCCAGGGGCTCAGCACATCTGCCCCCTCGGTCTCACTCGGTGAGTTAGTTCCAGCTCTTTGACTCAGACTATCTCTCCTGGGTCTCACAAAGCATCTGCACAGCTCTGGGCTGGAGAATGAAAAAATCGCAAGGAGGTTTACCCTTCCTGAAACAGGCTTCCCGGGCTGTGGAAGACGAGAGCCAAGGTTGAACTTTGAAACGAGCTGAAAGCACCAAGATGTAGAAATGCAGAATGAAGCAGCCATCCAGTAAAATCAGACTTGGAGCAGAGCCCTAAAAAAACCTGCAGTTGTGACTAATCCATTGTTAATGTGCATGGCTGTAGGAGAAAGCACTTCTTTTCAAGATCTTTTCTCTCCCTAAGTTGGCTACAGTTCTTTACTGTCGGTTTAGATCAGTGGCATGTTAACGTCTGAGTTCAGTATCTGAGCTGCAAGCACAGAACTAATTCTGATGCTGGAGTGGCCCTAGGCTGAGCTGCTGGTGAAGGGGAGAAGTGATACAAACAGGATATTCAGTGTCAAACTGCCGCAGCACCCTGAGAGACCCACCCAGAGGCAGGCACTTGAAGGCTCACTCAGCCTTCAGCCAAGTGAGCTGAGGAAACTTGACGTAATAGCAGCCTGCAGAGCTCAGTGGGTGTAGGGCACACTCAGGCAGTGACATTTTAGAAGTGAAACAACCTGAAATGGAAACTTGTTCTGGTGGTGTTCTGCTGAACAAATCTCTGAGGCATCACACGATTTACAGGGCAGCCTTTGGGTTGCTTTGCTGTTGTCCTCCAGTTGTCCCAGTCTTGTTTGGTGATCCCTTCTTAGGCTGTTGAGATGCCAGTCACTGCCTACAGACCTTGCAGCCTTACTACAATTACCAGAGCTGTAAATTGGTGCAGTTCTGGAGCCCACATTACAGGAAAGGTATGGATGTGCTGGAGCCATGAGGATGGTCAGAGAGAGGGCTGGAACACTTCTGCTGTGGAGACAGACTGAGTGTTGGGGCTAGAGAACAGAAGTCTCTGAGGAGACCTTATTGTGGCCTTCCAGTGTCTGAAGAGGGCCTACAAGAAAGCTGGGGAGGGATTTTTTAGGGTATTGGGTAGTGATAGGACTTGGGGAATGGAGCAAATGTAGAACTGGGGAGATTCTGATTGGACGTTAGGAAGAAGTTCTTCAGCATGAGGGTGGTGAGACACTGGAACAGGTTGCCCAGGGAGGTGATGGAAGCCTCATCCCTGAAGGTCTTTAAGGCCAGACTGGATGTGGCTCTGGGCCACCTGATCTAGTGTGAAGTGCCCCTGCCCATGGCACAGGAGTTGGAACTGGATGATTGTGAGGTCCCTTCCAGCCCTGACAGTGCTGTGATTCTGTGAATTCACTGCAAATGTGGGGGAGGCTGTAGAGGGGAGCAGCGTGGAGGATGTTTAGGCAGGTAGGAAGCAGCACAGCGAGTTCAAGGTTGACAGGCTATGCTCAGCTTAGGGACTACATCAGTCTAGCTAAGGGCAGTGCAATGTGGCAGCAGTGCTTGTACTAACATGCAGTGCTCTGAGGGTGAAGGCTGCTCTCTGGAGTGCCTGTGGGTCTGATATCCAGGAACAAAAGCAGCTGGCTTTGTTTCCTTGATGGAGGCTGAAACGTGCTGCAGCAATGTGGTAGAGCAACAGGGAGCTCCTTGCTGGCTTTTTGCCCTGTGCAGATTCCTTCTGAATTAGGTTTTGACCTTTAAAGAAAGAGCTGCTTCTTCAGTTCCTCATTGTCTGCCTTCTGCACTGAAGCTTGAGAAACAAGTCTGTGAAGCTGGAGGATTTTTAAGCTCTAATTAGTGAAGCGCAGAATAGGTGGGAAGGAGTCTGCCGAGGGAGAGACTCGCCCGGTGGAAACTGGTTTGCAAATCTGGTACCTTTTTGTCTTTACTCTGTTCCAAGGCAGCACAGGCCTGTGTGGTGCTGGGTTTAAATCAGCACAACCTCCTGGTTTATATTAAAGACTGGTGCACAGCTCCTGGCCTGCTTTTGAGAGGCACCTCCACCTCCTGATCAAAACATCACCTCATTTGCCCTTGGTGCTGTGGAAACCTGGAGCAGTGTCCCGCTGCCAGGATTTTGTACTGGAACACTGCAGCTGCTTGGCACCAGCAGCCCCAAGCAGGCATGTGGAGGTGGGAGAGGTGAAAACTTATTACCCTGACTTAAAAAATCTAGGGCTGCTTAGGCAGAGGGGCTGTGGTGGGAGAATCCTTCCCCCTTTTTCAGTGTCTTTAACATTATCATTGCTCTGAGAGCATCTGCACAGGGTCTCTCAGTTACTAATTCAGGCTGATTCTGTTGTTTGTGCAGATTATAAGGTACAGACTGGAGGGCAGCTGAAACAAATTGAGCCCTGGGTGGAGGCAGCAGGCATTGTGTGCCAGAGGAAGGGCTTGGTGCTGTGCTTAGGGATCGGCAGGTGGGATCACGGGGAGGGGGTGGGGTGGAAGCGTGTGATTATTTTTGGTTCAAATGCAAGGCTGAAGTTTTCAGAAATAGGTTCTTCAAGGCTGGGAGAGCCTAAAGCCTTGGATTTCTCCTGCTGGCAGGCACAGCCATGCTGTCCCTTTGACAGGCATTTGATCTGTCAGTGACTCATCTGAAGGCTCTCTATCTTCAGCGCGGTGCTTCGGGGCTGAGGCGCACCCATGTATCAGCTCTGTTACTGTACCCTCTTATCAGCTCCTCCTTTCACTCCTGGGGTGCTCCCAGCCTTTGATCTCCTACCATGCTGCAGCAACAACTTCCCTTAGTTTTTAATGCTTCAGTACATTGTGCAAGGCTCCACAGAAGCTGCACTCTCTGCTGCCTGTGTGCTGCTCTCGCAGGCACATCCATACTTCATCTCTAAAGCATGAAATAAGCTCTTGCTCCTCTCGGTCCTCAAGTAATCATAGTGAAAATCTCTTCACTACAAGATGACACTGCATGGAGGTGTGATATGGTTAATTCTCCCCTTCCTTCTCCCTGTTGCATTTGCCTGGCTGCTGCTTTTGAAAAAAATCTCACAAAATCACAGAAAGGTCTGGATTGGAAGTGACCTTCAAAAGTTATCACAGAATCATAGAATCATAGAATGGTAAGGTCGGAAGGGACCTCAAGGATCATCTAGTTCCAACCCCCTGCCATATGCAGGGTCACCTCCCACTAGTACAGGTTACTCAATGCCTCAGAGTCATCCAGTCCAACCCCCTCTGCACTCAGCAGGGACATCCTCAACTAGATCAGGTTGCCCAGAGCCCTGTTCAACCTCACCTTAAATATCTTCAGGGATGGGGCCTCAACTACCTCCATGGGCAACCTGTTGCTGTGTTCCAGCAGCCTCATGGTGCAGAACTTGTTCCTAACATCCAATCTAAATCTGCTCTGCTCTAGTTAGAAGCCATTGCCCCTCATCGCTACAGGCCTTTGTAAACAGGTTCTCTGCAGCCTTCTTGTAGCCTCCTTCAGGTCCTAGAAAGCCTCCATTAGGTCTCCCTGGAGCCTCCTCTTCTCCAGGCTGAACAACCCTAGCTCCCACAGCCTGTTCTCATAGCAGAGGTGCTCCAACCCCCTGATGATTTCATGGCCCTCCTCTGGACCTGCTCCATCAGGTCCATATCCTTTCTGTGTTAAAGCTCCAGAGCAGGGGCATGCAGCACTTGGTGCTGTAGGCTTTGACTGGTCTCTAAATCCTGATGTTTCTGGGCAGTAATGAATGCTGTCCTGCAGCAGGATGTCCTTTTTTGTTGGGCAGGCTGGATCTTTGAGGTTCCCTCTGTCAGAGTTAGAGACCTCAGTGAAAACAAGGGTGTTCTGTGTGCAGCAGGCCTGCAAACACTTTCTCTGTTTTACACTGCTTAGTTGGGTTTGTTTTGTTTTTTTTTTTTTTCAGTGACAAATGAGCCAAAGCAGTGACAGCGCAGTAATTTAAAACCTGCTTGCTTAAAAGCAACTCAATGTCTTGTAGAGTTGGGAGCAAGATTGGTAGCAGCAGCTGAACCAGTGCTCTTGGAGGTGATGCTTATGAGATGGCCAAGCAAAGCTTTCCTGACTTGTAGGATTTGGGGCAGAAACTCCAACTGAAGAAACACAGCCCACAGAGCAAGCAGCTCCTGCTGCTGTGGTGCAGATCATTGACCCAGTTGATTTCACCTCTGTGCTCAAGGGTGGGCCTTGGCTAGGCTGTGGGGAGGAGGATGTGTTTGCTGCACTTCCTCATGCTATACAGGAAAGGTGGTGGCCATGGTGTTTGTCTCCCAAAGGAGGGCCCAGGCAAGTGGCACAGCCCATGTCACACAGTCATAGAATCAGGGGATGGCTCAGGTTGGAAGAGACCTCAGAGCTCGTCTGCTCCAACCTCCCCACCATGGGCAGGGACACCTCTCAGCTAGACTCAGCTGCTCAAGGCCTCATCCGACCTGGCCTACAAAACTCCCAGGCAGGAGACAGCCACAAGCTCCCTGGGCAGCTTGTTCCAGAGTCTCACCACCCTACTGAAGAACTTCTGCCTAAGCTCCAGTCTAACCCTGCTCTCCCTCAGCTTCAAACCATTGCCCCTTGTCCTGTCTCTAGACACCCTGATGAAAAGTCCCTCTGCAGCCTTCTTGTAGGATCCCTTCAGGTCTTGGAAGGCAGCTCTGAGGTCCCCCTGGAGTCTTCTCTTCTGCAGGCTGAACAAGCCCAGCCCCTTCAGCCTGTGCTCACAGCAGAGGTGCTCCAGCCCTTGGATACAGAATCATAGAATAGTAAGGTTGGAAGGGACCTCAAGGATCATGTGCAGCACATCACTGACACTGGGAGGTCTGTCCATAGGACTGTGATGCTGAGGTGATTTAGTGGTGATGAATCACTTTGCTTTCACAGCCAGGTTGGGCTTGTTCTATTTATGCCTCAAAACCCTCTCCTCTCTCCCACACTGTGATCTGTACAGAACTGTTTGGCAAGGTGTAAGCTCTGCCTGGTGTGTGGGCAGGATGGGGGCCACAGCTTGGTCTGGAAAACATGCCAGGTGTGGCCCAGGCTTGTGGGGAGAACAAGGTGGGGACCAGAGATGCCTCTGCTGTGCTCAGCTCATGTGACTCGCCCAGCCTGTTTCACAGACTCAGAAGTACTGATCCTTGACTATGTTACAGACATGGCTTGCCTTCACTAACTGGCAGTGTCCTGGGGCTTCTTGCAGGTGTTATTTGTCCCTGTTAGTGTGATGGATGCTGGGAATAAGGACACGTTGGACACGTTGCTGCTGCTGCCGTTAAAGCTGCTTACTGGCATTTGCCCTCCTGTGGAAGGCGTAGATGAGCTATTTATAAACGTGCAGGGAGATTCCCACCTCTCTAGCTGGTCCTCTCATTTAAGGGTAATCCCCAGCAGCAGGGGAGAATCTCTCCAATACTGCAAAGGAGGGTGGTGGCAGAGCTGAAAATAATCCACTTCTGAGCCTCAGTGCTCGTTTTGTGGGAGCGGGGGGTGGAGAGCAGGAGCTATTTGCCCATCAGCTCTGCCTTTTACAGCATCATCTCCCACCTCAGGGTGCAGAGAGGCTCCTTTACTCCTGCACAGCCTCCTCTCCTGCCTTGCCCTCCCTCTGCACAGCAGAAGCACTCGACTCCTTCCTGGGCTGCCTTCAGCCTCAGTCTTTGCTCCTGTCTGCAGCAGATCCAGCCTGGTGTGCAGCAGGCAATGGCTCTTGCCCTGGAGCAGCCCAGTCCCAGGCACATGGAATTTGGTCTCTGTACTGGTCAGATATTCTTCTGAAAGTAGACACAGCAACCTGCTTTCATTGTTGCTCTCCTGTAAGGTCCCAAATTACCTCACTCTTTAAAGCATGCCAACAGCAAGATTAATATAGCTGGATTCCTGGTGCACCTGATTGCCTTTTACCTTCCTTCCCACGTGGGGATTTGCTGATGACTAACAGGCAAGCTGCTTAGTCTGTCCTCAGTGGGAACGTGACTCTGCTGCCTGGCTCACAGTTTTCCTGAAGCTGAGGAAAGTTTGAGACCTGCCTCTCAGTGTCCAGCTTGGTTAGGGCTGACCAAAGGACTCAGGTAGGATTAGGCAGACACAGATCTACCCCAAACGGGTAGCATGCGCCTAGGTGCCTTGAGAAACAAGGCTACTGTCGTGTGCCTGCCGCTAGGAAACGAAACTGCTGCTTTCCCTGAGAGCTCCTGGCTGTTATCTGCAGGATGCAGTGCCCTCTCTTGGTCCGCTGGGCTGAGGATCCTGCAGTGTTGGAGTAGCCAAGGGGGCAATCTTTAGAGCCTTGGTGGGGAATCTGAGAGGTGCTGTGATTTATAAAGTCGGTCAGAGATACAGACATGTAGGTGATTCCAGCATCCCCCTCCAGGACCTCACAGGAGGAACTTCAGCACCACAGGGAATCATTTGTGAGGAAAAATAGCTTCTGATCGATTTTATCACTGTGTGCAAGTAAAGCAATGTGAGAATATAATATAATGTAATATAATATAATATAATATGATATAATGTAATATAATGTATTATAATATAATATAATATCATATCATATCATATACTATACTATACTATAATATAACAGAATAGAATAGAATAGAACAGAACAGAACATAATAGGGGTAGAATCAAATCGAATCAAGAAGGCCAATGGCATCCTGGCCTGCATCAGGAATAGTGTGGCCAGCAGGAGCAGGGAGGTCATTCTCCCCCTGTACACTGCACTGCTTAGGCCACATCTTGAGTCCTGTGTCCAGTTGTGGGCCCCTCCATTTAAGAAGGACATTGAGGTGCTTGAGTGTGTCCAGAGAAGGGCAACGAGGCTGGGGAGAGGCCTGGAGCACAGCCCTATGGAGAGAGGCTGAGGGAGCTGGGATTGGTTAGCCTGGAGAAGAGGAGGCTCAGGGGAGACCTTCTTGCTGTCTGCAGCTACCTGAAGGGTGGTTGTAGCCAGGAGGAGGTTGCTTTCTTCTCTCAGGCAAGCAGCACCAGAACAAGAGGACACAGTCTCAAGCTGTGCCAGGGGAAGTTTAGGCTGGAGGTGAGGAGAAAGTTCTTGCCTGAGAGAGTCATGGACTGCTGGAATGGGCTGCCCAGGGAGGTGGTGGAGTCAGCGTCCCTGGAGGTGTTCAAGGCAGGTTTGGATGTGGCATTTGGTGCCACGGTCTGGTCTTGAGGGCTATGGTGTGGGGTTGGACTTGATGATCTTTGAGGTCTCTTCCAACCTTGGTGATACTATGATACTGTGAATTGAATCATCCAGGTTGGAAGAGATCTCCAAGATCATCCAGTCCAACCTATCACCCAGCCCTAGCCAATCAACTAGACCATAGAAACAGCAGGAATCTGCTTAGCTGGGTGGTTGAACACCTGGTGAAAGACTTTAATTTGGATTTTTTGGGTTTTTTCTTCTTTTTTCTTTTTTTAGTAGTTAAAAGTTCTATGTAAATGTTGGAAACCCAGAATTATGACCTAAACAGTTCAGAGAATTTACACTTCAGATGAGATGGGGCAGCAATATGGTAACAAAGGCTTGTTTGAAAGAGACATCTTGGACTTGATCTCAGCACTTTGGGAGACTGTAGCTCAGACCCCATCCTTAGCAGCTGCCCAAGGGATTTAGTGTGGAGCTGAGTGCTGGGCTGCTCAGTACAGATATCTTAACAAGTGGGCTGTGGTTTCACATCCACACATTTCTCCTGCATGTTGGGGTCATAGAATTATGGAATTATTTTGGTTGGAAGACCCCTTTAAGTTCAGAGAATCACAGAATGTTAGGGGTTGGAAGGGACATCAAAGGATCATCCAGTCCAACTCCCCTGCCAAGGCAGGTCACATAGGAACACATCCAGGTGGGTTTTGAATGCCTTCAGAGAAGGAGACGACAACCTCTCTGGGCAGCCTGTTGCAGGGCTGTGGCACTCTCGCAAGGAGAAAGTTTTCCCTCATGTTCTCATGGCACCTCTTCTGCTCTAGCTTGCACCCACTGTCCCTTGTCCTGTCATTGGACATCACTGAGCAGAGCCTGGCTCTGTCCTCCTGATACTGCCCTTCACATCTTGATAAACATGCCTGAGGTCACCCCTCAGGCTCCTCTGCTCCAAGCTAAAGAGCCCCAGCTCCTTCAGCCTTTCCTCAGCAGGGAGATGTTCCACTGCCTTCAGCAGCTTTGTGGCTCCATGCTGGACATTTCAAGGTCATCAAGTCCAACCATTTACCCAGCACTGCCAGGCCACTGTTCACCTTTAGAATCATAGAATGGTAAAGTTGGAAGGGACCCCAAGGATCATTGAGTTCCAACCCCCTGCCATAGGCAGGGGCACCTCCCACTGGAACAGCTCACTCAAGGCCTCATCCAACCTGGCCTTGAACACCTCCAGGGAGGGAGCAGCCACAACCTCCCTGGGCAACCTGTGCCAGTGTCTCACCACCCTCACTGCAAACAACTTCCTCCTAACATGCAGTCTAAATCTCCCCTCTGCCAGTTCAAACCCATTGCCCCTTGTCCTGTCATTGCAAGACCTTGTCAATAGTCCCTCCCCAGCCTTCCCGTAGGCCCCCTTCAGATACTGGAAGGCTGCTGTCAGGTCTCCTGGAAGCCTTCTCTTCTCTAGGCTGAAGAGCCACATCTACACATCTTTTAAATCCCTCCAGGGATGGTGACTCCACCACTTCCCTGGATGGCCTGTTCCAGGCCTTGACAACCCTTTTGGGGAAGAATTTATTTCCTAATATCCACCCTAAATGTTTCCTGGTGCTATTTGAGGCCATTTCCTCTTGAGGGCTTGTTCCTGCCCTTGTGTGGATGGGTTTGTACTGGCAGTGTCTGACATTGTGGGTAACCTTTTTTGTGTCCTGGAGAACCTCATTAATCTGCATCTCCTTCTTGGGTTACTGGAATTTCATGTTACAGCAGGACAAGGGAGGCTAGAAACAAGTTAGCTGGTATTCAGAGTTCTTTTGTTTTGCCTTCTGTCAAAATACGTGCTGTCAGCAAGAAAACCTGATGTGACTTGGGAGTGTTTATACTCACCACATGTACTCTGGAAGCTGCAGCAGATAGCAATAGGCAGGACTTGGGTCAGAGTGCCCCAGGACAGTGGGAGTCCTGGGGCTGCATGAGTTGCTGGATCTATCCCCTTGCATCTAGATGCACGTGGAGCCACAGAGCCACTTCTAGAAAGAAAACCTCATCAAACCAAACCAGAAAGGTACTGGGATCCCAAATGTCTCACCTCTCCAGCCTGCCTTACTGGAGGGGAGACCTCCCCTCGTGGTGCTCTGTGGGCCTGTAGCTCTGCTTCTGCACCATCCCGGTGCTGCCTGCTCTGTGCTGTCACCAACTGGCTCCCTGCAGCTGAGGTGTCCCCAGGGGCTGTGCCCACACCGTGAGTCAGTGTCATTGTCTAACTCCTCCACAGGGAGTGGGAGAGCTGGGTTTTCATACACACCTCCCAGACACTGCCTGAAACCACCAGCTGCCAGGAAGGCCTGGGCAGGCTGAGAGAGGGCCTGGGGCACTCTCAGTAGGAAGCAGAAGGGTAGAGAAGGGCAGAGTTGCCTATGTGAGAAAACCTTGGACAGGAGGAGCAGGGCTACGGGTTCTGCTCTCAGCTCACTGGATAAAATCCTGAGATGCTCAGAGGGCTGCAGCAGCTCTGCTATGAGGACAGGCTGAGAGAGTTGGGGCTCTGCAGCCTGGAGAAGAGAAGGCTTCGAGGAGACCTTAGAGTAGCCTTCCAGTATCTGAAGGGGGCCTACAGGAAGGCTGGGGAGGGACTGTTGACAAGGTCTTGCAATGACAGCACAAAGGGCAATGGGTTTAAACTGGCAGAGGGGAGATTTAGACTGGATGTTAGGAAGAAGTTCTTTCCAGTGAGGGTGGTGAGACACTGGCACAGGTTGCCCAGGGAGGTTGTGGCTGCTCCCTCCCTGGAGGTGTTGAAGGCCAGGTTGGAGGAGGCCTTGAGTGAGCTGTGCTAGTGGGAGGTGTCCCTGCCTATGGCAGGAGGTTGGAACTCAATGATCCTTGAGGTCCTTTCCAACCTTACCATTCTATGATTCTATGGTTCTGTAATTCTGTGTCTCTCTTTTAGGAAGCCACTGTCCTGAGGCACAGGTTCTGAGCACTCTGCCAGGCTCTACTCTTTCTTATGCTTTTAAAAGGACAAAAAATGCCTCTGCTCCACAGTTCCTGGCAGCAGGGAGTGCTGCCTCTGAAGGGCATTGGCAGCTCCAGGAGTAAAGACGACTTGACAGCATGTGGTGTCCAGAGGAGCAGGCACACAAAGCAATGGCTCTGCTCCCTCATCTTCACCACTTCCCACTCCAAAAGGACTGGGGACTCTAATGCTTACTGGGAGTTGTGAGGCACCTCCCTTGGGTTTCTGAGTTCTGGGGAGAGCTGTAGCTGCACAGGGCTTTGGGTTAACATCAAGCTGGTTACCTGACCTGCTCTTGTTGTGCTGTGACAGTTAAAAGGCAGCACTGGGTGGGGAAGGATGTGCTGGCTAACAGAGCTTGGCTGACACCTACCCCTGTGATCCTGGGGAGCATGCGGCAGCCCCAGCCCCAGAGCACTCTGCCATGCTGATGGTATATCTGGTATGTGGGTTTGGGGAGCAGGAGAGAAGCCTCTTGCCCACTTCTTGAGTTTTGCTGCCTCCTCACCTGTTTTTCTCTGGCATCCCACAGATTTCCTCAAGCCATGGGGCACATAAAACTTGACAGTCTTGGCCTATGGATCACCAGAAGTCAGATTATGGTGGGAGAAGTTTGGTGCCAGGAAGGGAAACCTTTCCATCTAAAGAATTCAGCACAGGTTTGCCACCATGGGCAAAACCAGCTTCTGACCTGCTGGATCTCATCTAAGTCTTACTTCTCCATCCCATCCTTCCCTTCAGGAGGCTGTATGTGTCACCTCTGTGGTTTCTGAGGTTGGTGACATCTTCTTTTGGGAGTCTGCCATGCAGAGCCTGTTCACATGTGTCAGTGGTTTGGTGGCTGTGGTTTCCTTGCTCCTGTGCTGGTGGGAAAGCAGCCATCTGAGAGTGGCAATTTCCTGCCCTTGTGCCCAGCCTCACTTCTTTCCATGGCCTTGCAAGTTCACTGCCAGCAGTAAGCTGCTGGGTGCTGGTACTCTCTGGCTGGGTTAGCTCAAGGGCTTTCCAAGCCTGAGTTCACTCCAAACAGCAACTTGGTATTTTTAGAGTGGTTTACACCTTTCTGAGGTCAGGCCTTTTGAACTAGAATTTTCTTTACAACTGAAATGGAAAAAAAATAAATAGCATGGTCAGCAGGGCAAGGGAGGGGATTCTGCCCCTTTACTCTGCTTTCCTCAGAACCCATCTGGAGTCCTGTGTGCAGTTCTGGA
>VWZE01003469.1:49394-73544 GCA_013396675.1 Eubucco bourcierii
CCTCCATTTAAGGAAGATGCTGAGATGCTTGAAGGTGTCCAGGGAAGGGCACCAAGGCTGGTGAGGGCCCTGTGAAGAGAGGCTGAGGGAGCTGGGGGTGTGCAGCCTGCAGAAGAGGAGGCTCAGGGCAGACCTCATTGCTCTCTACAACTGCCTGAAGGGAGGTTGTGGCTAGGTGGGGTTGGACTCTGCTGCCAGGCACCCAGGGACAGAACAAGAGGACACAGCCTCAAGCTGTGCCACAGCAGGTTCAGGCTGGATGCTAGGAAGTTCTTCCCAGCAAGAGTGATTGGCATTGGAATGGGCTGCCTGGGGAGGTGGTGGAGTGCCCATCCCTGGAGGTGTTTAAGAGGAGGCTGGGTGAGGCACTTGATGCCATGGGTTAGTTAATTAGAAGGTGTTGGGTGATAGGTTGGACTTGATGATCCTAGAGGTCTTTCCAACCTGCTTAATTCTGTGATTCTGTAATATTTCAGGGTAGGATGGCTTGGACTGCTCTGGTTTTGAATCCTATTCTGGGAAGTTTTTTGTTTCCCACTGACTCCTTGATTTGGCTACATTTCTGAACAGGATCTGAAAACTGGGAGTCAGAATTAGTCTGAATACTTTCTCCTGCCCCTGCCAGCTCTCTGCTATAGCAAGGCAAACCAGGAGCAAGGGTGGGGTTTTACCAGTAGAAAGCTGGCATCTGGTTGTGATTTTTAGATCTATTGATTTCAGTGGATTTCCTAATGGAAAAAATCACTCTTTTTATCCTGACTGGATCAGATAGGGCAGAGTTAGACTGGCTCTTAGGAAGAAGTTCTTCAGTAGGAGGATGGTGAGACTCTGGAACAGGCTGCCCAGGGAGGTTGTGGCTGCCTTCTTCCTGGTGGTATTGAAGGCCAGGTTGGATGAGGCCTTGAGCAGCCAGATTTGATTGAGAGGTGTCCTTGCCCATGGTGGGGAGGTTGGAGCAGATGATCTCTGAAGGTCCCTTCCAACCTGAGCCTTTCTGTGATTCTGTGATGTACAAGGTGTGGTGATAAACTTCTCTGAAGGATCTGCTTAGAGTTAGTAGCCAGACTGTGGAGGATCTTGCTTTTTGTTGGAGTTTGCCTCTTGCAAACATCCTTTTAGACATGCAGAGGGTGTAGAGAAGGAGAGAACAGGGCCTCATGGCTGGGATCTGGTGCAGAGGAGCAGTGATCTGCTCTCATGGGGTGAGCAGAGGGAAGCCATTTGCTCCTGTGCCTGCCTCTCCCTCTGCAAACAGGGGCACTTGGTAACAACTGCTCTGTGAGATGAACTCCTCTGGTGTGCCACTGGCCTGTCCTATAACGTGGGGCCCCAGCAGAACAGCTCCAGCACTGAGAGAGGATTTAAATTATTTAGGGCGTTGTCATGTGATCACAACTGATTGAGTTCCTGTGGCTTAGCAACCTGCCATCTGTTATCATCCCTGTTATGAGTGATACATTAGCTGAAATCAGGGAGTTTCAGCCCAGTGATACCATGAAACTCTGTAAGGCTGTTAGGACTGGGTCCAAGTATTGCAGTCACACCAGAGAGCATTGCAGGTGCAGGAAGAGCTGCACCAGAGGGCATTGCAGGTCTGGTAAGAGCTGCAGCAGAGGGCATTGCAGGTGCAGTAAGAGCTACACCAGAGAGCATGCAGTAAGAGCTGCAGCAGAGAGCATTGCAGGTGCAGGAAGAGCTGCAGCAGAGAGCATTGCAGGTGCAGTATGAGCTACATCAGAGAGCATTGCAGGTGCAGGAAGAGCTGCAGCAGAGAGCATTGCAGGTGCAGGAAGAGCTACACCAGAGAGCATTGCAGGTGCAGGAAGAGCTGCAGCAGAGAGCATTGCAGGTGCAGTAAGAGGTGCACCAGAGAGCATTGCAGGTGCAGTAAGAGCATGCAGGTGCAGTAAGAGGTGCACCAGAGAGCGTTGCAGGTGCAGTAAGAGCTGTGCCAGAGAGCATGCAGGTGCAGTAAGTGCTGCACCAGAGAACATTGCAGGTGCAGTAAGAGCTGCAGCAGAGAGCATTGCAGGTGCAGTAAGAGCTGCAGCAGAGAGCATGCTGGCCCAGTAGGAACTCTCTCTGCTGGTCCAAACCATGCTGGCATATTCCCTTGTTAGTGGCAGGCTTTAGTGGACCAGGTGTCACCAACCCTGTGCATGTAGGCTCATAAAGCTAGTGACAGCCCCACTGCCTGTGGTCAGAAGTGAGTCTGGAGTCCCCCACTAGAGTCCCAGTGATTTGAGGCTTGTGTGGTCAAGGAGCCACGGCTGAAGAAGACACAGTGGATCTGCAGTGTGAAAGAAGCTGGGGCCTGCTTTCCTTCCAAGGATGCAATTCCGTGGGGTCCCATCATTTCCCAAGTCCCATTTGCAGGACAGGCTTTCTCTGCCTGTGATACACCAAGATAAGGCAGCCAGCCTGACAGCCCGGGGGGGATGGGGCAGGCTGGGCTCTTCCTGCGCTTCTGAGGTTGGCTGAATTTTATCCACCTTTGCTGAGCAGCGGGTTGGGTCAGCAGCCTTGTTCTGCTGCAGAGGCAGGCTGTTTATAACCATCCCTTTGAGCCTATAAAGTGAACATTTCTCTCTGTGGAATCAGGCAGCAGAGATTACTGCACCTAAATCAAGACTTTCTTGGCCAGTGCGTGTTGCAGAGGAGGCAGAAAATTCATGGCCTGTGGAGGAGCCAAGTGCTTTCACATGGATTGTGTGGCTGTCCTGAAGAGGACCACTGGGATCTGGGAGCCAAACAGAATGAATGTCTCCTGGCATCAGCAGTGGCTCAGTGGTAATTCCTGTTTGCATGTTGGGTCATAAATCTGTTGGTTGCTGCAAGGACATTTCCAGTGGCTCCAGCTTTATCCCAGTTCTCTTACAGCTGGTGGGTGCCTGCTCCATCAGCTGGTACAAAGGCTGACTCTGTACCTCCTCAGTTCTGCCCTTGCATATCTGAAGGCAACATCCTTTGGTTTCAGAGGGAGCTGCTCACATGCCTAAACATGAGCCAGAAGTGTGCCCAGGTGGCCAAGAAGGCCAATGGCATCCTGACCTGCATCAGCAATAGTGTGGCCAGCAGGAGCAGGGAGGTCATTCTCCCCCTGGACTCTGCACTGCTTAGGCCACACCTTGAGTCCTGTGTCCAGTTCTGGGCCCCTCAATTTAAGAAGGACACTGAGGTGCTCGAGCGTGTCCAGAGAAGGGCAACGAGGCTGGGGAGAGGCCTGGAGCACAGCCCTATGGAGAGAGGCTGAGGGAGCTGGGATTGGTTAGCCTGGAGAAGAGGAGGCTCAGGGGAGACCTTCTTGCTGTCTCCAGCTACCTGAAGGGTGGTTGTAGCCAGGGGGAGGTTGCTTTCTTCTCTCAGGCAAGCAGCAGCAGAACAAGAGGACACAGTCTCAAGCTGTGCCAGGGGAAGTTTAGGCTGGAGGTGAGGAGAAAGTTCTTGCCTGAGAGAGTCATTGACTGCTGGAATGGGCTGCCCAGGGAGGTGGTGGAGTCAGCGTCCCTGGAGGTGTTCAAGGCAGGTTTGGACGTGGCACTTGGTGCCATGGTCTGGTCTGGAGGTCTGTGGTATCGGGTTGGACTTGATGATCTTTGAGGTCTCTTCCAACCTTGGTGATACTGTGATACTGTGATACTGTGAAAAGAGACCAATACCTCATTACCACCTCCCTTCAGGGAGATGTAGAGAGAAAGGTCTCCCCTGGCCTCCCCTTCTTCAAACTAAGCAATCCAAGTTCCCTCAGCTGCCTCTCATAAGACTTTTTCTCCAGGCCCTTCACCAGCTTGTTTGCCCTTCTCTGGACATGCTCCAGCAGCTCAATGTCTGTCTTGTAGTGAGAGACCCAGAACTGAACCCAGTATTTGAGGTGCAGCCTCAGCTCCAAGCAAGATCTTATACTGCAGCTTCAAACTTCTGTCCTCATGGCATTACCTCTCAGCTATAGGATTTTGGCTCCAGCCAGCTGTCTTCAGGCCCATGTTATGTGAACTGCAGGGAGATGACTTTTCCTGATGGAAAGCAAAGTTTTAGTTTTCCTCTCTTCAGTCTCTCTGCAGCTCCACCACTTGTAGTGGCATTATCATTGGGTCAAACCAGATTTGGGCTTGCTGGGTTTTGATTTGGTAGTAGATCAGGGTGAAGAGAAGTGACTGATCACTCCCCAGTCCATTCCAAGAGGAAATTGGATGGTCAGAAGGTTGTTTTTTGATCAGGTACTGAGTTTTATATCTTCATTTGCTGCTGTCTTTGTGATTTCCTACCATGAAGGTATCTCTGGGCTTGTCAAAGGCTGTTGTTTAGGTGGTGGCACACAGCAGAAAAGGCAGCATGCCTTAAGCAAGGAGTAGGCAGCTTGGTTTTAAACACTCACTGAGTTTGCTCCTTCAGGCAGCTCTTCAAGATTCTTGCACCATCAGAAAAGCAGAGAGAAGAAAGTGGCAGAAAGTGTTTGTGTTGTGATCTTTAATTAGCTCTAAAAACCCAGAGCAAAGCATCAAAACACAGAGCACCCAAGACAGGGGAGAGAATTTCCACTTCATTCCAGGTGAGAAGTAGGTCTCCTTAGGAAGTGTTTGGGTGAGAAAGCTAAATGCACTTCACCTTTCTCTTCCAACCCATGTTTAATTATTCATGTGTGGATTCTTTTGTGGGGTTAACAAGGAATTTGCCAGAAGCCAACCCACAAAGGCTTGAGTTGTAGTATTCCAGCAGACATCCTGAAAAAAAAACAACCCACTGTCACAGGCAATCAGCATCCTTGGGGAGGTGGCCTGTTAGCAGGGTGGGTACTAATTGGGATCATTCTGCAGCAGATAATTGTTTGTGACACCCAGGCTGATTGGACCCACAATATCTTCCCAGCCTGCAAGTGGTCCATGACAGCTTTGATGAAGTTCAAGTTTGGATGGTGAATAAATCTATGGAAGGGGAAGACAAAAACACTGGAAAATGTTTGGAGAGCAGCAGAGCTGTGCCCTGGGTCAGGCTCCAGGAATGGAGCCATAGGAGCACGCAGGCAGAGGGGCTGCTCAGTGGGGCTTGTCAGGCTTGCTGGGTTTGCCTCTTGTGTTTCATTAAGAACCTGGGAGAAGATCAGCCATGCCAAATGCCAAAACACAGGCAGAGGGGCTGCTCGGTGGGGCTTGTCAGGCTTGCTGGGTTTGCCTCTTGTGTTTCATAAAGAACCTGGGAGAAGATCAGCCATGCCATTTAGACTGGATGTTAGGAGGAAGTTCTTTACAGTGAGGGTGGTGAGGCACTGGCACAGGTTGCCCAGGGAGGTTGTGTCTGCTCCCTCCCTGGAGGGGTTCCAGGCCAGGTTGGAGGAGGCCTTGAGTGAGCTGTGCTAGTGGGAGGTGTCCCTGCCTATGGCAGGGGGTTGGAACTCAACGATCCTTGAGATCCCTTCCAACTTTACCATTCTATGATTCTATGAAATTGAGAAGGGGAGAGGTGGGTGGCTTAGCTTGCATGGGACAGGGATGTCCTAACCAAGGACTTTTGGGCTTACTGGAAAACTGCAGACTCCTTGAAATATCCCTGGAGTGGCTTCAGATGCAGGTCAGGGCTTCATGATGGCAGACAATAGAGAAGTGGTGCAGATGTCTCCAGCAAACAGGCAGCTCTCTGAGCTTGGCAGCAAGAAGTGAGGGTTGCAAGCATCATTGTGCAGAGGAGCTGAAGAGATTTTTTTTTTAACTTCTGGGGAGCTATTAGGAAAGGTATTAAGTATCTTTATTGATGATCTGGATCAGGGGATTGAGTCCATCCATCATCAGTAAGTTTTCAGATGACACCAAGTTAGGAGCAGGTCTGGATCTGTTGGAGGGTAGGAGTGCTCTGCAGAGGGACCTGGACAGGCTGGATGGGTGGGCAGGGGCCAATGGAATGAGATTTAACAAGGCTAAGTGCAGCGTTCTACACTTGGGTCACCACAACCCCAAGCAGTGCTACAGGCTGGGGACAGAGTGGCTGGAGAGCAGCCAGGCAGAGAGGGACCTGGGGGTGCTGGTAGAGAGTAGCTGAAGATGAGGCAGCAGCGTGCCCAGGTGGGCAGGAGAGCCAATGGCATCCTGGCCTGGATCAGGANCTTCTGCCAGGTAACCAGCACCAGAACAAGGGGACACAGTGTCAAGTTGTGTCAGGGCAGGTCTAGGCTGGATGTTAGGAGGAAGTTGTTGCCAGAGAGAGTGATTGGCATTGGGATGGGCTGCCCAGGGAGGTGGTGGAGTTGCCATCCCTGGAGGTGTTCAAGAAAAGCCTGGATGGGGCACTTAGTGCCATGGTCTAGTTGCTTGGCTAGGGCTGGGTGCTAGGTTGGACTGGATGAGCTTGGAGGTCCCTTCCAACCTTGAATCTGCTTGATTCTATGATTCTGTTTTGAGCCTGTGCTTCGACACTCCTCAGTAAGATAACCTTGACAGTGCTCAAGGAAGCAGAGATGGAGCTTGGTTGTGAGTGGATGAGTGGCTGCTAGTGGCAGCTGAACACTTGCCACCATGGGGAGCAAACCTCTGTGGCCATTTGTAGTGTGTTGGGTACTCAGTTGTGTCCAGAGAAGGGCTCTGAGGATGATCAGAGGGCTGGAGGCCCTGCTCTATAAGGACAGGCTGAGAGTAGAGCATGGCAGGACGTGACAGCAGCGAGGCAGAACACAGCCAGAGGCAGAGCACACGTTAGGCAAAAGCAGTGGCAGCACCACCTTGTGGGACCTGCTCATCTCCTTTTGTCAAGGTAGCCTGAGTCTAATGGGCCTTTGGACACAGATTAGCCAATCAGAATGGCACTTTGCCAGCCTTAACCATGTTAGGTGAAGGCAGGGCTTACTTTTACCTTTTCAGGGCAGAACACAACCAAGTTTATAAACATGTGTGGGTACCTTCTAAACAAGTTTGGATAGATGTGGAGGCACCAGGCCCTTTGTCTTCCTTTCCCTGTGCAGAAGGAGGAAGAGCATAAAACACACCTGAACGAGCCAGGACACGTTTTAGGCCTAATTTGGCCTATTCTGCACTTCCATGACAGGAGGAAATGTGTTTCACATTCTTGCTCCATCTGACTGCTGCATTGCTGTGTGCTGCAATTAAAAATTGCCCAGAAAACTTCTTTTGTAAGGCTGCGGTTTGCAGCACCTGGTACCAGATAGGCCCTGTCACATCCAAAGAAAGTGAGGAACTCAACAGGTCCCCACTTACACTCTTCTCTCAACTGGGTCCACATTTCGTAGTATCATAGAATCATAGAATGGTAAGGTTGGAAGGGACCTCAAGGATCATCCAGTTCCAACCCCCTGCCATAGGCAGGGACACCTCCCACTAGCACAGGTTACTCAAGGCCTCTTCCAACCTGGCCTTGAACATCTCCAGGGAGGGAGCAGCCACAACCTCCCTGGGAAACCTGTGCCAGTGCCTTACCACCCTCACTGTAAAGAACTTCCTCCTGACATCCAGTCTAAATCTCCCCTCTGCCAGTTCAAACCCATTGCCCCTTGTCCTGGCGTTGCAAGACCTTGTCAGTAGTCCCTCCCCAGCCTTCCTGTAGCCCCCTTCAGATACTGGAAGGCTACTCTAAGGTCTCCTGGAAGCCTTCTCTTCTGCAGGCTGCAGAGCCCCAACTCTCTCAGTCTGTCCTCACAGCAGAGCTGCTCCAGCCTTCCGAGCATCTTTGTGGCCTCCTCTGGACCTGCTCCAACAGTTTCATGTCCTTCCTGTGCTGAGGGCTCCAGAACTGCACACAGGACTCCAGGTGGGGTCTGACAAGAGCAGAGATAAAGTGGCAGAATTGCTTCTTTTCTTTAACCAACGGGGTTAATTAACTCTTTCTCCAAATAAAACTTTTCCCCAGTAGCAAAAACCAGGACACTCTTCTGGTCATGCAGCATTCCAGCAAAGCCAGTAGGATCATGCAGGATCCCATGGTGGGGGGGTTGGAACTAGATGATCTTTGAGGTCCCTTCCAACCTGTGGTCCAGCTTTCTGGCTCCTAACAAAGGATCAGGGCTTAAATGGGATCAAGAACTCAGTTTTTGAGTTGGAGAGCTGATCATTTTTATTGCTCTTACCAGGGGGAACCTGCCTTCTCAAACCCAGCATCCTCCTTAACTCTGATAATCTTAGAATCATAGAATCATAGAATGGTAGGGTTGGAAGGGACCTCAAGGATCATCTAGTTCCAACCCCCTGCCATAGGCAGGGACACCTCCCACTAGCACAGCTCACTCAAAGCCTCCTCCAACCTGGCCTTGAACACCTCCAGGGAGGGAGCACCCACAACCTCCCTGGGAAACCTGTTCCAGTGTCTCACCACCCTCACTGCAAACAGCTTCCTCCTAACATCCAGTCTAAATCTCCCCTCTGCCAGTTCAAACCCATTGCCCCTTGTCCTGTCATTACAAGACCTTATCAATAGTCCCTCCCCAGCCTTCCTGCAGCCCCCTTCAGATCCTGGAAGGCTATTCTAAGGTGTCCTGGAAACCTTCTCTTCTGCAGGATGCAGAGCCCCAACTCTCTCAACCTGTCCTCACAGCAGAGCTGCTGCAGCCCTCTGAGCATCCTGGTGGCCTCCTCTGGACCCGCTCCAACACTTCCATGTTCTTCCTGTGCTGAGGGCTCCAGAACTGCACACAGGACTCCAGGTGGGGTCTGAGGAGAGCAGAGCAAAGGGGCAGAATCCCCTCCCTTGCCCTGCTGCCCACACTGCTCTTGCTGCAGCCCAGCACTTGGTTGCTGTCTGGGCTGCACTCGCACTGCAGGCTCATGTTGAGCTTTTCATTGCCCCAGACCCCCAGGTCCTTTTCCTCAGGGCTGCTCTCAGCCATTCCCCACCCAGCCTGGAGTTGTGCTTGGGATTGTGCCTACTCAGGTGCAGGACCTTACACTTGGCCTTGTTGAATATCCTGAGGTTCGCAGGAAGGGATGGAACTGGCAGGACTCCAGGAGGCTGTTGAAGAAACATCCTTTCAACTGCAATGAGCTGCAACTGCAGTAGGCTGCAGTGCATCTTCTTTGAATCTGTTTCAGGCTTTTTTTCTCAGGATCAGTGGAGCACAGGATAAATCCTGCCTCACACAAGTCCTTCAGGCAGAGAATTTGGGGAATACTTCGGGAAGTACATTTGCCTGGTGTTCATTACTCCGTTAGGGTTAGGGTGAGTGGTTAGGATTGGGTTTAGGGTCACAGAATCACAGAGATGTTCAGATTGGAAAAGCCCCTCAGGATCAGCAAGTCCAACCTATAACCTTACCCTACAAGGTTCATCTTAAATCATATCCCCAAGCACCACATCCAAGTGACTTTTAAACACATTAGAGGTGTGGGGTTAGAATTAGGGCTAGGAGTTAGGGTGAAGGGTCAGAATTAGGGTTAGGAGTTAGGATTAGGGTTAGGGGTTAGGGTGAAGTGTTGGAGTTAGGGTTAGGGGTTAGGATTAGGGGTTAGGATTAGGAGGTTAGTGTTAGGATTTAGGGGTTAGGGTGAGATTTTAGTGTTAGACTTAGGAGTTAGGGTCAAAGTTAGGGTTAGGATCAGGTTTAGGATTTGGGTTAGGGTTATAATTAGAACATCGTGGCATAGTGAGAAGCTACAGCAGAGGTTGGGCCTTTGTCAGTCCATTCACAGGAAGGATATTTGTATAGCAGAGGTTTGGCAGGTCACTTAAAGGGGCTGCTTGCTGGTTCAGGAGGCCAAGACTGGAAAAGTGATGATGCTGCAAGTCAGAATCCAGCTGCGTTGGCAAGCCTGGGCAGGAGGAGGAAATGATACATCAAGCTCTCCTTTCCTCCCACCACCACCACCCCATCCAAGCCCCTTGTTTTCAGCAGCTTTAACTCTGTGAGCATGCAGCCCAGACAGCAACTGAGTCCTGGGCTGCATCAAGAGCAGCGTGGCCAGCAGGGCAGGGAGGGGGTGGTGAGGCACTGGCATAGGTTGCCCAGGGAGGCTGTGGCTGCTCCCTGCCTGGAGGTGTTCAAGGCCAGGTTGGAGGAGGCCTTGAGTGAGCCGTGCTAGTGGGAGGTGTCTACTCACAGAAATCTGTCCATGAGTTCATAGAATCATAGAGTGGTAGGGTTGGAACTAGATGATCCTTGAGGTCCCTTCCAACCTTACCATTCTATGATTCTATGAACTCATGGACAGATTTCTGTGAGCAGCATTTCATGCTGAACTGCTTGCCCTTGATGTGTGTGCTTGGCCTCCTTGTGTATTGGGCTACCATTAACTGTTCTTGGTGGTCAGCTTTGTCAGGTCTCCCTCACTTGCTCATCCAGTGCTGCAGCTCCCTTGCCTCTGGCACTTCACACCTCCGTTCTGCCCTCTCTTTCCATCTACTCCAAGTGCTGTGCAGTATTCCGTTATCCTACCCTCTTCCCAGCCAGCCTGACTTTCCAAGGCTCCACACAGACTAATTAAACCACAGGGAGCAAAGATTCTTCTGCTGCCCTTCAGCAACATCCTGCTGTAGGAACCTGTTGGTTGTACTTACACTGGCTGTAGTTCTGAACACCAGTGAGGTGCTGAGACTAACCAGAGAATGGGTCTGTTTGCAGTAGCTGGTTTGCATCAGGGCTGTAGTCTCGGGTGATCCAGCCCTAGCAAGGCAAGGCAGTAGCCAGAGATGTCCAGGGAATGCAGATGCATTGGAAATAGCTTCAAGTGGGCCAACTTGGGGGCTGGTGGCACTCCAGCTGTGCCGTTACAGTATCACAGTATCACAGTATCACAGTATCACCAAGGTTGGAAGAGACCTCAAAGATCATCAAGTCCAACCCGATACCACAGCCCTCCAGACCAGACCATGGCACCAAGTGCCACATCCAAACCCACCTTGAACACCTCCAGGGACGCTGACTCCACCACCTCCCTGGGCAGCCCATTCCAGCAGTCAATGACTCTCTCAGGCAAGAACTTTCTCCTCACCTCCAGCCTAAACTTCCCCTGGCACAGCTTGAGACTGTGTCCTCTTGTTCTGCTGCTGCTTGCCTGAGAGAAGAAAGCAACCTCCTCCTGGCTACAACCACCCTTCAGGTAGCTGTAGACAGCAAGAAGGTCTCCCCTGAGCCTCCTCTTCTCCAGGCTAACCAATCCCAGCTCCCTCAGCCTCTCTCCATAGGGCTGTGCTCGAGGCCTCTCCCCAGCCTCGTTGCCCTTCTCTGGACACGCTCAAGCACCTCAATGTCCTTCTTCAATTGAGGGGCCCAGAACTGGACACAGGACTCAAGGTGTGGCCTAAGCAGTGCAGAGTCCAGGGGGAGAATGACCTCCCTGCTCCTGCTGGCCACACTGTTGTGAAGTGTAAGGTAGCAAAAGCCTCACCAGAAACCTGGTTAGTGGCAGTTAATGTACAGTATTTTGGCCATCAGGTGATTTAAAGTTCATCCACAGAGCTGTAGTGACATGTTCCCCCAGCTTTCAAATCCCAGAATGTCACCTCAGGTAAGACCTTCACTTAAGATGTTCTGGCTGAATGGAGGAGGTGCAGTGAGATTCCAAAGAGTGCTTATAAACATTCCAGAGAACAGGATATGGAACAGACCTTTCAGAAGTAAACACACCAAGTGTCTTGGTGAGACTACCCATCACCAGCAAAGGAGCCTGGTCTAAATGGTCTAAATTCCAGAGAGGCCAAGGGGTTTTTACAGAGTGGAGTGAAATGCCAAGTCCTGCAGGCCTATCTGAGGTGTAGTGCTGGGCTAAGAACTGTAAATACAACCATGACCTCCTGCTGGTGGGTCATCCAAGGACATTTGCTGTGCTAAACTCAGCTTCTGCTTGAACGTGTCTGGAGAATGTGCTTGAATGTGTCCAGAAAAGGGCACCAAGGCAGGTGAGGGGTCTGGAGCACAGTGTGATGAGGAGAGGCTAAGGGAGCTGGGAGTGTGCAGCCTGCAGAAGAGGAGGCTCAGAGAAATCATAGAATCATGGAATGATTCTAAATCTCTCCTCTGTCAGTTTAAACCCATTGCCCCTTGTCCTGTCATTGCAAGACCTTGTCAATAGTCCCTCCCCTGGCTTTCTGTAGCCCCCTTCAGATACTGGAAGGCTACTATCAGGTCTCCTGGAAGCCTTCTCTTCTCCAGGCTGCAGAACCCCAACTCTCTCAGTCTGTCCTCATAGCAGGGCTGCTGGAGCCCTCTGAGCATCTTGGTGGCCTTGAGGCTCTGGACCTGCTCCAACAGGGAAACCTCATTTCCCTCTACAACTGCCTGAAGGGAGGTTGTGGCTAGGTGGGGTTGGGCTCTGCTGCCAGGCACCCAGGGACAGAACAAGAGGACACAGCCTCAAGCTGTACCAGGGCAGGTTCAGGCTGGATGCTAGGAAGAAGTTCTTCCCAGTAAGAGTAATTGGCATTGGAATGGGCTGCCTGGGGAGGTGGTGGAGTGCCCATCCCTGGAGGTGTTTAAAAAGAAGCTGGATCAGGCACTTGGTGCCATGGTTTAATTAATTAGAAGATGTTAGGTGATAGGTTGGACTCAGTGATCTTGAAAGTCTTTTCCAACCTACTTAATTCTTTGATTCTGTGATTCTGATGCTACAAATCATTAATGTCCATCCAGATGATGTAAGTTTGATTCTGTGAGGTCCTCTCCAAAAGCAAAGCAGGAGAATAAAGAAGTCTTTCACCAGGGGGGTGGGATTCAAATGCCTGGTAAGATCAGGTGGGAAGTTCATCACTCCCATTTGCAGAGTGGTGGGCTGCCAAACTGAGCCCAGCTCAGGAGAAAACAGGGCCTGGCAGACCTTCAGGAAGAGTACAAACACAGAGGTGCAGCAGAGGGCATAATTCCCCCATGCTGTCAGTTGAAGAGAGAATATTTTCTGCACCAAGACTGGACTGAACTTGCAGTTCTAAAATATGTGCTGCTGTAGGAGGGCCACGCTGGGCTCTTCGTGAAGCAAATGGCACAGCTCCCGCTGGCAGCCTTTGGTCCTCGGCAGCTTCAGCTCCTGTTGTGTGTTCTGTGTAGAAAGAGGAAAGTTTCCAACCTACCCAGCTTTGATGCAAACAACTTTTCTTCTTTATGTCAAAAGGATGAAGTGTGTCCTGTAAGCAGCATGCAACCATTCCCAGAAGGCTGAGTTCTTGAGCAGGACCTTGGCGTCTTAGCGACTTTCCCAACTCACTCCCTACGCTTCTACGCTCTCCAAAGAAGTGGCAAAATGTGGAGTGGGCTTGCCAAAGGCATGAAGAACCCTGCCCCTATTTTAAGGGCCTTGTTAACTTCAAATCAATACAAAGCCAGGTGTCTGAACTAGACAATCCCTGGGTTTTGAAAGCCTCCTTCTCTCGAGAACTTGGAAACCCACCTGGATGTGTTCCTGTGAGAACTACCCCAGGGGATCCTGCCTTGGCAGGAAGGTTGGAACTGATGTTCTCTGGAGGTCACTTCCAGCCTCTAAAGTTCTGTGATTCTGTGGTGTTCCACAGCTTAAAGGTTGCCATAAAAAGCAGTGTTAATTAGAACAGAGTCAAAGAGCTCAGAGAGGTTCTGTTGACTTAAAAAGGAACAGGATTCAGCTCAGCTTCTGGTCTAAAGGGTCTGATGCACAACCCAGCATCTGTCATCTGCCCAGTAATAACTTGCTGTTGGTGTATTCTGACCCTGTGACAGTCCACAACAAATGGAAAATAATTACGTGTAGTGTTTTCCTCTGTAACTCATGAGAAAGCTGCCCTGTGTTTGACCAGAGGGTCCCACAGGCTTGAGGGCTGTCCTGTGGACTTCGAGAAGCTGGCCTCGGGTACTTTGTTACCTTGCAGCCACTCAGCCAGCTCTGTGACACAGCCATTCTCATCTTCTTTAACTCCCTTTGTCTTTGCTGCTGCTTCAAGTGCTGTTTTCCCTAACAGAAAGGAAGCATTCATAGGGCAGTGAGTTTCTTGCCCATGCACCATTTCTTCTCTCTGCTCTCCAGGCTGTATCTCAGCAGCAGCAGCATAAGACCATTGGTGGTGATGGTTTGCTGCTGGTTCTCTCAGCTTTGAGAAACAGGATGCAAACTGCAGCTTTTACTTTCATCTCTAGGGCTAGGATTCCACCACCTCCCTGGGCAACCTGTTCCAGGCTCTCACCACCCTCATGCTGAAGAACTTCTTCCTAATGTCCAGTATTTATCTACCTATTTCTAGCTTGGTTCCATTCCCCCCAGTACTGTCACTGCCTGACATCCTAAAAAATCCCTCCCCAGCTTTCTTGTAGACCCCTTCAGATACTGAAAGGCCACAATAAGGTCTCCTTGGAGCCTTCTCCTCTCCAGACTGCAGAGCCCCAACTCTCTCAGTCTCTCCTCACAGCAGAGCAGCTCCAACCCTCTGAGCATCCTCATGGGTCTTCTCTGGACACCTTCCAGCACGTCCACAGCCTTCTTGTAACAGTGGCTCCAGAACTGGATGCAGTACTCCAGGTGGGGTCTCACCAGTGCAGAGTAGACGGGGAGGATTGCTTCCCTCACCCTGCTGCCCACACTTCTCTTGCTGCAGCCCAGGCTCTGGTTGCTCTCTGGGCTACAAGAACACACTGACAGCTCATGTCGAGCTTCTCATCCACCAGCACCCCCAACTCCTTCTCCTCAGCACTGCTTTCAAGCCAATCACTGCCCAGTCTATACTGGCATCTAGTCCATCTTTTCAGGGTAAGAATATAGTTGAATGTTAGACACCAGGCTCTATCTGAGAGGACCTAGCAGTGTCTGATGAATCATAGAATCACAGAATCAGAGAATGGTCTGGGTTGGAAGGGACCGCCAAAGGTCATCCAGTCGAACCCCCTCTGCATTCAACAGGGACATCCTCAGCTAGATCAGGTTGCCTAGAGCCCTGTTGAGCCTCACTTTGGATATCTCTAGGGATGGGACCCCAACAAACCTCCCTGGGCAACCTGTTCCAGTGTTCCACTACCCTCATGGTAAAGAACTTGTTCCTGACATGAAAGACCTGCAGTCTCTCTTCAGTTCATATGATGGCAAAAAAAGAGACTTTAGCCACGCTGCAGGCAGCCAAATAGTTAGTAAAAAGATTCAGTAACTTAACATGATCTTACTTGTATAGAACTTGCCATTCTTTGATCCAACTAACTCAGTCCAGGAGGACTTTAAAAGGAGAGAAATAAAGTGTTTTTAATTAAAAGTTAGGGGAAAAAAAAAAATAAAAAGAAGTTTTCCAGGAAAAACAAACCAAACCACACCAAACCAAAAAGCCCAAAAAACCCGAACCAAACCAAACCACCAACAGAAGAACATCAATTGCAGAGTTATTTAGTTTCAAAAAGTTTCCTAATTCTCCCCATGTTTCAACATGAAAGGTGGGTCTGTGGCCAGCTCGTTAAGTGGAATTGCTTGGCTACTGGCCCACGCACATGAGGAGCAAGCCAACTCCTGCCCTACCTCCTCACTGCACCGCTGATGTGCTGCGGCGTGGCAGCAGCAGACAGATGGACGTGAGCAGGAACACTGCAGAATTGGCAGAGTCAGCAGTTGATTGGATGCCATTTTCACAGCTGTTGGATGTTTGAGTTGAGGAAAGGAAAGCCAACTCCTGATTTTAAGACAAGGATCATTCCAGTCCTTTTAGTGCCTCAACAGGGGAGCGACCCCGAGGGACAAAGTCTTTGAGATTTTGCCACTTGTGTTCAGGCTTCTCCTGGTCAGCTTCTTAGGGTGATGAATTACTTTGCTCTCATCAGACCCCATCTGGAGTACTGTGTACAGTTCTGGAGCCCTCAGCACAGGAAGGACATGGAACTGTTGGAGTGTGTCCAGAGAAGGCCACGAAGATGCTCAGAGGGCTGCAGCAGCTCTACTGTGAGGACAGGCTGAGAGAGTTGGGCCTCTGCAGACTGGAGAAGAGAAGGCTTCCAGGAGATCTGATAGTAGCCTTCCAGTATCTGAAGGGGGCTACAGGAAGGCTGGGGAGGGACTATTGACAAGGTCTTGCAATACCAGGACAAGGGGCAATGGGTTTGAACTGGCAGAGGGGAGATTTAGACTGGATGTTAGGAGGAAGTTGTTTGCAGTGAGGGTGGTGAGGCACTGGCACAGGTTGCCCAGGGAGGTTGTGGCTGCTCCCTCCCTGGAGATGTTCAAGGCCAGGTTGGAGGAGGCCTTGAGTGAGCTGTACTAGTGGGAGGTGTCCCTGCCATAGGGGGAACTGGATGATCCTTTGAGGTCCCTTCCAGATGATCCTTGAGGAACTTCCATAGGGTTGGAACTAGATGACCCTTGAGGTTCCTTCCAACCTTACCATTCTATGATTCTAATTATGAGAAAGGGGGTGTGTGTATTTTGTTGCTGTTGTTAAGTGTTTGGGGTAAAAAACTGCTACTCCTTCCCTGGAGGTGTTCAAGGCCAGATTGGATGAGGCCTTGAGTGAGCTGTACTAGTGGGAGGTGTCCCTGCCTATGGCAGGGGGTTGGAACTAGATGATCCTTGAGGTCCCTTCCAACCTTACCATTCTATGATTCTATGATTCTAAAAAAAGAAAAACCAGGGTGATATTTCTTAAGCAGGTTTAGGTCAGGGCAAAACTTTTTTGATCTCAAGTTTCACTGCAATTTTGCTCATTGTCCCTGGCATCTGGTGCCCGTTTATAAGGTACAAAATCAGGACTCACTTTAAAAGCCTGCACAAGCAACTGTGAGATTTCTGCTAAAACAATGCACTTGGGTATTCTAGTGCAATAACTGACCCCTTCTGTGTTTGTCTGCCTAATGCTCACTTTGTTCCCTCCAGATCTCACAAGATATTGAATTTACTGGCTAGAGAAGAGCTGCAGATTAGAGAAAACAGAAAAATTTGCTGAGGAAGCAGAAGAAGAGGTTAGTGGAAAAAATCTTGTTTTCTCAGGGCAAATAGTACTTATTCTCCTTGTGATCAACACCAGATACTCTCCAGCAGCAGTTTCATGTTTTTCACTCCACCCTGAAGGAGTTCTTCTAAGCAGAAGTGTTGTGGTTTACTGGATTTTACAGGTTTGATAAGAGACATTCAGAGAGCTGTAACTATCCATCTGAGATAGCAGCAGATCAGGAGGACTGAAAACCTTCCACCTTGCAAATTCCCAGCTACCCAAGAGATTTGCAAACAGTAGTGACAGCCCCAAGCTCTCTTGCTCTTGCTTGTGGCATCACAGAATGGTTTATGTTGGAAGTGACCTCAGAGATCATCTGCTCCAACCTTCCCACCATGGGCAGGGACACCTCCCAACTAGACTCAGCTGCTGAAGCCCTCATCCAACCTGGCCTTCAACATCAACAGGGAGGAGGCAGCCACAACCTCCCTCGGCAGCCTATTCCAGAGTCTCACCACCCTCCTACTGAAAACCTTCCTAAACTCCAGTCTAATCCTGCTCTCCCTTAGCTTCAGACCATTGTCCCTTGTCCTGCCCTGTCCTGAAAAGTCCCTCTGCAGCCTTCCTGAAGGCTCCCTTGTTCTGCAGCTTTGTCATGCTGAAGGGTTTTAATTTTTTGCAGGTAGTTCTTAAATTCCAAATGCAGAGGAGAGCTGGTGAGGGTTTTGTGACTGGCAGGACAGAGGCAGAAGCAATGCTCATAGAATCATAGAATCACAGAATCACAGACTCACAGAATCACAGACCCAGAATCACAGAATCATAGAATCACAGAATCACAGACTCACAGAATCACAGACTCACAGACTCACAGAATCACAGAATCACAGACTCACAGAATCACAGACTCACAGACTCACAGACTCACAGAATCACAGACTTACAGACTCACAGAATCACAGACTCACAGAATCACAGACCCAGAATCACAGAATCACAGACCCAGAATCACAGAATCATAGAATCATAGAATCACAGAATCACAGAATCACAGACTCACAGAATCATAGAACCAGTCAGGGTTGGAAGGGACCACAAGGATCATCTAGTTCCAACCCCTCTGCCATGGACTGGGACACCTCACACTAGATCAGGTTGTCCAGAGCCTCATCCAGCCTGGCCTTAAACATCTCCAGGGATGAGGCTTCCACCACCTCCCTGGGCAACCCATTCCATGGTCTCACCACCCTCTTGGTGAAGAACTTCTTCCTAACACCCAATCTGAATCTACCCATTTCTATCTTTCTTCCATTCCTCCCAGTCCTGTCACTGCCTGACATCTTAAGAAGTCCCTCCCCAGCTTCCTTGTAGGCCCCCTTCAGATACTGAAAGGTCACAGTAAGGTCAATAGCAACCAAACAGTCAGCTCTGCAACCCCCCTCCTGTGCTTGTCTGTGATGTGTACACTGCAGAACGTGCCTATAACCACCATGGTTGGAAGTGTGTGTTCCTTGGATGAAGGCACACATCATCTCTGGTGACTAAGAATGTAGTGCTCTCACACCTCAGAGCTGGCAGGGAGCTGAACTGTTGTGGAAGTGGAAGCGGGGGCAAGAGTCACAGTTTCAGTGGCATCTTTGCAGTGGTGTCTCCTCATCAACTGCTTGTGTCCAGCCATCCCTGACTCTTCTCTTCCAGCCAGAGCTCCCTGTTCTGGCTGAGACTGCTTCAGGCAATCAGTGCAGTGGTTGCAGCATTTCCTGCTGTAGCTCTAGGGCTGACACTTATGTCTCCAGCCTCTGATTTAGTTCCTTGCTTCTCAAATGCCAAGCAGTTACTTGGATCCTGTACTCAGGCTTTCCTTGTGCTGACAGAAGTTACCAGTAGGCTTGCTTTTTGTAGCCCCCTTCTCAGCCCATTAGCTTCACCTGTCCTTGGGAGGAAGCACTCAGCAGAGGAAGGATTACACAGCCAGGCCCCACTGCAGGATATCCAGTTGTGTCACTTGGAAATCCCAAATTTTGAGGTCTGATAATTAAGTGTTTCATTAAGCCTGACGCTGTGGTGGAGCCTGGAAAAGTGTGTGCTGTGTGTTCAGAGCACTTTCACATGCTGCAGCACAACTAGAGCTCTGCTGCAAGCAGCCACAGGGAGAGAGTTGAGGCTGCTGAGTCAGATACAGTCTGCCTCCAAAGATCTAGCAGGTCTCTGAGTGGGGAGGAGGTGCAGCTGAAAGCAGCATGTCCCAGCAGCAGGCTGAGATGCATGGATGTTGCACCACTTGCCACCTCTTCTCCAGGAACCTCCTGGAGAGAAGCAGAATGGGTGAGAAGAGCTGCCTCTGGGTGAGGACACACAGGAGGGTATCAAAGAGGATCAGAAAGTCCTGGGGACTTGGAAGGCTGTCAGAAGGGAAACACAGGACTGGAAGGGTCCCAAAGACATTAAATGTGGGGAGGAGAATTTCTCTGCATCTTTAGATGAACTGGAAGGCATTTGAGTATGGCTGGTTCCTTGTCAGCTCCTTGTTACCATGTTCAGGTATCTCTCCAGAGCCTATTAGGAAAAAGGTCTCTCAGTGAATTGTCTGCACTGAGTAGTTCTGCAGCAGACAACAGAGGTGCAAAACACATTTTTGTCCTGTGTTTGATGCAGCTGTTCTGATCTACATCACATCTCTACTCAGAGTTTTTGTCCTGAGGGAGACACTGTTCAACATGATCAAGACAGTCTTGTTTCCAAAAGAACAGAATGAGAACTAAAGGGAAACAGATCCAGTAAAGGGAGTTAGAAAAAGACTCAGACTCCCAGGTTGGGGTGTAGTCACAGAACCACAGTCACAGAATGTAGCAGTTGGATGGGACCTTGGGAAATCATCCAGTCCAACCCCACTGCCAGAGCAGGAGTACAGAATCCCCAGAGAGCAGGAGCACAGCATCCCAGAGAGCAGGAGCACAGCATCCCAGAGAGCAGGAGCACAGCATCCCCAGAGAGCAGGAGCACAGCATCCCAGAGAGCAGGAGCACAGCATCCCCAGAGAGCAGGAGCACAGCATCCCCAGAGAGCAGGAGCACAGCATCCCCTGAGAGCAGGAGCACAGCATCCTCAGAGAGCAGGAGCACAGCATCCCAGAGAGCAGGAGCACAGCATCCCCAGAGAGCAGGAGCACAGCATCCCAGAGAGCAGGAGCACAGCATCCCCAGAGAGCAGGAGCACAGCATCCCCAGAGAGCAGGAGCACAGCATCCCCTGAGAGCAGGAGCACAGCATCCTCAGAGAGCAGGAGCACAGCATCCCAGAGAGCAGGAGCACAGCATCCCCAGAGAGCAGGAGCACAGCATCCCAGAGAGCAGGAGCACAGCATCCCCAGAGAGCAGGAGCACAGCATCCCCAGAGAGCAGGAGCACAGCATCCCCTGAGAGCAGGAGCACAGCATCCTCAGAGAGCAGGAGCACAGCATCCCAGAGAGCAGGAGCACAGCATCCCCAGAGAGCAGGAGCACAGCATCCCAGAGAGCAGGAGCACAGCATCCCCAGAGAGCAGGAGCACAGCATCCCCAGAGAGCAGGAGCACAGCATCCCCTGAGAGCAGGAGCACAGCATCCTCAGAGAGCAGGAGCACAGCATCCCAGAGAGCAGGAGCACAGCATCCCCAGAGAGCAGGAGCACAGCATCCCAGAGAGCAGGAGCACAGCATCCCAGAGAGCAGGAGCACAGCATCCCCTGAGAGCAGGAGCATAGCATCCCAGAGAGCAGGAGCACAGCATCCCCTGAGAGCAGGAGCACAGCATCCCCTGAGAGCAGGAGCACAGCATCCCCAGGGAGCAGGAGCACAGCATCCCCAGAGAGCAGGAGCATATCATGAGAGCAGTGCAGTGCATTGACCAGTCTGATTTGCCCAGGTGCCAGCTGGGTTTATAGGTTATATCTGTTGAGGAAAGCAGAACCTTGTGTTATGCTGAGAACATGTTCAGGTGCCATAATGATGCCACAGTTAGAAGTAGATAGGAGGTGTCCTGCAACTGGAAGGAACCACCAATGGGAGTGACCTGTGGTCTGCTTTTCTCTCCAGCCTACTGTTTATTGCTCATGAACAATGGGAGCAGCTCACGTTTAAAGTGTTTACTCCTCTTAAAACTGAGGCCCAATCAAGAAGGAACTCTCTGAAAGAAGTTTTCAGCAATAATTTACTTCACTCTAATATGAACAAGCTTGAACTGGAACTTTTATAACCTCTGACTTGTCAGATTTTTCTCCCCAGCCCTTCCCCTCTAGCACATTTTTCACGATGATAGGAACCAATCTGTTTATTATTTTCAATTTAAAATAGTGAAGGAAGGGGAGGAAAAAAAAAAAAGAAAAAAAAAAGTATTGCATCCTCCTGAAAATTGCTTCATTGCTGTGCTGTTTGAGTGGTCAGTGTAATACATCATTGTTTGATCTGGCAGAGCCATCTATTTATAAGCTAGCATGTGTCAAACTGTTTTGTTGGCAGAGCTGGGGAGACACCTGGTTTAGTTTAGATTCCTCGCTCCGCAATTCCAAACATCGCTCGGCCCTCTTGGATTGGAAACGCAGGCTGGGATCCAGGCTTTGAGAGTGCTGCTGTCATTCATGGGATGCTCAAGGGCCTCTGCTCTCAAGGTTCATGAGGTCATAAATTTTTTTTTTTTTTTTTTGTAGTTTGAGTCTCGGCACAAACCCAATGCAGGGCACTTATTAAATATAAGCGAGTTGCAGTTGGTCCCATTTGGGGTTGCCAGCAGAGGTAGAGGCAAGGCTTTTGCTGATGAGGTCAAGGGTGGGTCACCTTTGCAGAGGTGTTCAGAGAGTCACAGAATCATAGAATGGTAAGGTTGGAAGGGACCACAAGGATCATCTAGTTCCAATCCCCTGCCATAAGCAGGGACACCTCCCACTAGCACAGCTCACTCAAGGCCTCCTCCAACCTGGCCTTCAACACCTCCAGGGAGGGAGCAGCCACAACCTCCCTGGGCAACCTGTGCCAGTGTCTCACCACCCTCACTGTAAAGAACTTCCTCCTAACATCCAGTCTACGTCTCCTCTCTTCCAGTTTAAACCCATTGCCCCTTGTCCTGGCATTGCAAGACCTTGTAAATATGTTAGGGATTGGAAGGGACCTCCAGACATCATCAAGTCCAAATTCCCTGACAGAGCAGGATCACACAGGAAAGCTTCCAGTCGGGTTTTGAAAGTCTCCAGTGAAGGAGACTCCACAATCTCTCTGGATAGCCTGTTCCAGAGCTCTCTCACCCTCACCATAAAGAAGTATTGAAGTGCAATCTTCTGTGTTCCAGCATGTACCCATTGTTCCTTGTCCTGTCACTGGGCATCGCCAACAAGAGCCTGGCACTTTCTCCCTGACACCCACCCCTCAGGTATTTATAGACGTTGATCAGATCTCCTCTCAGCCTTCTCTTCTCCAGACTGAACAGCCCCAGGGCTCTCAGTCTTTCTTCATAGCAGTGATGTTCAAGTCCCCCAGTCATCCTCTCAGCTCTCCATTGGACTCTCTCCAGCAGGTCCCTGTCTCTCTTGAACCAGGGAGCCCAAAACTGGACACAGTATTGCAGGTGTAGTCTCACCAGGACAGAGTAGAGGAGCTTGAGAATCTCCCTAGACCTGCTGGACACACTTTTATTAATGCCCCACGGGATGTCTTTGGCTCTCTTGGCACATTGCTGGCCCATGTAGATCTTGCTGCCCACCAGCACTCCAAGGTCTTTCTCCAAGGAGCTGCCTTCCAGCAGGACAACTCCCAGTCTGTACTGTTGCCTGCTCTTTTTCCTCCCCAGATGCCGAACTCTACACTTGTCCTTACTGAACCTCGTAGGGTTCTCCTTCACCCAGCTGCAGCCTGTCCAGACCTCACTGGATGGCAGCACAGCCTGACTGGCTTTTAGCCACTCCCCACCCCTCAGTTTCATATCATCAGCCAGCTTGCTGAGGGTCCACTCAATCCCCTCATCTAGGTCATTGATGAAGATATTCAATGTAACTGGATCAGTCCTGACCCCTGGGGAACACCACTGGGCACAGGCTTCCAGCTGGACTCTGCGGTGCTGCTCCCAACTCTCTGAACTCTTTTGCTAAGCAACATAGCCGTGGGTCGTGCTTGGGAAGAGGAGATGGCTATCTGCAGTTAAGGAAGGTTAAGGGAGCAGCCTGGAGAAGAGAAGGCTTCCAGGAGACCTTAGAGTAGCCTTCCAATGTCTGAAGGGGACCTACAGGAAGTCTGGGGAGGGACTATTGACAAGGGCTTGTAATGCCAGGACAAGGGGCAATGGGTTTGAACTGGCAGAGGGGAGATTGAAACTGGATGTTAGGAGGAAGTTCTTTGCGGTGAGGTTGGTGAGACACTGGCACAGGTTGCCCAGGGAGGTTGTGGCTGCTCCCTGGAGGTGTTCAAGGCCAGGTTGGAGGAGGCCTTGAGTGAGCTGTGCTAGTGGGAGGTGTCCCTGCCTATGGCAGGGCGTTGGAACTAGATGATCCTTGAGGTCCCTTCCAACCTTACCATTCTGTGATTCTATGATTCTATTGCATCATTACCACATTCAGCCTTTAGCAGGCTTTGTTTTCCCTCTGTGGTGGATCTTCTCTCTCCTGGAATTAGCCCTTTGCAAGGAGCTGGCCAGTTGTCTAAATAGGCTCCAGCCCCTCTTGATTATTTTCACTTCATCCTCCTGGTGAGGGAGATAGGTGGTCTGGAAAACTGAGTCCAAGTGAAATGGTTCATGCCCAGAGCAGCTAAGCAAAACTATGCTTTGAGGCCAACTTATTTTTCACAATTTATCTTGTAATGTAAGCTAGTGCAGTAGTTGAAGACAAATTTATTTTAAGCCTTAGAGGGCAGAGGACTTGTATATTTAGCCACAGGCTAAGTTTGCCTTAAGTACACTGAAGTCAGCAATCACTGTTGTTCATGACCTCCTATCTCCTACTAGGCAAATTTCTTCTTTATTATTCTTACTTATTGAGTCCAGCATCAGTAACTTTGCAGATGACACCAAGTTAGGAGCAAGTGTGATCTGTTGGAGGGTAGGAGTGCTCTGCAGAGGGACCTGGACAGGCTGAATGGGTGGGCAGGGGCCAATGGAATGAGATTTAGCAAGGCTAAGTGCAGGGTTCTACGCTTTGGCCACAACAACCCCAAGCAGTGCTACAGGCTGGGGACAGAGTGACTGGAGAGCAGCCAGGCAGAGAGGGACCTGGGGGTGCTGGTAGAGTAGCTGAAGATGAGGCAGCAGTGTGCCCAGGTGGGCAGGAGAGCCAATGACATCCTGGCATGGATCAGGAGCAGTGAGGCCAGCAGGAGCAGGGAGGTTCTTCTGCCCCTGTGCTCAGCA
>VWZE01003470.1:0-12149 GCA_013396675.1 Eubucco bourcierii
TAGGTTCTTCTGCAATGGTCATGGAAACATTATACAAGGGAATAACTAGATCTGGAAATAACTACCAAAATATATATAAACATTAATTGAACTGGAAGAGAATGTTCATGTGGTCAATACACCTCTTGTGGTTGATTATACCACTTGTCCATTAGTTGGACTTAGGAAGCTCCTTTCTGCTTACAGAAGGTGCCAACTGGTGAATTACAAGAGATTTTAAGTATTCACTCACAAGATATTATCTGCTGACTCGCAGGGCTAGCTACAGCTTCAGACTGTACCCAAATGCTTTCAGGGAGTTCTGTCACTGTCTTGTCAGCTGCTGAGGCTTTTGATTCTTCCCAGGCTTCACAGGCTGCTGGGGAAAGGAGGCAGACAATCTCTGAACTTATTCTGATTTCTCTGGACAATCTGTGTATCTCCAGGACTTCCCATCTTGGCAGGAGACTTTCAAGTGCAGACAGGATGTCTTTCAAAGTGCAGTCTGATCACAATGTCACGCTGGTTATGCAGGCCAATCACATGGAGGCATTTGGAGCCTGTGCCTGGTAAATTCAAGGCAGGGAGTTTCCAGGCAGTTCAGGGTACAATAAGGCAGTGAGCAATGGCAACAGGAAGTAGCAAGCAGCAAGCAAGCACAAATACAATGGCAAAGAGCATATTGTGTTACCTGTGCATCTCTTTTTATCAATACATCCTGAGACTAACGTGCCTTTGGACACAGAATAGCCAATCAGAATGGCAGTTAGCCAAGCCTGACCATATTAGGTGAAGCCATAGTCTTGCTTTACCCAAATTTGGGAAAACATAGGCCTTGCTCAAGGCAGGCACAAGCTAGGTGTGTGTACTTTGTTTGCCACAGGAGTAAAATAAATCTGGGCAAGGCAGAGTCCTTAGAATCAGTGGCTCCAGGTTCTTTGTCCTCTTTCCCATGGTTGCTTCTCTCCACAACAGAAGGAGGGAGAGCAGAAAAACATGTCTGGGCAAACCAGGACATGTATAGGCCTATTTTGGCTATGAAACACTGGATCAGACTCATGGTTGGAGAGTACTGTGGCATCTTTCCAGTCCACAGGCAAAACATCTTCTTTGAAGCCACAGGATAAAACAGTATGGTGCATAGACAATTCTGCCAAAAGAGACACTGTCAGTGCATGGAAGGAAGCAGATAAGCCCCTGTGGAGCCACTGTATACATGCAATGGTAGAGGTGGTAGTCAGAAAGACTTTCCCAAATCCTACAAAATCTCAAAGCTTTCAAATATGGGGCATGTTCTGCAACTGTTAAGCCCAAGGAGTGTGCTTTGGCCATACCTGGGTGGCTTGAGTAATCTTACTGAAAGAATCCCAAGCAGGGGAATCAGGAGAGCATTGCAGCGGAACTGAGGACCTGTTCATCCCAAGATAATTGTTGGCAGGGGTCTGTTTCTTGCACATTTTTCATACTAGAGCACACGGAGTTGTTTCCTGTGTTAAGACTTTCATCACACCTTATTGCCTACTGTTCTAGAGGCAGATATGAGAACTAAGTGGAATAATTTCTGCCCTTTGCAGAAATGTGCTGCATCTCTGTATGTGCTTAGGAAAGCCACATTACATTAATCCTGGTTACTAACATAGGGAGCACAACTGAAAAATCTCTTTTAAATGTCTCAGCAGAAACATTTACTTCTCAACATAATCTGAGAACTGACTGTGTGGAGAAAGATTAAAGATAAAAACCCTGCTTGCTTTACACAACTTCCCCCTATGATACCTACAGCAGGGAAGAAAAAGATGTAGTGTTTTATTCCAAAATTATAAAACCATGGCCAGAAAAAACTTGTTGCAATAGCTTATAGTTATTACTGTGTAGTGCCAGTGTAGACTGGATTTATTTTTTAAAATCAATATTGTTTATTAATTTTGATATTCAGGAGTCTTGCCACTGACTAGTATTTTTAATAATAGCTTCTTTGCAACAGTCATGAAAACATTACACAAAGGAAAACACAGGATCTAGAACCCTTAAGAAATAACTACCAATAATATAGCAAACATTAAACTATTAGAATTGGAAAGAGGTTCTTGCAGTCGATTCTACCACTTGTCCGCTAGAGGGACTCGAAAGCTCCTTTCTGCTTAAGGAGGAGACAGCACTTGTATTCAATTAGATATAAAGTTTACAGAGTTTTGCAAAGAGGCTTTTGAGTATTTACTCACAAAAGTTATCTCCAGATTCCCAGGCTAACTATAGTTTCCAGACAGTACCCAAACACTTGCAGGGAGTTCTCTCAGTGTCTTGATAGCTGTTGAGGCTTCTCAATCTTCCCAGGCTCTAACAGGGTGCTGGGAGTGAGGCAGACAATCTCTGACCTGATCCTGGTTCCTCTTGGATCATTCTAGACTTGGCATGGAGGCTTGCAGAGGTGCAGGCAGGACGTCTTGCAGTTGTGCAGATAGGAACAAGTGTGCAAGCCTATCACATGAGACACTTAATGCCTATTCCCTGATAAACTTGAGGCATGGCAAGCTTCCACACAGACAAACCAAAAGTATCAGGGCTTGTTACTATGTAGCAGGTAGAGCATGGCAGGATGCAGTGGCAGAGAGCGGTGAGACAGAAGCATAAGGCAGAGCACTGGCAGAAGCAATGGCATAAGCACAGTAAGGCAGAGCATGTTGTGTTTACCTGCTCATCTGCTTTATCAGTGTAGCCTGAGACGAATGGTTCCTTGGTCACAGATCAGCCAATCAGAATGGTAGTTTGCCAAACTTAACCATATTAGGTAAAGTCAGGGCTTACTTTTACCTTTTTAGGGCAGAATACAAGAAAATGTACAAACACTTGCAGGTACCCTGTTTACAAGTTTGGAAGGAGAAAAGGAGACTGGAAGGCACCAAGGCCTTTTTTTTCTTTCCTTTCTTGCCCTTGCTTCCCGCAACAACAGGAGAGAGAGAGAGAGAGAGAGCAGAAAATACATCTGGACAAGCCAGGACATGTCTAGGCCTATTTTGGCCTTCCATGACATACTGTAATTCCAAAAGTAACATCACAGTTTGATCAACCTGGCCACACGAAGCCTTTGGGTTTCTGTGGGGGTTTTTGTTGGAGTTTGGTTGGTTAGTTGGTTGGTTGGTTTTGCATGGTTTTTTTTTTATATATGTCTGGCTAATCTGTTTGTTGGCTTTGTTTTGTCTGGGGGGGGCTTTGTGTTTTGTTTGTTTGGGGCTTTGGTTTTGATTTGGGTTTTGGTTCGTGTTGTGGAAGCAAAAATTAAACTACAAAAGAAGGTAAAATATGAGGTTAGTTTCTGTTTCTAATAGCTAGATCCATATCTTCTGTACACACATACCTTGCTGGTCAACCTGCAGGCTGAAATAATGCACACGAGGAAGCTGTATGGCATATACTTTGTTGTGTTGCTTTGTGAAGGCAGAGGGCACTGCTTGAGAAATGGATGTCAAAAACTCTGTTGTTTGCTCAAACCACTTGAAAATAAAAATAAACTAAACTTTAAAATCAAACATTTAAAACATTTAGAAGGAAGTTTCAGAAATGTCTACTGAGGTGAGCAGCTATTGCTCTCGGAGAAAGAGCTATAAATTAGCCAAAAGAAAAGTTATGACAAACACATACACACACCCTCCTGCAACATTTAGTGTCACCGAAGGATATGACATCTTGAAAGAAAAAAATAAAAGGGAAAAAAAAAAAAGACAAGAACTGTCAGCCTAGAAATCTAAAATTCTTTCTTCCAATCCTAGACATGTTAGTTTGTTGAGTTTCCTACAACGTTTCTCTCATGCAGTCTTTTTAAGGAACTGTTGAAGAGGACAGTTGAAACAGAGTAATAAACTGAACTGTGTTTCCAAATTTGCTATGAATTTTATTCAAATACTACTTTTCCTCAAATCTGGCATCAAAGTCATCTAATAGAATGTCCTTCTAGTCTGCAACTTGAAACATCTGGATGATGGGGGAAAAATATAATTAGAAGACTCAGTCTTTGCATAAAAATTGGAACAACATAATTTTGCATTTGTTATCTAACAACAACAACAAAATTAATGTGTGTATTACGCTAGTTTTCACTCCTAACTCTAGAGACCGATTTCCAGAGTCTGAATAAAGAATATAAAGGATTGTACTTAAACATTAAGAGAGTAAAACATCAAGAATTATAATTAGAACCCATTTCTGCACTATGTCTTGTGAATTTACTTAGAAGCACTGCCAGTTAATTTAGAATCATAGAATCATAGAATGGTAAGGTTGGAAGGGACCTCAAGGATCAACTAGTTCCAACCCCCTGACATAGGCAGGGACACCTCCCACTAGAACAGGTTACTCAAGGCCTCATCCAATCTGGCCTTGAACACATCCAGGGAGGGAGCATCCACAACCTTCCTGGGCAACCTGTTCCAGTGCCTCACCACCCTCACTGTAAAGAACTTCCTCCTAACATCCAGTCTAAATCTCCCCTCTGCCAGTTTAAACCCATTGCCCCTTGTCTTGTTATTGCAGGACCTTGTAAATAATCCTTCCCCAGCCTTCCTGTAGGACCCCTTCAGATACTGGAAGGCTACTATCAGGTCCCCTCGAAGCCTTCTCTTCTCCAGGCTGAAGAGCCCCAACTCTCTCAGCCTGTCCTCATAGGAGAGCTGCTCCAGCCCTCTGATCATCTTTGTGGCCCTCCTCTGGACCCGCTCCAACACTTCCATGTCCTTCCTGTGCTGAGGGTCCCAGAACTGCACACAGTACTCCAGGTGGGGTCTGACGAGAGCAGAGTAAAGGGGCAGAATCACCTCCCTTGCCCTGCTGGCCATGCTTCTCTTGATGCAGCCTAGGACTCGGTTGGCTGTCTGGGCTGCATGTGCACACTGCAGGCTCATGTCGAGCTTTTCATCAACCCAGACTCCAAGGTCCTTTTCCTCAGGGCTGCTCTCCAGCCATTCACCACCCAGCCTGTATTTGTGTTGTAACTTGATAGGATTATAGATGTCTCAATGCAGCAGCTACTTCGTATTACTTGCTGAGTTTATTAGTAATCACACTACGATTTCTAAAAGGTCAGGCAGGAGGTAGACATTCTGAGCTAATTTATCCTGAGAAGTTTAATATGTTGTCTGCTGTAGCAAATCACACACAGGATTAGAAAGCCTGGAAGGCAAGTTTAAACATGATAAGGCAAACTATTAAATTCACATGGAAGATACTGGTAAGCTCAACATGCCTGTGACTGAGCCTGAAGACTCACTTGTGCTTTCTGCATTTGAATATAGGTAGGATCTTCTTCAGGTGCACTTGAAGGCTGATTAATGATTTCCTTTGTGGTTGAAGAAAAATATACATGCACAATATTAAGAGCAACGGTGCCACCTTGTGGAAACAATGCAGTTGCAGCCTGTTGGTGTCTGACAGCATTTCTTTATAAATCATCATGTGTTATCTTCAGTACCAAGTTATTATTACATAATTTTATTTTACAGTTATTACTAGAAAAGACTTTAGAAGAAGCTGTTACTTGACTTGCTTTCTGAATTATTTGCAGAAACTTCCATTATATTTTTTGGTCTTGCAACGACAGGACAAGGGGCAATGGGCTTAAACTGGCAGAGAGGAGATTTAGACTAGATGTTAGGAGGAAGTTCTTTCCAATGAGGGTGGTGAGGCACTGGAACAGAGGAACAGGTTGCCCAGGGAGGTTATGGTTGCTCCCTCCCTGGAGGTGTTCAAGGCCAGGTTGGACGAGGCTTTGAGTAACTTGTACTAGTGGGAGGTGTCTCTGCCTATGGCAGGGGGTTGGATGACCTTTGAGCTCCCTTCCAACCTTACCATTCTATGATTCTATGATTTTAAAACCTTACCTTTTACCTGTTGATTTTGTGCCACATGTAGCCATATAAATTGTGCAAATAGACAGCTCTTTAGAGCAGAATTTTTCAAAAATAGGTTTGTCATTGGCAAAATATCAAACACTTTATAGAAATTTGCTTTTCCAGAGAATACTGAATTTCAAGGCAGGGGGGCCAACAACCAACCAATCAAATATTCTAAAGGCATATAGAGTTTTTACAGGGAAAAAATTAATTGTGTGTTTTACCACTTTGTAACTGCATTCACGAAAAAAAAATTTCAAAGCAATTTTATTAAAACCTTTTTTTTTTTTTAATTTAAAAGACATGATCTTCGTGTGAAGAGATGTATGTGCATGATATAACAGTGATGAAATCAATTCAGCAAACTTCTACAAGGAACAGTTTGAAAAATACATCCCATACAATAAATACATGTTTTTTACCATCATTGGTGATCCAAGAGACTGGCTTAGTAGCATTTGAAACCTGTGTTTGGCTGAAGAGAACCCATAAATTAAAGAAAAAATCAACTCACATTTACTTTCCACTCTTTCACTTTATTAACAAGTAATTTGTGGCATATTTTTGTCACTCAGCTACCCTGCAGAGCATGCAACAGATTTAGCAGAATATGTTCTTCTTGGCATAGAAGCAACACAAAAGAAACTAGGACACAAATAAGATGTCACATTTCTTTTCTTTGGCTCTACAAAGAGACAATACAAAGTAAAAGTACTGATTTGGATTTAGAAGCACTGATTTCTAATATTAGCATGGGTATTAACTTGTCATGATTACAGAAAGGATGTATTTGAAATTATGTCCATTTTACCTTTGTATTTTACTTAGAAAGTTTAACATTTTCTTAAGCCTAAACACTTTTAAACATAACTCAAAATATGGTTTATAGATTGATAGGCTAATAGATTGGTTCACAGATTGATAGGTTCTTTACACTCAGGAGGCTATGCTGAAGACAGAAATTAGGATTTCTTTGGTTTGTATGTCTTTATGGATGCAAATGCCTTTAGCTACTAATATTCTCAGAGCAACAGTCTCAACCATGAGGTCTGGTGATTTGTTTTGAAAAATCCTTCTGCTTACATAGCTACTTTTATGCAAAATTTTTGAGGAAATTTTTGCCTGCTGAGAAAATGCCATTTACACCACTGCAAAAAATGGCAGAGCATATCCAGGGCTCAAAATAGTTTGTCAGTTTAGCTTGCAGCCTTGTGTTTGGAGTTTCAAAGAGGTATTCCATGTGAGTAAGCTTTTAAAAATTCAGGTGATCCTAAGACAAACATGAGCCTATGTGTCTTATTTTTTTATTATCTTGACTACTGCTGTCTACAAGAACTGTGACTAAACTTGGTTTAGACTTGCAAAACTTGGGTTAAAGCAAAACCACTTCGGATTTCAATGGCAGTCTAGATAGTCAGGATCCTGTCCTGCGAGGGAATCCCTCATTTTGCGCACAAAGATGCAAAGTTGGGGACAGTAGACTGATCGTGATGAATTTTCATTTAATTTCATTTCCAAGGAATTCCATCGTTCTCCAGCATATCATGTCCCATGACAGCATTTGACTTTGCTCTAACACGTTTGTTGACATAGCCTTCAGAGTTCTAGTTAAATAGGATTAAATACTACTTAAATCATTCTCTGTGCAGCTCTGGCCAGGACACTAACTTGGCTCAGAGTAAACTGCTCTGTTCAGACCACTTTGCTGCAAGGCAGAATGTCATGGTGTTATTTTAGGTGAAACAGGGTTTCCAGGGTCCGTAAGAATGGCAGTCAGCATAGTTTTTAATGTTTTCTTGTAAGCATCTTGACTCTTCACGTAAGTGTGGATTCTTTACCTGGTGTACAAATGCCACTCAACATACAGAGTCAAGATACTTTATTCCAGTTCTGCACCAAAAAGGATGCTAGGTAATCATTCCCAATTCCCAGCATGGTGGCTGAAATGCACAGCATGTATTTACATAAAAAAATGTATTATCTATGCCTCATGTCAGTGCCTACTAACTAGTCATTGGTTAGTTTCTTTCTAGCTTCATTTTAAAGATACCCTTAAATTCACTGCACATGCTGAGAGGGTAAGTGGCTTATATCAATAGGGGGCTTCTTTGGCTAGGAGGTGTGGCTTCTCACATTTTAATGGTATTAGATAAATTCAACACCAATGCACCAGTTTGGAGGAATTTGCTGACTTTACCAAACAGTGTTAATACTCAAGAATGCAGGTCCAGTGTTTGGAGAAACTGCAACTTCTCATCCTTGACAAAACTCCCTCTGAACAAGTTATCTCAGTACACTCATCTTAAGGCAGGAAAGTTCTCCTGAGGCAAGAAGGATAAATTGTCGATTCTCCTTGGCATCATTCCTCAAATAATCTATTCCATCACTTCCATTATGCAAAGTTCTTTTTAGGTGGCTATGACCAGAGCATGTCAGGAGTAATATGAAGTAATACCATCTGGTCACCCAAAGGAAAGAGAGTGCAGGAGAGAATGCACTGCACTTTTTGTCTGGACTGATAATACTGAATATGATGGCTGTAAAAGCTTACCCTCTGTAATTTCCCTTGATTAGGTCTCTTAAAAAGCAAAAGTGTGGGAGAGAAACAACCAAACCAAACTTTGTAAGGCTGGACATAACACCTGGAGGTATAGTTGTGCAGTACAATGGGAAAATATTTGACAAGAAAGGACAACCCTTTCCTATTCTTTGGACATGGACAGTAAATAACTCTTAGTATTATCTTCTAAGGGTATTTTAATAAGAAAATACAATGGTTCTAGTCTATTATTAGTTATATTTGTTTTTATTTCACCAGTAATAGTAAATAAGAAACCAAGGCAACAGAATTCCTTTGCCCTTGCTTGTATCTACGTATCACTAATCCTTATTTCCAGTTCCTTTCATTCAAGTAATTGCTAGCATGAATTTCAAGGCTAGAGCTTCTGTTTGGCAGCTAACAACTTTTTTCTCTTAACAATATCTAAAGGAGATTTCAGGTATTCAGCATCTAGTACTATCTAAAACCACATCCACTAAGCTGTGCCCTGTCATTTCCAGTCTTTAGCTGCTGCCACAGTAAGAAACCTGATTAACATGCTGAAACAGCTTATAGTACTGAGATGCTAAGAGAATGGAACAGGACCAATATAACTTTGATGTTTAAAAATTTATCACTTTACCTAACTGTGATGGTTTGGGAGTTACCCACCCCCACACACAAAGAAATCACCTAGACTAAACTCAGCTGGATGGAAGTTATGGAATGAAGCTATAGTTACAGCTTAGCATAATTTACAAGCATATATATACAGAATATACGGTTATATACAAGTTAAAAGTAGCACAGAAACACAAAAATCCCTCCAAAACAATCAGATTGCCAGGAGGCTCCTGACCCAAACCTTCTTCCCCCTCCCTCCTCTTTCCCTCCCTTCAGAAATAACCAGATCAATCCCCATACATCTCACACGATATAGCTGGAGAGATCTGAGGTGAGATGTCAAAAAGATGACGAGGAGGTCAGAGGAAATAAAGAGTTAGGTTGGATTAGAGTTAAGGCAGAAAGCAACCACAGATCGTCAGAGTGAAAGGAGCAGAAGAACAACTGGGAACTAACTGAGAAGTATGTGAGCAGTGAGTCTTACCTATATTTTTACTAGTTGTGTTTCTCAGCAGAATGAGTGATACAGGTTACTCTTTTTGTTCTTCTTTCTTCTCGCAGCTAAGGATTTCATTTCTCTCAGTAAAATATTCCAATTAGCCTCAAACCAGCACACTAACTATGGTTTCCAGGCAGAATAACCCGAAGCAAAACCACCAACTTCATTTGTTTGAAAGTGTAACAAGTGCTGAGAACAGAAAGTTCTCCTGAGCAGGGAGCACTCCTGAGTCCAGAATTTCTCAAAGATGACTCAGTATCTGTTGATGCTGTTCATTGACATTGATGAGGCAACAGAGTGTCTGCTCAGTAAGTTTGCTGATGACACCAAACTGGGAGGTTTGGCTGATACAGCTGAAGGCTGTGTGGCCATTCAGTGAATCTTTGACAGACTGGAGAGCTGGGCACAGAGGAACCAAATGAGGTCCAACAAGGATGAGTGCAGAGTCCTGCACTTGAGGAGGAATANTCCACCTCTACTCTGCCCTGGTGAGACCTCATCTCGAGTACTCTGTTCAGTTTTGGGCTCCCCAGTTTAAAAGGGACAGGTCTCTGCTGGAGAAGCTCCAGCGGAGGGCTACGGGGATGATTAGAGGACTGGAACACTGCCTTATGAGGAGAGGCTGAGGGACATGGGAGTGAAGACTGAGAGGGTATTTAATAAATGTTTATAAATATCTGAGGGATGAGTGTCAGGAGCGGGGAGGGGGGACATGCTCTTCTCACTGCCTGTGACAGGACAAGGAGCAATGGACATAAGCTGCAGCACAGAAGGTTCCACCTCAACACAAGAGGGAACTTCTTTACTGTAAGCGTCACAGAGCATTGGAACAGGCTCCCCAGAGAGGTTGTGGAATCTCCTTCTCTGGAGACTTTCAAGGCTGATCTAGATGCATTCCTCTGTGACCTGAGATAGATTGCATGATCCTGGTCTGGCAGGAGGGTTAAACTTGATGTCTTTGGGTCCTTTCCAACCTCTAACATCCTGTGACTCAGGTTCAGTTTCTCAAAAATCCTATTAGAGCATGAGTTCAAGACACTATTCTTTGCACTAGTTCTTTTTTACTCCATTATAGTGTTTCAGGTCCTTTACTGAGAGTGATATTGAAAACTAAGAGTCTCCACTGATGACTTCAAAAGCTCTCCACCTTAGTTTTGCTTAGGAGCTCTCATCTGCTTTCAGTCAACACACTCTAGTCTCAGCTCAAGGGACCTCAGTTTCTCCTTCCAGTTCCACTAGGCACTTCTGTACTAATTCTTTGGATTAATTAAACTTGGAATTAATTTTCCCAAAGATTCCTGTTAATGTTTCTATTTGGAGGCCCCAAGGTCCTGTCAGAGCAAGTAATTTTCTACCACATCAGTGCTGTACACACCACTCTGTGCAATAAAACATACTTGTATCCTCATTACTGGCAAGCATTTGCTGGTACATTGTCAACACCAAATCCTTTCCAAAATGCTATATTCCTTGCCTTGCCATTGGCCCATCTAGGTCATGAGCACAGTGCCTCCAATAATACATTTTAACATCAGTCTCCAAAAGTAAAGCTGCTAATGAGTTTAGTGTTGTAGACATTTTTATTTGAGTTGTCCAATGTCATGATGTCTTAGGGGAAAAGGAATTGATTTCATGTTTGCAGGTTTTGTTTTAAGTTTTTCACAGGGTGTTTTTCATAACAGCAAAAAAAAAAAAAGTGTAATTCACAATAACAAAGCTACATTATTTTGTTGAGGGGTTTTGTTTTGTTGGTTGTATGTTTTTTTGGGGATTTTTTGGTTGGTCTTTTTTTTTTTTGTATAACCAATGGAAGGATAAACTCAAAAATCAGTTCTCTAAAATTAGAGATTAGCATTCTTTTCCTCATTCTCCTGTTATTTCTGGCTCAAAAGTTGGGGGGGGGAAGCATGAAATTTGAAGGAAAGCTTAAGGATTTAAGAAGCTTTACAGAACTATATAATACAACAGTAATCACACATATGTTCCCTGGTTTGCTGCCAGTATTTTTATCAAGGGAATAGCAGTTTGCTTAAGACTTCACTCTCCTTTTAACATAAATTATCATCTGAGAATTCTAGCTGTAGATAGAAAGGTTATACTAAGTGGAAAGTGAATATATGTTATGTCACCCAAAAAGTCCTTTTCCAATATAACACATAGCCCTGTTTGGTGTGTTAATATTCTTCTGGAAGAAAACGGGATGTAAATTAAACCTAACCCTGCAGTTATGCACAGCATAGCAGTTACAGTCAATTAATTTATACCACCAAATTGTATATTCTTCACATTACTTTCGCTTCCATTCCTTCCCATTTTTTTCTTTTAGAACACTAAAGTCAGACACCTTAACAGGCAGATCTAGGCTGCAAGAACAGTTTTCTGCTACTTGCTGAAAAAAATCTGAGAGTTTCTAGGTTTTTTGCATATTCTGCCAGCATAATTAACACAGAACAGAACTCTTATTTATGAGCATCATCTCGAATGACTCAGAATTCTTTTACCTTCTTCTTCTGGAATGGATACTAATTTTGTACTTTAGTTACTGAATGCATTAAGTGCACATGCAAGACCAGCCAAAAGTATCCCCCCTTTCACAAAGTGCAAGGAAAACAAACATTAAAAAAAA
>VWZE01003470.1:23851-35289 GCA_013396675.1 Eubucco bourcierii
GAGGAGGCCTTGAGTGAGCTGTACTAGTGGGAGGTGTCCCTGCCTATGGCAGGGGGTTGGAACTAGATGATCCTTGAGGTCCCTTCCAACCTTACCATTCTATGATTCTATGATTCTATGTAACTGTAATGCTTTAAAAATATACTGTAATTCCAGTTTATGCTCGAGTACTCCACCAATTTTGCTCCAGATCTTGATATGTCAGATTAAACAAATGCTGACATTCTTTCTTTTGGAATGCAGAGATGCTTTATGTTCAGAGAACGTGACACAGGGATGAAGAAAGCCAGTCTTGGGGGGTTCTCTGAGCAGAAGCTAAGTGCTATACTCTGAAAAAGTATGAGAAAGCATTTAGGCATTTGCATCCAATCACTAAGAAATCCCTGATTTTTTGTTTTAGAGTTCTTTGCAATATCTTGAATGGTGCTTTATCACACTTTTATCTATTCAAACAATAGCTGCCATAAAAAGATGAACAGGGTGGTAGGTGTTTATTAAAACAGAGAGCCAGATGGTTGTCTGTAGGCATTATATGTACCAATACCATACATACTGACCCAAATCACCAGTCCAAAGAAGGCACTAAGAAAAGCAGCTTCTTTTTTTTTTTTTGTGTCACTTTAAAAAAAAAAAATTATACTCAGAAGGAAACATTCAGGATCTGTTATTATTACTACTTTTAAATTATTTTTTTAAATTACTCAAAAAAAAGCAAGAGGGAAGACCTAGGCAACTATAGATCAGTAAACCTCACTTCCATCCCTGGTAAGGTGATGGAACAGCTCATTCTAGAGGCCATCATTAACCACATGGAAACAAAAAAGTGTTATCAGAAGTAGCCAGCATGGATTTACCAAGGGAGTCAAACTTGCTTGACTAACCTGATAACCTTCTGTGAAACCACATTCAAATGGGTAGATGAAAGAAGACCTGTGGATGTCACATATCTTGAATTCAGTGAGGCTTTTGACACTGTCTCCCACAACACCCTCATAGATAAACACAGGAGATGTGGCATAGACTGTTGGTCTGTGAGGTAGATTGAAAACTGGCTCCACAACAGAGTTCAGAGGATTGTCGCCAGTGGCAGAGAATCAAGTTGGAGGCCTATGGCCAATGGTGTTCCCCATGGATCAGTACTGGATCCAGTTTTGTTCAATATCTTTATCAGCGACCTGAACGAGGGCATTGAGTGTGCCCTCTGAGAGTTTACTGGTGATACAGAACTGGGTGGATGGTGACTGACAGTACTGAGTATTGTGTCCAGTTCTGGGCCCCTCAATTTAAGAAGGACATTGAGGTACTTGAACGTGTGCAGAGAAGGGTAACGAGGCTGGTGAGAGGCCTCGAGCACAAGCCCTATGAAGAGAGGCTGAGGGAGCTGGGACTGTTTAGCCTGGAGAAGAGGAGGCTCAGGGGGGACCTTATTGCTGTCTACAACTACCTGAAGGGTGGTTGTAGCCAGGAGGAGGTTGCTTGCTTCTCTCAGGCAACCAGCACCAGAACAAGAGGACACAGTCTCAAGCTATGCCAGGGGAAGTTTAGGTTGGAGGTGAGGAGAAAGTTCTTGACTGAGAGAGTCATTGGCTACTGGAATGGGCTGCCCAGGGAGGTGGTGGAGTCACCGTCCCTGGAGGTGTTCAAGGTGTGTTTGGACGTGGCACTTGGTGCCATGGTCTAGTCTTGAGGTCTGTGATATTGGGTTGGACTTGATGATCTTTGAGGTCTCTTCCAACCCTGATGATATTGTGTGTGACAGCCTGTCAGGCTGTGCTGCCATCCAAGGAGATCTGGACAGGCTTGAGAGCTGGGTGAAGGCAGACCTCTTGAAGTTCAATAAGGACAAGTGCTGGGTCCTGCATCTGAGAAGGAAAAACAACGGGAACCAGTACAGATTGGGGGCTGCTCTGCTGGAAAGCACCTCTGTGGAGAAAGACCTGGTGTCCTGTTGGACAGCAAGTTCTTCATGGGCCAGCAATGTGCCCTTGTGGCCTAAAGAGCCAATGGCATCCTGGAGTGCATCAGGAAAAATGTGTCCAGCACGTCTGGGAGGTTCTCTTACTCCTCTGCTCTGCCCTGGTGAGACCACAACTGAAGTACTGTGTCCGGTTTTGGGCTCCCAGTTCAAGAGAGACAGGAACCTACTGGAAAGAGTCCAGCAGAGATTTACAAGGGTGATTGTGTGACTTAAGTATCTCCCCTGTAAAGAGAGACTGAAAGACCTGAAGCTGTGTAGTCTGGAGAAGAGAAGACTGAAAGGAGATCTTACGTATATGAGTATCTGAGGGGTGAGAGTCAAGTGGATGGGGCCAATCTCTTTTCGCTGATCAGCAGCAATAAGACAAAGAGCAGCAGCTACAAACTGGAATATAGGAGGTTTCACCTCAACATGAGGAGAAACTTCTTTACAGTAAGGGTGACAGAGAACTGGAACAAGCTGCCCAGGGAGGTTGTGGAGTCTCCTTCTCTCGAGGCTTTCAAAACCCGCCTGGATGCATTCCTGTGCAAACTACCCTAGGGCATCCTGCTGGCAGGGAGGTTGCATTCAATGGTCTGTGGAGGTCCCTTCCAACCTCTGAGTGATTCTGTGGTAAGTTCCTGAATGTTATAAAGCAGTGATGTCAAACAAATTGTATTTGTGGGGAAAAAAAGAAAAAAAAAAAGAAAAAAAAGAGGAACTGGAATAAAACAAGGGAGGAGAATAGCTTAATAAAAATATTTATTGAAAAAATTCCCATCAACATCATAACATAACATCATTTGGCTGTACTAAGTAAGTAAAACACTGAGTGTGACTATGGTAATTAGGATGCAGACAGCTAGTACTGCGAGTATGATGATTCGGCAACATTTGGAATGTTTTTTTTCTCTTTCTTTCTTTTTTAGCAAGGTATCATACCCAGGAGTATAAATATCCCCCATCCAGAAGTGCAGATCATTAGGATTTTCCTAAAACAAAACAAAACAAAACAGAACCTAAGTGCTGTCTTTTGTGTACAAAGTCATTGGAACATATCCAGGAGTATTTTAGCTACAATCAGATAGTGATTAATAAATTTGAGATAATAAATGTGAGATAACACAAATGCATAAAACTTTTAATTTGGACATAGGTTGGACTACTTCCCTGATACTGCAGATATTCCACTGTGGGAAATTAAAACTGCAATTTTCAACCAACATCCATATGTAGAACACCAGCCAGTGAAATGCAATTAAGAAATCCAGAAGAAACCATGTTGTCTCGAGAAGAGTTCTTCAATTCATAAACACAGACCTAAGTCCCTTTCAAAAAGCCAGAACATAAAACCCCCCTCCACATTACTTATAAAAGTAAACCTAAAAGTAATTTGTGCCAATGCATAAGCAAGTAGGATCCTGCATAATATTCTGTGTATTGTTTAGTATCTTTATCANTTTAATACCTTTACTAATGATCTGGATGAGGGAATTGAGTGCACCCTCAGTAGGTTTGCAGCTGACACTGGGCTGGGCCAGGACTATTGATCTGCTTGAAGGGAGAAAGGCTCTACAGAGGGACCTGGACATGCTGTATTGATGGGCCAAGGTCAATTGTGTGAGATACAAGATGAAGCAATAGGTCCTGCACTTGGGTCACAACAGCCCCATGCCATGCTACAGGCTTGGGGAAAAGTGGCTCGAAAGATGCATGACAGAAGAGGATCTAGGGATGCTGGTTGAGAGCTGTCTGACCATGAGTTAACAGTGGCTGGACAGCAGGTGACCAAGGCCAACAGCATCCTGGATCAGGACTAGTGTGATCAGCATGAGCAGGGAAGAGCTGGTGCCCTTATACTTTGCACTGGTGAGGCCACACCTCAAATACTGTGTTTGGTTTTGGAAGGACATTGAAGTGCTGAAACATGTCCAGAGAAGGGCAACAAAGATTGTGAAGGGTCTAGAACACGAGTCTTCTGAGGAGTGGCTGAGAGAACTGCAGTTGTTTGAATTTGCGGAAGAGGAAGCTGAATGGATATCTTACTGTTCTCTACAACTACCTGAAAGGAGGTTATACTGAGTTGAATCTTGGTCTCTTCTTCCTAATAACAAGTGATAGAATTAAAGTGATGCCAGGGAATGTTTAGATTGGATATTAGGAAAAAAATCTTTACTGAAAGAGTGGTCAAGCATTGGAATAGGTTGCCCCAGGAGGTGGCTGAATATCCATCCCTTGAGGTGTTCAAAAACCATGTCAACATGCCTGTGGTAGGGGTTTGGAACTAGATGATCCTTGAGGTCCCTTCTATTCTATAACCTCACCATTCTATGATTCTATGATTCTATAACATGCCACTTCAGGACCTGGATCAATAGCTGTGGTGGTGTTAGACCAACAGTTGGACATGATGATCTTAAAGGTTCTTTCCAAGCAAATCAGTTCTATAATGTGGATGAGACTGGAAAAATATATATTGTTTGATAACAGAATGATGCTATGAGCAGCTATTAAAGTGGGCATGTGGTATTTAAGTGCTTCATTTATAGTTCTTCCTTATATAAATGGGGAAGCTGGGTTGTGAGATGTTGCAATTTAATGTCATGCTCTACAGAACTGGAATTTCTGCAGTCTAACCAGGTACTTAATTTTCTTTACTTTTCTTCTCCATGGAGAAAAACCTTGGAGTCCTGATAGATGGCAGGTTCTCCATGGGACAGCAATGTCCCCTTTTGGCCAAGAGACCCAATAGCAACCTGGGGTGCATTAGGAAAAATGTGTCCAAAAGGTCTAGGAAAGTTCTTCTCCCTCTTTACTCTGTCCTAGTGAGATTGCACTGGGAATACTGTGCCAAATGTTGGGCTCCACAGTTCAAGAGAGACAGGGACCTGATGGAAAGAATCCAGCAGAGAGCCACAAAGATGATTTGGGGACTTGAACGACTGCCCTATGAAGAGAGACTGAGAGACCTGGGGCTGTTTAATCTGGAGAAGACTGAGAGGAGATCTTACCAATGTCTATAAATATCTGAGGGGTGGGTGTCAAGTGGGTGGGGCCAATCTCTTTTCAGTGGCTGGCTGCAGTAAGGTAAGGACCAACTGCTGCAAACATGAGGAGAAACTTCTTTACAGTGAGGGTGACGAAGCACTGGAACAGGGTACCCAGAGAGGTTGCCGAGTCTTCTTCTCTGGAGACTTTCAAAACCCACCTGGTTGCATTCCTGTGCGAACTACCCTAGGGTATCCTGCTTTGGCAGGGGAGTTGGACTCGATCTCTAGAGATCATTTCCAACCTTTAAGATTCTGTGATTTTCAGATTCACGTTAGTGTCATGTCTGTTCCAGAAAATATGTCCATATTTACTTCTGGAATTCCACCAAAAGAACCAAATGGGCTGCACAGTGGTCCATGCACACACTGCTCAGCTCATAGCAATTCAGTTTGCTTAAATTTATTGTAGCAGCATATTACCTTTATGTGGCTTGCCAAGTCAGAGTGCAGCGAGTGCTTGTCATAGTCTTGCACAGTCCAGGAAGGGCTCCTTTTGTTCTCTTCCCAGTCATCCTCCACCTGTATGTCACTATATAGGGGATTGCTTTTGATTGTGGATTTCAAGGTGATGGGTGTAATGTGTTTCCCAAGGGCTTTGTCTATCATTTCTTGACTGACTCCATTCGAGTCTAAGCCTGGTAGCTCAGTGACATTTCTCTTTTCTCTCTGTAAGGTATAAGTTTTATCTATGACACAGGCTCCCTTCCAGAATTATGATTTATACAATAGAATAATTAATTAAATTACACATGCAACATTTTTTCTTATTTTGGCAAACATCTACTGTGTAGTATAGAAGCCTGACTCTTCACACTGGGCAGATTTCTTTTTTCTGGGTAAACATGAGCATTAAACTCTTTTGCATTATAATGCCTGCTGAAAGAGACCCTCTGCTTTAGCATAACAGTGCTGTCAAACACTGGTGGAAGATGCAGGTCTGGTGAAAGCCACAAGTATATGATGCAGAAGCAGAACTGTAAGAACAATGCAGGATGAAGCTGAGGGGCGATGATATATGAGTGATTGTTGACTGGACCTGCATCTCTGACAGCAGGGGTGTGATTCACAGTTCTGTTTGCGCTGTTGACTACTAGACCCATGTCAACATGTCAGAGGTCCTTCATTCAACTGAGGAAGAGTCCTTAATTTGGAGACCATTAGAACTCGTGACTAACTAAATATGTGAGCAGTCTTCCAGTGACATCAGTTGTAAAGTTGGACCTCTTAGAACATGAGTGTGGCAAGGGAGAAGACAAACAACACTGATGGGATCACGTTTTGGTAAATTCACATGCTGCTGCTAAACGCAGCACTAAGAGCCTCTTTAGGAGCCAGTAACATGGTAGTTACTGCATTTTTTGATCGGTAATTGCATGGAGGGGTACAAGCAGACACTCCAAGCCAAGCTGTTCAACTTACTGGTTCAATGTAACTTTCTGTCCCTGACACTTCAAATTTGTCCATCACCAATCTGCAGTTCAGCTGGTGCATTGGCTTCCTGAGAGACCTGCTTCTGCCTTGCCTTATGTTAACAGTTCTCCCATGTACTCCTTCTACTAAACCATGACAGTGCAAATTATGCTTTTGTCATCAGCAAAACAGCACTTCTCCGTTAGCACCTTTGTCCTCTGCATAGACATAAATGAGTTGGTCTAGGGCAGGCATCGTCGTTTCCATCACAAACAAAAGGTGGAGAGAGGAGACAGAGTTTTTGCTAAGACACCCTAGGAGGAGGCATCATGATGGCATTCTTATCACTAAGGCATGAACAGTGACTAAGCATGTTTCACATCAATTACTATTTACTATTAGTAGGGAAGTGGATCCTCAGTGCTCTCCCAGTCTCTCTATTTCATAATTTCTGTATGTCATTCCTTAGCCTTAACATATTCCCTATCAATATTACTCTATGATATATCAATATTACTCTATGATATTGCAGTTACAGTTGTCACTGAAGCCTTCTTGCTGGTACCAGCCAGAGTTCAGCTGAGTTGGTGTTTTGTAGCTGTAGTTTCTTTCTGATTGCCATTTATTTGATTTGATTTTGTTTTGATTATTATTTAAATTTTGTCATTGACTTTAATTATGCTTCCCTCAGGCTTGCTAGACAGTTCAGCTTGGAGAACATCTTGTTGAAGAACGTGAACTGTCTCACTAGGGGATGCTCAGTCTCCCTAGACTAAAATGTTGTGAAAAGAGTATGTCTTGATGGTAATTTCTAAAGCCGTTTTAAACAAAATGCTCCAAAACTTGGAATAGATGGTATGATGCAAAATCTGTTTATAGAGAAAATGATTTGTGGCAAAACCTTTTGCCCTTTCTGTCTGAAGTTACCTTCTTTTTCATGGTCATGTGAACAGTAAAATATGGCAGCCTGGAACAGAGGTACAGCAGGAGTAAAATGGGAGGGGCAGCAGGGTTTTGCCATGAGAACTGGACTGGAATTAGGGGTAGAAGGTAGTTTGTGGAAGTTTTAGAGAGCAGATGTTGAAGGGACAAGCTAATTGGGAGAACAGATTTGAATGCAAAGCAAATGCTTATTTGAGAAACTTCTGCAGAAGGTATGTCCTAGAGTCTAGTTAGGAAAAAAGGGAGAATAGAAGCCTGAAGCACATACATTTTCTTCTTAAAATTAGGTCCAAGAAATTATGCATGGAAATACAAAGAAGATTCCATGAAACACATGCATTTGTAAAAGCAGAGAAACAGAAGATTAGATATAAAAATACTCCTGCTAGTATTAATTCTGGCAAAATCTACATATATTGTTGAGATTCAAAACATCTCCAGTTTTCACAGTCTTCTGTGTTTTGATTCTGATTCATAAAGCAAATGTTCAGTGAAAGAGGAAATTATTGTAAACTTGGGTCCCTATATGTGCTGCAAAATTTAATACAATTTGCACTATATCCTACAAGCCAGTCTGAATGAGAGAAGAATAGATGAAATAATAGGCAATTTATGTTACTATTCACTGAATGGAAGAAGGAAACAGTGAATACTCAGAGCATCATAGGTCTGAAGAATTCTTAAGAATGTGTTGAAGAAATAAATGGTCATTTAGCAAGATGATAAATGCTCATCTGTGTAGACATTTATTAAGGTCTGATCTGCATGTACTCATGAGCAAGAAAGCTGTTATGACTCCTGTTTTTCTAAGAACAGTTTGTCCTTCTTTGACACACCTGAAGAGCTATCATGAACAAAGTGGATTCTGCAAAATACCTGAAGATCTAGAGAGAGTCAATTGTAGTTCCATCTCTGGGTCAAAATGTGCTTACTCCACATTTTTTTCTTGCAGATTATTTGATGATGCTAATTATGCATACATATATATGTATATATATATATGTTATAAATTTTATATATAAAAAGCTAAATGTAAATTAATCTAGGAAACATTTCAGTCTATTTTTTTTCTTTATTTCATCCTTTTGTTCCTGCTGCTGTCGTTGTTAACAGCCATTTCTTTCTTGATCCATGGTAGGAGACATCAAACTAATGAAAACCAGGACATAACAATTAAGGGTGGGCCCTAGTCTCAAGCTTATCTACCCACAAACAGAGATCAAAAAGTCACCAACAAAAATTAAGAACTTTTACTTCCTGGAAGTAATTGTTTTCTTCATTTGCTTTCAAAAGAGTTAGTTCTTCTTATTTCCCAATTCCTCAGTCTTAATGAAAGTGTATGACAGCATTATACTTACATGTAATTTCTTTAAGACTGTAAACTTTGGTTGTGGAAAAGCCTTGCAAGACAGCCTGAAAGCCTCTCCCAGCACTTGGAAGGGCATTTTTCTGATGTAGAAATTTGTTTCTAGGATGAACAATATGTCTGACCCATAAAGGTAGTTACTGCCAGTTGCTGATCCAAAATACCTGTGATAGTTGTAACAAATGTATAGATATTGATAGGTCAATAAAAAAAGGTAATTTATCAGGACAGATCATTCTTAGCTTTTTAGACTTTCCTGAATAAATCTAATCTTGCAAGGGGTGCTGTGGAAAAGCAGTCAAGAATGCAAGGAGTAATTGAGGGTAGGTAAGCGGATCTGAAAGACAGTAGGGCAGACAGCTCACATCAAGGATTCCAGAGAATGCAGGTTTTCTTATTGAAGGTGCTGAAGGCAATCAGAATTGCTGATCAGAGATATAAAGCATCGGTGAGGTACTACAAAGCAACCTGCAAAGCCAGTTGACACAGATAAAAAGGAGATCAGTAAATGGTTACGAACACTCAAGCTGAATCCGCAGGAGTATTTAGAGAAAAGTAGGCATTCTTATGGACTATTGTAACTGTGCAGCACTGAGTGCACTTCTGCCCTCATAATGAATTGTTTACTTGCAGAGGTCTGTTTTATTTGTCATTTGTAATGGAGTTCTGCAGAGTTGTGAAGTCTATTACATAAAAAAATTTGCACAACATCAGACCAGAGCTCCAGCCAACCTTGCAGCTGCTCTGGTTGTGGCGTTGTCAATGTCTTGGAAAGTGTACGACAGAGAGTGGAAGTATGTAATGCACATAGGAGCCAGAGGACAGGCAACTGACAGTAACCCAGCACCTAACTTATAGATAAACAAACCAAAACAAAAGAAAACCACCAGTAAAAACCATGTCCTGGTACACCGAGGAAAAAAAAAAGCAATGACAAGACACAGATGTTGGCCCAGATGAGAAAGCAGGAGTCCTGAAGTTAGCAGACCAAAATTTGTTTGCAGTTGTGAAATCCTAAGCAAGAGTAGCGTGTCAAGAAACAGCACGTGTTCAAAGACTGAATTCTGTATTTCAGAAATACAAGAAAAAGGGAATTGCAAGCAGGAAAGAGAAGTCCCAGAACTGTGGAAAATGACAGAAATGTGGAATACAGAGGCCACAGACACCCCAGCTATCAGAAGCGGATACAGGGAGTAGATCATCATCTAGTGTATGCTGAGCATACTGTGAACATACTGTGGAGCAGAGGGGCCAGTGGGACAGGAAGGTTTCAGGGCAATCAGAAAGTAGTCACTAGCTAGCCATTTGCAGAAGAAACACTGAGCTTTTTATGCTGCTTTTCACAAGCAAGGGCCAAAATTCCTGGGTGGCTTTATAGTTTGTTTTATTCAGAGTAGGTGGTGAAAATACATGCTAAGCAGGGAAGCTGTTCAGCTTTCCTGATACAGATGATAAAAGCAAGAAGAAAGAGCAGCAACGTTTTGGTCAGCAATATGAATTGTCATTATGTCAAGCTGCTTTTTGTAATGGGAGAGGTGGAGAAAACACACAAGTGCCTGTGTGCACTGGAGTTTAAGTGACCTCATAATAAAGGTCTGGAGGAGATCACAAACAGGCCACTGAGAAGTTACTTTACATGAGGAGCCCTGAGTAGCAATAGCTTCTTAAAAGAAAATTAATTTCTGAAGAGGGAATTTAGGCTGCTCTTAAGGTTTAATTACTTTGAGACTCCGTAGGTCATGCACGTATGTTCTGAAATTAATTCTCTTCCCTTGCCCCCCCTGCCCCATTTCCGTTTCTGAATTAACTAACCCGTAACCCCATTAGTTCTCTCATCTTAAAGAAAAACATCTTATTCCTTCATCATTAGTTCTCCACTGTGCCATCGTGTTTATTTTAATGTCTGGAACTCATCAGCTGTTTTCCCTTCATTTGATTGTCACCAAAAGGGAAAAAAAGGAGGCGCGCTCATATGGGAGAAAGAATAAGGCACAATAAATTTTGTCTGGACAGCTTGAATTCACTAGTGACTACACTTAAAAGTATAGGTTGTGCCTCAGTTTTAACGTTTACAAAACATACCGCATTGCAAACTGCATTTCTGGAGACATGGGAAGCACAGACCTTTCCTTTGAAATGGTCATCCCAGGGCTGGGAACAGAGTTCCAGGAAAACCCTCTCGCTGGTGGCAAAGGGCAGATCACAAGTCGAAAAAGCACAGGGCTCCACACGCATTTTTTATCCTCCTGCAGCTCTGCAGCCCTGGCTCGGTGACAGTGCGTCCTGTTTAACAACAATGGGGAGAAGGATCCCTGCTGTGGAGGAGGCTCTGTGTGTGGCTGCTTCCCTCCTGCACAAAAGAGGGGCTTAGGTGGGGCGGGGAGCGAGGCCAGCGTTGCACCATACCCCATTGTTTGGGATCCCGCAGGCTCCTTCCCTCGGTTTGGGTTCTTTGCATGGGAGACAAGGGGAAACCGCGCGTTCTCCCTTCCCAGCTCTCCATGGGGAATTGCCAGGAAAAAAAAAATAATTGTACAATATGAGCAGAGGTGGCTGGAGGCATTGAAGTAGGCAAAGGGGAGGATGTCTGGGGTAGGAAAGAGGCTAGGGAATGCAAGGGGTGTCATGGAAGCAGTTTTTGGGAGGGGGAGGACTTTTCAGTGTGGATGAAGACTGGAGTGGTCTCTGTGAAGGAGTGAAGGGGTTTGGGGTG
>VWZE01003471.1:3551-19778 GCA_013396675.1 Eubucco bourcierii
CTCCCTGGAGGTGTTCAAGGCCAGGTTGGACGAGGCCTTGAGTAACCTGTACTAGCGGGAGGTGTCCCTGCCTATGGCAGGGAGTTGGAACTAGATGATCCTTGAGGTCCCTTCCAACCTTACCATTCTATGATTCTATGATTCTATGATTCTATGATTCTATAATTTAGAATGGAGAAGAGCCTTTGCTGCTGGCACCTTCCCAGGGGGGAGTTGGAGGTGATGTTCAGTTTTGAACCTGAGCCCTATGCTTCCTGAGGCCAGTAAGAGCACATTGTGCCTGTGAGTGCACAATAATAAGCACCAGAGTCCTGGGGAATACCACTGAGTCAAGGGACTGTCTGGATGGCACAGAGCATCCAGTGCTGGCAGTTTCCCAGGGGCAGCTGAAGCAGGACATTCAGTTTTGAACCTGAGCTCTGAGTGCCATACAGAACACAAAGTGCAATATTCTAGTGTTAAATGCAAAAGCAAAGGGATTAGCCCCAAATTGCTCTGGGCTATGAGGGAGTTGAGACTGTCAGAATGGAAGAGAGAATTCAGGGTTGCCACTTCCCCTGGTGAAGCTGGAGCATGTCACACTCAGCTATGAAGCTGAGCTCTTCCCATGCTACTTGAACCAATTCCATAGCCCAAAGGCACATGGGAGTAGTTCCTGCACTGCAGCTTCACCTTGCCCTTGGCTTGGCCTTGGGAAGAACTCCATTGCCAACCTAAACTGGGAAAGTCTAACCCCTGTACCCCCAGGGAAGGTGCTGGTCCTGAATGCTGTGGTGCCTCCTGGAGAGGCCCTGACCATCATCTCAGAGCACAAGGAGTTCTGCGGCTACCACCTTATCTTGGGTGGCAAACCTGCAATGCCCTTGAACAAGGCTGGACCTGGTCTTGACCCCTGGGGAATACCACAGGCTACAAGTGCCTCCCACTGCTGTGACAATCTCCCCACCACTCCGCCTGCAGGTTGCAGATGGCTTGGCAGCCCCACACCATTAGGGTCAGACTCCATCCCTTGTTGAAGGGGGTAGAGGAGCTGCCACCAGCTCCTCTGCTCCTCACATTCCTGGCAAACAGCCCCACAAAGCAGATGGCTGCAGATGAGCTCTGGCACACAGATGTGTACTCTGTCAGTGCAGAGTAGAAGGCCTCTTCCTTTACCACCAGGGTATCTCCATAGGCTTTCTCCCAGCACCCCCACTCCCACTCCCGTCTGTAGTTTTCATGTGAAGTGCTAGGAAAGTCACAAATGCAAAGCCTGAGGCTGAACCAATGTGCCCAATCCCTGGAATGTGCACATGGGCAATGATGTCCCAAGGAGGCAGAAGAATCTCTTCTCCAAAAGCCATCAGAGGTTAGACCAGCAAAGGGACATCAGCTCTGCTGTGGGTCTGTGGTCACCGTTCCTGCAGGGTTGGTTGGAAACCTGCAAAGACCTCATGCCCAGGACCAGCAGGGAATTAACAGCCTGGTTGGTAGCTCCTGGGGCTCACACCTCATGAATGGGTTGCATGAGAGAGCTCCAGGTACCAGCAGCCTCCTGCCTCAAGAGCCATGAAATGCTTGCACAGGTAGGACCAAGAGACTCAAGTGAACACCTCTAGGGCCCTTGTTCTGGAAGACTCACCACACTGGTAGCTTGAAAGTCTTTCAAATCCTCATTAACCCCAAAGCTGCTGCTGCTGCTGTTTCTCCTTTCTCCAAGTTTGAGCCTGTGTGAAGCACAGCCTGCACACCTCACTGTGCTCCATCCTGGAGGAAGGACACAGCTAAAGCCCTCCCCAACAGCAGGTCCAGAGCACTGTCTGGACCCAAGGTGGAGGTGTCTGCCTGGTTGGAGGGAGTTCAGCAAGGAGCAGAGGCCTGTACAGCCTCAGGGGTGTGAGTGCAAATCCCACTCGGATCTGGGTTTCCTGTGTGCAGGAGTGAATTAAGCTTCCACTTCCCCTGGAAATAAATCAGGTGGCAGGACTCATGCTCCTGAAGCCTAGATGAACCCTCAGTGTCACAGTTTAAGGTTCCAGGTTCTGAGCTCTGGTCTGGGACACAGAGAGGGATGGACAAGCCAGTCACTCATCCATCCCCTGCCACCTCCTGCTGCAGGGAGGGCAGGTGGGCAGCAGCTAGTGCTGCCCCTGAGGAGCCTCCCAGCTCTCAACCACTCCACTTTCCTCCCTATGTCTGCTGTAGCTCCCCACACACCACACATCTGTCCCACACACCCCCTCTGCCACCACATCCTCTGCCACCACATCCTCCAGCTCTCTGACCTGCACAGCAGATGGGACACAGTTCACAGTCAGCTTTAGGAACTGAGCAAAGGCTGCTGCACCACAGTCCCCTCCATCACTCGTTCTGCGGTCAAAAGGTCCCAGCAGCACACAGCACATGTCCCCTGCCATGTCCCCCTACAGTCCTTTTGGAGAAACATCTAAGGACAGCCATGTACAACAGGAGTCCCAACAGTAGTTCTCTACAACAGACCTACTCTACTCCAGATCCACCATTCAGGCTGCTCTAACATGGGCAGGGTTTGAAGGAAATTCCACTTCCGCAACAAAGCCTCCCAGTTAGGACCAGTACCATCTTTTCAAGGTCCTTTTCTCATGCTGGGGCTGACTCCATGTGGCCTCGAAGCACCCAGGACTGAAGCACGATGGACCTCTCTGCCTGCTACTTCATGGGACAGCTAAAGTCTGCACACTGTTTCTTCATGGGCAGAACTTCCCAGCTTCATAGCATTCACAGGCTGCTGTACAGACTGGTTACTATGAGTCACCTTCTCCATCCACCCCAGAACAGTAGAGGGAACCCTGGAGTGTGCACCCACACAATATGTGCTATATGAGCATCCAAAGCACAGTAGCATCACAGCAATCCAACAATGCTGGCTTTACTGAAGAAGGAGATGGTACAATGGTTCATCATTCCTGATGCCTAAGGAGGAAAATGGTCCAACCAATGCCCAGAGCTAGGTACAGCAGTTCTGGTTCTGTCAGGTGTCCAAGGAGCCTTAAGAACAAAGCTGTTTAAAGAATGACAACAATGCCTTAATAAGACTGCATATCAGTAAGGACACAGTGTGAGGACAGGTGAAGATGTCACTGCAAATCATCAGGAGTAAGAAGCAGGTGGGAAAACCTCAGGTGTGGGCAACCATGAAAAATATCACCCCTGGTGGGGTCCGTTCTTCACACCAGTCACAGCTATCACAGAATCCCAGCAGGGTGGGGAGTTGGAAGGCACATATGGAGATCACCCAGGTCAACCCTCCTGCTCAAGTAGGTACATCTCCTGCTGTCCACATTAGGTTGACAGCAGCACAGTGAGCACCATCAGGATGCTGAAAGTAGAAAAGGTTGTAGCACCAAAAACTACACATCTCCCACGTGTTCCAGAGCAACAAGCTACAGTTCTGGAGGGGATGGAGAGAAGCCACTGGTCTACCTCCCCAGACAGTTGGGTGACATATATCTGGTGCTTTGCTCTGGAGATCCCTTTCAATTCTGCTGGCCACACACACAGGTTCAGTTTCTAACCAGATGCCAAAAGAACGGCAAAAGTGCTGCAGCCAGCCCAGCTGCTGCTGGTGGGATCCCGTACACTGACTAGAAGGGACTATCACAAGAAGATCCATCCCTTGAGGCCAGTGCAGCAGGAGCAAGCCTAGGACAAGCAGTTAGGAGTTGCCATCTCCACGCTCAACAAATGCACTGCTGGCAGGAACCACAGAGTTGACTCTGGTCTCAAAGTAGTTCCTGCAGTACCAAACACTTAAGAGACACAATTCTGGTAAACAAATTCTGCATCATCAGGGTGCTGGAACACTGCAACAGGTTGTCCAGGTAGGTAGATGGGGCCCCATCCCTGGAGATAATCAAGGTGAGGCTCAACAGGGGACTGGGCAACCTGATCTAGAGGTGGACCCCCTGCTGCCTGCAGGGTGCTTGGACTGGATGAGCTTTGGAGGTCCCTTCCAACCCAGGCCATTCTGTGGTTCTTTGTGGTGGCCACACAGGTGGGACTGTGGGAGGCAAAGGAGCAAGAAGGGAGATCTGGTGGCAGTAAGAAGCTTTCCCCAAACAAGTTTGCTCTCAGAGTACATCCAAGGCTGCATGGGGAAGAGGCTGCTGCTGCAGAAGAGCTTGGCCTGGGGTTCTCTGAGCTCTGTGAGCCTTTAATCAGCTTTTGTCAAACACCTACTGGGACAGGATAATGGCACAGCAAGAGGAATTCTTGGGAACAAGATGGTTCTCAGAGGAGCAAGAGGAACCCAAAGGAACCATGATCTAGGATTAGCAACCTGATCTGCTTGAAGATGTCCCCGCTTGCTGCAGAGGGACAGGTCAGGTACTTTCAAAGGTCCCTTCCAACCCAAACTGTTCTATGATTCTGTAAACATGGCTTGGCGCTCTGATACAGAAGAGATGTCCACAAACTGGAATACATCCAGCAGAGGTCACTAAGATGGTCAGATGTTGGAGCACAAGGTCCATGAGGCAGAAACACCTACTCCAGGGCCTCCAACTCCTGAGTTGATCCTTCATCTCACTCTGAAGTTCTCCCATGTTACTGTTGGTGTGACTGCTCTCACTCACTGCTTGTGAGGGCAGTATGAGAAAAGCTTGGTGATGCAATTCAGCTCCATGAAGCTCTCTCCACTGGAGGACACTTTAACAAGGCTCCAGTTCTGGAGTTCCCCAAATGTTGTTCTCAAAGGTCCACTTAACAGGTAAGCCCCAGGCTCAGATCTCAAGTCTGTGTTGGGGCTTCAGTTTACCACCCTGGAAAGGTTTTCACCAGGCCCCTGAGAAATGGGGGGCCGCCTTCTAACACACCCTTGCTCTGTGCTGAGCTTGAGGAAGGCAAGTGGAGTGGTGGCCAGAGTACATAGCTGGAGTGGAGTCGTACCTCTGTAGATGACAGCGCTCTGGTGGTGACTGTATTGGAACCCTTTGAGAGTGCAGACACAGCAGAGCTGGAAGGGACTGCAGCATTTTATGGCTCCTGGATCACAGCTGGAGCTGTAAAAGGAGGCTGTAAAAGGAAGGACACTACCTGTTTTGGGAAGCCTCCTGGGGTCTGACGTCAGCCCAGCAGAGAGCAACCCACTGATGGAAGTCCTATAGCCAATGCCATCAGCATTGTAACAGAAGGCCATAGATGTGTCCTTGTCATGCTCACCAAGACATGGGAAGCAGCAGTGTCTGCTAGGGGCTGCACAAACATTACATGGCTTTACTGAAGGACTCTTAGAGAACAGAAACTGTGAGGCACTGCCTAGATGAAGCAGAGCCTCAGCCCTGAGCAAATCAGGAGACACTTGGAACAGTAAACCCCCAGACACTTTTCTAGAAGTAATTTCTAAATGGCACATGGTCAAGTGTCCAACCACGGCCAAATACCTCAATTCAGTTTTGTTCTGCCTGCTTAATAAAAAGACCACAGGTCAAACCAAGTCTCAGCTGACATGTGGAGTCTCCTTCTCTGGAGCCTTTCCAAACCCACTAAAACCCACCTGGATGTGTTCCTGTTCTGCCCTAGGTTATGCTGTGCTGGCAGGAAGGTTGGACTTTATGCTGTCTGGAGGTCCCTTCCAACCTCTACCATGTTGTGATTCTATGAACCATACAGGGTTGACCAGGGATGCTCAGAGACCACAAAAAATAACCTGGGAAAACCCAGGCAGCAATCTCATTTAGGAACCAGTGGTGAAGCCCATATCTGCACCCCACCACCCTTATCATGATCACTGTCACTAAGTCATGGCCATTGCCAGTCAGAACCTGAGCACAACAGGCAGAAACCACCAGGGAAAACACAAAACCATTCAAAATTTAAAGACCCAAGCAACAGATATGGGGCAGAAATGTCACAGTAGAAAAAACTTTGAGCTCCTCCAGGTACAAGAGCTGGTGAGAGGATGGCATCAGTGACAGCTCAGCAGCCAGGTAGGAACGGGGACAGGTGGAAAGGGAAAACCAACTCAAGCTAGCACTACTGCTTCAAGTGGAACCCATCAACAACCATGACACACAACATGGGGAGGGTCTCCAGGAGAAGCCAGAGAGACCATCCCATCATGCAGCAGAGTGTCCAGGGATCTGGAAGCACCTCTGCAGCATGGGATCTTGTAGTGGAAGAGAAACCAGAACATAAAAAAGTCTCTAGGACAGTCAGCAAAGCTTTGCTGAGAGACCAAGTGGAGTGTAATAGGACACATGACAAAGAGACTTGGCTTAAAAGATCCACAAAGAGAAGGAAGAAAGAAAAGACCTCGGAAAGAGATAAAGATGGTGTTGCTACAATGATGAGGGAGGTCCCACTGCTAAATGGTGACCAGCAGCAGAGGCAGTGCCCAAATAAGAAAAACAAAGGCAGGTACAAGAGCATTTCCAACCCAAGTAGGCATAGTCAGCCCTAGCCTGGGTCTAAGTCACAGAGAGTCTGCAGAACCTATCAGCAGGCCAAGCTCCCACTGTCTCAGGTTCAGCCAGGCACTGGGGCATGGTAGGTGCAGCTGGACAGCCTGACAGGTCCAACTGCCCACCAAGTTGGAGGGTCTCTTCAATAGCAGCAAGGCAAGGCCTGTGGGCTGGGGAAATAGCCAGCACTAGGCCAAGCAGTAGAGCTGAATCACAGGAGCCCTTCCCCAAACCTGAAACAGAAGCTTCAGATCTGCAGGTGGGATTCTGCTTAGTGCAGTCTGCTGCTGCCTGCTTAGGGACACAGATCTCCCACTGCTTTCTTCACCTGCATGATCTGATTTAACATCTCCTCCACCTCCAAACCTCGTGTTGCCTCTTATTTTAGGCTACCATGGCTCCAACACTGCCTCTACGCACTAATATATGGGGATTTTGCTTTTGCACAGTAAGGTATTCATAATACTTAATCTGTAAAATAACAAGGTATCTGTGTGGGTGTTAGGATTTACCCACGGTATCGATGGCCAAAGATAACAGTGCTGCAGTGAATGTGGGGAGCATCCCGGAGGCCCCTCTGAGTGATGTTCAAAGAAAAGACAAGAGGGCCAAGATCACCTTGTGAAGAAACCCAGCTGTTGTTTTGGAATGGACTAAGGGATGAGGGTTAAAAGGGTTAGGGGTAGTCTTTAGAAAATGTAAAAGTATAATCATGAATATGTATAAAGCTAATGCAATGTTATCTAATCCTTATCCTGTATAAGCATTATTATCTGTTGTTAGAGTGTGCTTCTAGCAATCTTGTTACTTGCTATGCACCCAGTACTGTTTGCCTTTATTTTAATAATAAACCTGTTATACTTAAATTTTAGAGTGAGTTCATTTCTAACATTTGGGGGTTGGTCTGGAATCACCTTGCCTGTGGGGACTCCCTGGATGTCTGGATGGGGGGCACCCTGCCAAATTCAGCAGCCCAAAGGAGGACTGGGGAGGACTCACGGGAAGCAGGTTCCAATCTACTAAATGGTAGAATAAAGGTAAGGAAACAGAAGCTCACGACTCCCACAGCTGCCCAGAGTTCTTGTGCAGGAAGTCCCGGATAAGAAAAGGACTGTGAGCATTAACCAGTTGGGCGGGTTTTGAGGTCCGTGAGTGTGTCTTACTGAGACACGGACAGTCCAGATTTGCGAAGACAGTGCACAGTCCTTCTGAGTTTTCACGCTCCTGCGAGGGAATTGGCCAGTGAAGGGATGAAGTGGTTGGTGATGGACAGAGTGGACCTCAGGAAATGGGGCAAGGGTTGGGTAAAGAGACTAGCTCTGGGAAGAAAAGGAGCAAAAGGACATTTCCCCAGACAGTCCCCTGAGGGTTAAGTTAGTGCACGGCGAATATTATCCAGAAATGCGGGATAAAGACAAGGTTAAAATGGTTAAAATGAAAGAGTGGACAAAGGAAAAGATTAGACCTGACAATTTATACTGGTCACAACTTGGGTCTTATGAAGGTTGGAAATGTCAGGTTCTAAACATTTATGTATACTCCCAAGAACCTTTCAATCAGGAGGAAAGTGACTATGCAGCATGCTGGAAGGGAGGTGTCTGAACTGAAGCACCAGTAAATACTTTTAAAGTAAAAAGAGGAGGAAAAGGAAACAAAACCGAAAGATAAATGGGAGCCTTTAAACCATCTACCTCCCCCTTATAATCCACCACCTACAGCTCTGGTGGAAAGCTTAGCCCCAAGGGAGGAGGTAGCTCCCATACCACCTTTAAGACGACTGAACAGGATATCACATTTGAATCATGAAAACAAAAGAGCCCAGAGAGAAATGAGAAGGAGGAAAAGCATCCTTACCATAAACAGGGAATCACCAGGATCAGAAGCAGAAGGGTCTGGCAATATTCAGTTATATCAATTCAAAAGAGAATGTCCAAAGAGAAAGGGATTTTAGGATGCTTCAGGAAAAATAGCAAAAGGGGAGTCGGGGGTTTTTTCACCTGGGGCAGAACCATCAGTCAGAGCCCTCGATAAAATTGAAAGTGGGACCTCAGAATGAGGTTATGGCATTCTTAGTGGATACAGGAGCAGAGCGCATTTGTGTTACCTGAGCTCCCTCAGGATGTATAGAGAGTAAAGACTTCATAAGGGTATCAGTGGCTAAAGGAGAAGGGTTCAAAGACCCTCTCATTAAAAATGTGAAAGTAGAAAATGAAGAGAGAACAGGGGTAGGGGATGTTTTGGTAGTCTCTAGTGCAGGGTGTAATTTATTAGGCAGAGATTTTCAATTGCAATTAGGAACTGGAGTAGTTCCTAAAGAGGGACAGATGACAGCAACCATTTTAAAACTGAATTAGGAAGATGAAGCATAAATTCATCCAGAAGTACAGGCAAATGAGGACAAGTTAGGGGGACTAAATATTTACCCCATAAAAGTAACCATAGACCATGCAGAGTTACCCATTAGAATAAAACAATACCAAATATCCAAGGATGGTAGGTAGGGATTGAAGTCAGTCATAGATAAATAGATTAAAAATGGAATTTTTGAATCCTGTATGTCTCCTCACAATACACCTATTCTATCTGTAAAGAAAAGTGAGGTGACTTACAGGCTCGTACAGGATCTCAGACAGGGTAATAAAAGAACTTAGATTCGGTTTCCAGTAGTATCAAACCCATACAATATCCCTTCCGATCCTAAATAGTATAGTATTATTGACCTGAAAAATGCCTTTGGGGTTTGTCTTTTGGCTGAGGACAGTCGAGATATTTTTGCATTTGAATGGGAAGACCCAGCAACCCACAGAAAACAGCAGCTGAGGTGGTCCAGGGTGCCTCAGGGATTCACTGAATCTCTCAACTTGTTCAGACAAACCCTGGAAAAATTATTGTTATCCTTTCCCAAAGACAACAGCACAACAGTGACACAATATGTGGATGATCTCTTGATTTCAGGGACAAACAAGAGTGACGTTCAGAAGATGACAAGCAATCTTTTGAACTTCTTGGGTGGACTAGGATGAAGGATTTCAGAGAAAAAGTCGCAATTTGTAGAAACCGAAGTATTTAGGACAATAGCTATGTGAAGGAAATAGAAAAATAGACCCTGAAAGGGTCCAGGGAATTATCTCAATCCTTCCTCCCAAGAACAAGAGACAAGTTCAAAAACTATTAGGGTTTTTTGGATATTGTAGGTTGTGGATAGATAAGTAAAAAGGTAACATTTTTATATGAGAAATAAACTGGGGAGGATGAAATTGAGTGGGGCAAGGGAGATGATGAAGCTCTTAGTGAAGTAAGAGAGTCCCTAATTTCAGTACCTGTACTGAGTCTCCCTTCTTTGAACCAACCATTTCAACGTTTTATCAATGCAGAAAGTGGATTAGCTTATGGGGTATTAACTCAAACCTGTGGGGATAAAAAGAAACCTCTGGTTTTTTTGTCCAGATTATCGGATCCAGTAGTGAAAGGGTGGCCAGTCTGCATAAAAGCAGTCACTGGGACTGCAATATTAGTGGAAGGAAGCAGGAAACTGACACTAGGAGGAAAACTGGAAGTGTACACTCCTCATGTTGTTAAAAACATTCTAAATCAAAAAGCAGAAAAATGGCTAACCGATGCTAGGATCTTAAAATAGGAATCTATTCTTATTGATGGGACAGACCCTGATTTTTCTGCCAGCCAATGTCTGAACCCTGTGCAATTTTTATGTGGGGAACCAAAAGATCCCCTTGAACACAATTGTTTAAATATGATCAACTATCAAAACAGAATTAGAGAGGATCTGTCAGAACAGGAATTACTTGAAGGGGAACAACATTTTGTGTATGGGCTGCATCAAGAGAAGTGTGGTCAGCAGGGCAAAAGAGATGATTCTGTCCCTTTACTCTGTTCTTGTCAGACCCCACCTGGAGTACTGTGTGCCGTTCTGGAGACCCCAGCACAGGAAGGACATGGAATTGTTGGAGCAGGTCCAGAGAAGGGTCACGAAGATGCTCAGAGGGTTGGAGCTGCTCTGAGGACAGGCTACAAGAGTTTGGGCTCTTCAGCCTGGAGAAGACTTCAAGGAGACCTTATAGTAGCCTTCTAGTATCTGAAGGGGGGCTACAGGAAGGCTGGGGAGGGATTATTTACAAGGTCTTGCAATGACAGGACAAGGGGCAATGGGTTTAAACTGGCAGAGAGGAGATTTAGACTAGATGATAGGAGGAAGTTCTTTACAGTGAGGGTGGTGAGGCACTGGAATGGATTACCCAGGGAGGTTGTGGCTGCTCCCTCCCTGGAGGTGTTCAAGGCCAGGTTGGACGAGGCCTTGAGTGACCTGTACTAATGGGAGGTGTCCCTGCCTACGGTAGGGGGTTGGAACTAGATGATCCTTGAGGTCCCTTCCAACCTTACCATTCTATGATTCTATAAGATGGGTTAATGGAAAGAGACTGTCAGGATATGCTGTTATTAATGAAAAAAACAAAGTAGTAATCAAAAGTGGTAAACTTCCCTCTTCATTTGCAGCACAAACATGGGAATTATATCCACTCAATCAGGCACTGAAACCTTTACCTGGCACAGTGGGAACAATATATATGGACTCGAGATATGCCTTTGGGGTGGTCCATACCATCGGGAAGATATGGTAGAAAAGAGGTTTATTAAATTCAAAAGGTAGGAGTTTAATTCATGAAAGGTTAATGAAAGAAACCCTGGAATAATTAAAGCTTCCAGAGGAAATTGTGGTGGTACACATAAAAGGACATCAAAAAGGGAGCAGTGTAACCACCCCTGCTGATAAAGAGACTGAGAAGTTGCTACATATAAAACAATTAGCAGAACCCCTTCCTGATCCTGTGTTCAGTGATAAAAAAAGAATGGTCTGGGTGAAATTGGGGGAACTGAAGATCAAGAGGGCAAATGGTGCCTGCCTGACAGTAGACAGTTATTACCTAAATCATGAGCAAGGAAAATGTTGGAACAATTACATCAAATATCCACTGGGGTACCAGGGCATTATGTGATCATTTTCTAAGGAATTCTGGGTGTTATGGTATCTTTGAAATATCCCGACGAATAACCAGAAAGTGTCTAACGTTCGAAAAGGTAAATAAGAAAGCAATGAGGCAAGCCCCCACAGAGGGCAGGTCCATATCATTGAGACCCTTTCAGGCTATCCAAGTTGATTTTACTGAATTATCTCAAGCTGGGAAAAATCTTTTGGTAATTGTAGACCATTTGACACATTGGGTGGAATCTGTGCTGACTGCACGAGCAATGGCAAATGTAGTAATTAAAACAATATTGGAAAACATTATTCCAAGATATGGTACTGTTATTAGGATTGATTCAGACAGGGGAACCCATTTTACCTCCAAGGTACTACAACATGTGAATGAATGTTTAGGAATAAGGTGGGAGCATCGTACTCCCTGGCATCTCCAAAGTTCTGGGAAAGTGGAGAGGATGAATCAAACCTTAAAACAGAGTCTAGCAAAATTAATTACTGAGACTCACTTGTCATGGATTACGTGCCTACCTCTGGCCTTGCTCTGAATTTGGATGCAGTCAAGATCTGATGTGAGAGTATCACCATAAGAAATTATGTTTGGATTGCCCTTTCAGAAGGGTGGTGGGAATATGGTTACATATGAATTTGGGGATTACTATATTCGAGTAATTGGGGAAAATCTGACACAACTACAGGAACAGGGAATGCTTGCTCAGTCTGTACCTTTACACTTTAGTGTTCATAGTACAAACCAGACAATTTGATTATGATAAAGGCATGGAAAGAACAAACACTCACTCCTCAACGGGAAGGTCCCTTTCAGGTTCTCCTCACCACAGAGACTGAAGCCTGGATGGCCTAACGAGGTTAAATGCATGTGGCAAGATTCAAGGGACCTGTGGTCCCCCCAGCAGAATGAATGGCCACAACCCACACTGAAGGACTGAAACTTAACCTTGAGGCAGGTTCCAGTGTCAATGTGAAGGTGGTAGTGCACCCTAAGGCTGTAAGAGAGGCCTGAGTGGTTAGGAACCGGGAGCCCAGGCCGAGTAGACCTCTGTAATCCCCACGAAGAAGATTAAACAACCATGGCTGTGAGCTGCAACCTCATAGGCTGTGTGAGTGGAGGTATATGTCAAACTGGACTTCTGTTCCTTGGGATCTTACTAATCCCCTCTCTAATGGCAAAACAACAAGTGCAATGAATACATAAAAACCACCCAGATGGATAATTTGGTAACTCAGACTCTTATCTACAGAGGGAACATGGAAACCCTGACCTTACCAGTTGGCTATGCTGAGTTGTGAAGCTGCTCCTCCTAACTGTACTAGAACTCAATGTAATCCAGTGAACCTGACTATCCTGGAACCAGACAAATGGAATGATGAACACAAACAGAAACTTGACAAGCTTAATTGGCTTAATTGGAGATTTGGATTAGGAAATGAAGTAAAAGACGAGATTCAGTAACCATGGTGCACATCTGAATCCAGAAGGAAGCTCAGGTGATGAAAGAATATCATATACTCTTCAATTCCTTTTACCAGGAAACAGAAACAGGGGTTAAATTTGAGATACCTACAGTAGCCAAGAATTTGTTTACTAACCTGTCAGAAAACATAGCTAAAGCTTTAAACATAACTAACTGTTTTGTTTGCGGGTGGACTAATATGGGAGAACAATGGCCCTAGGAATCTAGAGAAACAAACGTTAGCAGGCATGACATGGATTTATAGTAGGATAAAGAGGGCAAAACCATGAGTATTACAAACCAGTATTGCTGAAGGATCTTGCTAGCAGAGGAAATTAAGATCGAGGAGGGGAGTGGAGGTGGGAAATTTGATGTGCAACTGGAATGACCCTAAGCCAGGCTGGAAAAGAATGTATCCTACTCAGGGGACGTGCTGACAAAGTGGTGAGCACCTGAGGGGTTGTATTGGGTATGTGGAAAATTTCCTTACTCAGAGTCACCCTCCAACTGGACTGGAACCTGCACTTTAGGTAGTATATGCCCTAGATTTTTCCTCCTACCTTTGAGAAGGGGTGAAAAGCTGGGAGACCCTGTCTGTTCCAAACTAGAGAGATAATAAAGAGATCTCCAAATTAGGAATCGGAAGGATGACGAGTGGTTGCTGGAGAGGATAATCCAATACAAATTCCTGCCATTTGGCCCGAGGATGGGTCCTGTGGTTACCATACTCCTATTTATATGTTGAACTGCATCATTCAGCTTCAAGCAGTTCATGGTGGTTTGAGGCTAACTGGAATATTGTAATGGAGAAAATTATATTACAGGTTGTGAAAAGAAAACAATGGTGATGTCTACTTCACTAATAGGTTTGCTGAGACGTATAAGAACACAAAACATAGATAAGACACTCTGGCTTAGGCAGTGTCTCTCGGTCTTTCTCTGAGAGCCAGTGGGTCCTCTCCTCTCTGATGAATAATCTCACTAACCACTTTCCTTCTAACCTCCCTGGTCCATCCTCCAAACTCACCTTGTGTGTAAGACAAACCCTGGGGTAGAGGGATGAGGAGAAGGTGGAAGGGTGGTTGGAAGCCCCTCCTGGGGATTCTGATTTCTAGGAGGGGTGTCGTGTTTCTGCATTACCTTTAACTTGTATATTTCTGTAAATATTCCTGTATATTGTGTATATATCTGCTTGTCTATTGTGCTAAGCTGTAAACATAGTTTCATTATTTAACTTTAAGCTGGCTGAGTCTAGTTTGGGTGATTTTACAAAGTGGGAGGAAGGGCAGGGAACTCCCAAACCACCATATCTTTATTTCTGGCGGCCAACATGGGGTTAATTAATTTTGATTTATTGCTACTTAAGTCTGGAAATTATGGGAGTTATGATGAAGCTACTTTACTTTTTGTTTTCCATTGGTTACCCGATACTGGCATGGTATTTCTACCGTTGGTTGACAGTGAAGATTGGTTCCTTTCTGATTGATTTGATGTGGAGAAAGCTTAAAAGGAGGTTTTGGAGCTATGGAGAGTATCTTGGCTAGGTTGGCTTTAAATATCACTGATACTATTACCAACTCTGTTTTTAATACATCAGGAAATACTACAAATGCAGGGATTTAACAACATCTCAGATGAGGGTTAATTCTCCCCAAAACTCAGGTTCCAGACCCTCCAGACCCCTGTAGTGAATTCTTTACTCATAACACAGTGGTGTATTTATCATGTGTGGTTTTAGTCCTAATAATCCCGGGTTTATGTCTAATTGCTGTGGTATGCATTAAGAATTCAACTGTTGTCTCCTTAAAAAAACAGCTATGGAAAGGCAGGCGACAGTGTTCAGGTAAAAAGGACCTTAGCCTTGGAGATAATACGCAAATGCCTCAAAATAAAATCTGTTTGGGAGGAGAGCAAGAGGGGGACACCATGTCCACCGCTACCCCTTCTCCTGCAGCTTCTGGGAATTTGGCAAAGAGTCCTATATATAACCAAAGCAATACAGATAATCAGGGTACAATTTCTACTACTGAGGTTTCTGTTGTCTCTTCAGCCAGTTTGAATCCCCAGGCAGCAGATTCTAACCCTAAACCAAATCCAACTTCTCAGGTAGCAGGTCAGACGCCCAGTGATTCAGATCAGCAGCCAACCATTCTGGCTCCAGCTAAGGCACGGGTCAAGACTAAACACCTCACAAAGAGTGATTCAACAGAGGATGAAGGGGAAGGAACTTCTGGCACACAGCCACCACCATTGGAGGAAGAGGAGCTGATATACAGCTTTAAAGATTTGGCCAATATGCTTAGATCCCAATACAGTGATGAGAAAAGCTATGTCAGATTGGCTGCCAAGAAAGAGCATGGTTCTGAGGAGTTTAAGAGTGCTCTTAGGAAAGTTCTCTTTCTAGGCCAGGGACAACCAGGACAGCCAGAGGAAGAGGAGAGGGATGACATCCAGCATTCCAATGATCCCCTCAAAGAGACTAGGGAAGTCAGAAAGGAATATGCAAGGGAATCAGGAGAGCCAATCCTAAGCTGGTTGGCGAGATGCCGTGCTATTGGTGCCAATGCCCTGCAGGTAGGAGACAAATCTGCAAAACAGCTAGGGCCACTCACAAAGGAGACTGGAATGGGCAAATACCTGTCAAGTCCTCTGGGTAAGGTTAGCTTATGGACACACCTTCTGTTGGCTGTGGCTATATCCTTCCAGAGATGATCTGCCATGGGCAGCTAAGCGGAGCACAAGTGAGCACGGAATTAAGCTTCTGAAGGAATCTGCTGTGAAGGAAGTGCTGTATGGAGATCATGGCACACATGAGCCTGACGATATTCCTCTTGGTACAGGTCTCACAAAGAAGCTTATTAAGCTTGCTCCTTCATCCTATGCTAGCATCTTGGTTAGCAGGTTCCTATCAAGGACTGATAATGGAAGGCCACTCACTGTTGGTGAATTCACTGACCAGCTGAGACAGAGGACAGTTTGTCACACTCATCCCTAGTCTCTGTCATAAAAACTCCAGGCACAGAAATAAAGGATGGCATTAAGGATAGCATGTAAGAACTAAAGGAGGAAATTAAAACCTCCATTTCCAATCTGGCAAACACCATTCCTTCATCATCTGAATGGGTGAATGTTTCTGCTGTCAGGAACAGACGCCCTCCTAATGCAAGGCGATTCCAGCCCAGGAGACAAATTCCACCTAGACATGAGCAATCTCGTGGCTCACTTTGGATAATCCTGTGTGACCAATTTGGTGAGAACATGAATAAGTGGGATGGTCAACCTACTTCAGTTCTTTTGAAGAGAGTCAGGGAACTGCAGAGTGGCAGAAACAGAGGCA
>VWZE01003472.1:0-32375 GCA_013396675.1 Eubucco bourcierii
ACCAGGATGTCACGTGGGACAGAGTCAAATGCCTTAATCAAGTCAAATCAAGTCAAGTCAAATGCCCTCTCAGGCTGTACTGATAAAGAGATGAGCAGGTAACACAACATGTGCTCTGCCATTGTATTTGTGCCTGCTGCTGCCATTGCCCTGGCAGTGATTCTGCCATTGCCTTCTGCAGCATTATGCTAAGTTATAAGTTAGCGCTGCTGAACTGCCTGGAAACTGCCTGCCTCAAGCTTACCAGGAACAAGCCCCAAATGCCTCCACAAAATTGGCCTGCACAGCCAGTGCGATGTTGTGCTGAGACTGCACATTGCAAGACATCCTGCCTACACCTGAAAGTCTCCTGCCAAGACAGGAAGTCCTGGAGATACACAGATCATCCAGAGAAATCAGGATAAGGTCAGAGATCATCTGCCTCCTTTCCCCAGCACCCTGTGAAGTCTGGGAAGACTCAGAAGCCTTATCAGCTAAGAAGACACCGACAGATTCCCTGGAAGTGTCTGGGTACTGTCTGAATCTCTAGTTAGTCCCAGGGAATTGGGTGACTAGTATTTTGTGAGCAAATATTTAAAGCCTCTTTTAATTCATTAATTGTCTTCTGCCATAAGAAAGGAGATTCCTGAGTCCACCTAGTGGATAAGCAGTATAATTAACCGCAAGCGGTGTATTGATTGCAAGAACCTTCTCCTCCAGTATAATGTTTGCATTTGCTAGTTATTCCTTGAAGTGTTCTAGTTTTGCCTGTTTTCTGTGTATAAGTATCCAAACCGTGCATTTCAAACCTTGTAAGTAAGTTTCCTGGCGAGATTTAATTTTAATAAACCATTTTCATACTTACTAACAATCTTCTCCTGGATATAAAAATTAACAACTGTGATTAATTTTGCATAATTTGGAACAAGTTGCAGAACTTTTAATTTCTATAACTATTAGCTATAAAATGTCTGAAGAACAGAAGACCAGTCAAGACATGAAAATTACTATAACAACAACACAAAGTTGTTTTATTTAACAAAAACATTTTACACACATTTAATAACAGTACTAACAGGACTGCTAGATTGCTAAAGGCTATTTGAACGTGGGCTTTTAAATATGAAAATTTTTAGCAAATTCATGCTTTGAAGGCTCCAGTAGCAGACAACTTCTCCATCAGCAATAGCATAATGAGAAAGCTGATACCTTATGAAGTCAATACCATCATCTGTTCTGACACAGGCGAAATGTGATTCCTGATATTCCTGCCATTCCTGCCACTTACCTCCACCACTCCCTCTTGTCACACATACGTTTGTGTTCATCCACATTTAGGTTACTGAAAGCTTTTTTGTTTGACTAAGAAATCCAGATATTTAGGTTGGTCTTTCAACATTGAAATGTATGACCAGCAGGTAGGACTAATCTAAAACTACCCTGTAGTTCTCTTAACTCCTAAATCAATTGGTTCAACTCCACTAGCAGCACCTTTGTACACAAGTACAGTTAAGTGTTAAGCCTTACAAACCATGAAAACTTGAGATAACAGTGGCTGTACATCAAGGTCCATCAGGTGGTGGATATCAAACTGCTGTTCTCAGTGCCGTGGGCTCCATATATTAGTACTTAGAATAGTTGAATCAGCACAGAAGTCCATTCCTTGAAAGGTATTAATCTTTTTAAAGGTGAAGAATTAATAACACACAGAGAGAGAAAGGGTGAAAGAAATGTAATCTGTTACAGGACTGGGAAAGTGCAAATGAAGATTAGAGCTGTAGTTAGCTGTCGCAAAAGATTGCAGGCGCTCGTGAACAAACTCTCTCAACTCACTGGCATTTGTCACTCTCCAGCACCCCAGCCTAAATTACATCTAAAATAATTTTGAGACAGTGAAAATGCTCATAACCTGTGTATAAGAGAATATGAGTATGGCAGGAAGCTGTAAGTAATGAAAAGAGGGGGGATAGATTCTTTATTGATTTACATGTAGTACTTGCAGAAGAAACAGGCAGAGAGCAGCAAAGAAGTATGGATGTTCTAGCTTGCATTAAAATACAAGATGGAACTGTAAGTACTGAACTATCTGTGGACTACTTCAGTGACTCAGCAGGGCTTTTAAAAGAACTTGTGTTTCTCTAATGTCATACAGTCAGCAGCTACACTCAACCATCTTGAGACTGGAGCTGAAGGGACAGCAGTTGGAACTTCCAGTTTAGAAGCCATTTCCTGTGCTACTGCACTGAAACCATAAAGCAGAATGGAGCCATTTTGGGTTCAGACTGCACAAACGGAGGGTTCAAGGGATGGTGGTACTGGATCCAAGGGATGTGTTCTCAACACTCAATGTTATGCAGCACAGTACCATATTTCTGAAGGTTCTGCTGCCAGTAGAGCTGCAGCAGAAAGATGTATAGAACTTCTTTTTCACAGCATAGTGAAATGAAAGAAACAGCCCTCAGCCAGGCTAGTTCATGCCAAAACCCATAAGGATAACTTTTCAGAGTGATTTTCCCTATACTATGAGAACTTGCAGCAATTACACATTTTTATCTTTACTAATACATACTATGGACATACATAAATATATATATGGATGCTGACTCTTTTTTGGTTTTCAAGAATAACCTGTGGTAAGAAAGTCTATATGTCTATTTTGTGATGAGGAAAAAACTTATTGCTATCATTATGTCCAGTCCCTTTATTGCTGATATGGGCAGGAAGCTTCAATGGTGCACCTGAAAGATTTAAACTCTCATTTTCATGGGCTTGTGTTGCCAGTTGCCAAAGTGTCCCATAAACAGGGTTAAATCTTTTCAATGTCTTTGAAGCTCTGCAGGGGAAGTCATGTATAAGAGTTTGCAAGACTGAAGTCTAAATGTTTCATTTTAGTCGTGCAAATTAATTTATGAGCAATAACATAATACAATTGAGAATTTGTTTGTTACTGTTTCAAAGAAAAAAACATGCAAAAATCTGGTTAGAACACAGCACAGTAACTATGTTATATAGTAGCTTTCATACAAACTGCAGCCCAAAACTCTGTCAGAAGTTATATAAAAGAATGGTTTACATTACATAACACAGTTACAGAGACATTGTATGGTTAATACAGTACTTGATCATAATCAAGTTTAATCAAATGAGAGAGAAATTAAGAAGCATAAGCAAAAGGCTAAAAGAAGCATTTTAAGACAGATATGAGAGGAGATGGAGAATCAGCACAGCAAACAACAAAACCAAGTTTGGTTGATGCTGACAAAGCACAGAAGAGTCTTGTGATGAGGAGTTGTGGTTAAGGACAGAAAAGCTCTTGAGAAAGAGAGGGAGAGCATAACAAAGGAGCTGCTGCTCCACCACTTTGCTGCTCATCCTGTCAATTTATCTCTAGGAAATGGGATGAAGCACAGACAGATTAGACTGGTAGTAACTACAGCAGCAGATTTTACTGAGATTAAAAAAAAGACCTGAAAGACATGTAAAAAGCAGAAGAGTAGGTTTACTGGATCTGAGAGGGTCACTGAGACCAAATCTGAGGGAGTGGCAAAAGACAAATGAAGTTGGGAGGTCTTAGTGAGGTGGTATAGAAGACAAGAGCTGTTTTGCACTCAGCACGTTGAAACTCAGAAGGACATAGAGGGGACATTGAGAGGCAACATGAAAGTGATACAAAGCAGGTCTTTTACACCAAGGCAAACTGGTAGCAGTCAATCATTTGTCTCAAGGGCAGACGATGCATGTTCTAACAATTAAAGTATGAGTCCTATACAACGGACTCTGAATTGACTTGAGACAAAAATTCAAGTTAACTGAAACAAGTAGCATAAATATATAATGTCTGTGAACCCAAGTACATTTCTCCACCACTTTTCAAATGGTTAACAAAGTTAATCCATTGTTGAGAGGCAAACCAAGCAAGGTTCTACAGAAAGTGTGAATTGTAAGCAAAATTATCTCTATCTACCTGCTTTATAAAGACTACATGCAACTTCCAGCCTCCTCCTCAGGCAAGGATAAGGGATCAAGTAATAAAAGCCTGCAAGGAGCTCCAGGTACAGATACATCAGTACTTTGTTAGGCATTGGGTGTAGTCTGGACAGTGGACTATTGTGAGTTTATCTGAAGGCATCTGGAAGAAGTCTCACAATCACTACACTTTGTTCTTTTGCGGGACTTTACATTTCCTGATATCTGCTGTAAATATAACACACCAGAAAGGGACCACTCCCAGATGTTCCGAGAGTGTGAGAAGGATAACTTGACACAGTTGATGAGGAAGCCAACTAGGGAAGGTGCCATGTTGGCCATGCTGTTTGTGAACAGAGAAGGACTTGTGGGTGATGCATAACAGTTGGAGGCCATCTTGGGCACAGTCACCATGAAATGATAAGAGTCCTCAACTGTGAGAACAGCGAAGAGAGGGGATCAGCACCTTGGACTTCCAGCAGGTAGGCTTTGGTCTGTTTCAGAGACTGACAGAGTCCCTTGGAAGGTAGTCCTGAAGGACCAAGGAGTCCAGGAACACTGGATATTCTTCAAAAAAGAAGATTTAAAGGTCTAGGAACAGGCTGCCCCAGGTGCCAAAAGATGAGCCTGTGGGGAAGAAGACCAGCCTGGCTGAATAGTGAGATTTGGTTGCAACTCAGGACAAAGGAAGAGTTTACAGCCTTAGGGAGGAGCGGTAGGCCACTCAGGAGGACCACAAAGCTGTTGTGATACTGACTGTACAGGGAAAAAACTATAAATTGAACACAAAATCCTTCTACAAATACATTAGCAACAAAACAAGAGCTAAGGAGACTCTCTGTCCTTTATTGGATACAGGTGGGAACACAGTGGTCAAAGATGGAGAAAAGGCTGAGGCACCCAATACATTCCTTGTCTCAGCCTTTAGTAGTAGGACCAGTTGTTTGCTGGACACTCAGCCCTTCGAGGTGGAAGATAGGGATGGTGAGGGGACTGAAACCTCCATAAAGCAAGAGGAGATGTTTAGTGACCTGCTGCAGCACTTAGACATAGAAGTCTATGAGGTCAGATGGCACACATGCAAGTCTACTCAGAGATATGGGCAGAAGTGCTTATCAAGCCACTTATCATTCATCAGCAGTCCTGGCTAACTGGGGAGGTCTCAGCTGATTAGTCATTGGCATATGTGATGCACATGTACAAGAAAGGCCAAAATGAGGATCTGGGGAACTACAGACCTGTCAGTCTAATCTGAGTGCTAGCAAAGGTCATGGAATAGATCATCTAGAGTACCATGATGCAGCATGTGTAGGGCAACCAGGGGTGTCAAGCCCAGTCAGCATGCGTTCATGAAAAGCAAGGCCTGCTTGATGAACCTCACTCATTTGGTAGATCAGGGAAAAGCTGTAGATGTTGTTTATCTGGACAGTAGTAAAGTCTTTGGCACAGCTTCACACAGCATCCTCCTGGAGAAACCATCTGTTCATGCCTGGATGGTTAGATGCTTCACTAGACCAAAACCAGTTGGATGGCCAGGCACTAAGAGTGGTGGAGAATGGAGTTAAATCCATCTGGTGACCAGACACAACTAGTACTACTCAGGGTTCACTACTTTATCCAAGATCTGTGTAAGGGAGGAGTGTGGCCTCAGTAAGCCTGCACATGTGACTGAGCTAAGAGTGACTGTTGATTTGCTTGAGGGTAGGAACAGTCTACAGAGGGACCTGACAGGCTGGATCTATGGACTAAGGCAAATTATATGAGATCCAACAAGGTCAAGTGCCAGGTCCTGCACTTTGGTCATAAGGAGCCCATGCAATGCTGGGGAGAGTGGCTGGAAAGCTGTCCAGTAGAAAAGGACCTGGGGGTGCTGGTTGACAGCCAACTGAACCTGAGGCAGCAGTGTGCTCAGGTGGCCAAGAAGGCAAAAAGCCTCTTTGAACTGGGGGCAATGGTGGCCAGAATCAGCACAATCTTTTCATATCTTCTGCAAAGTTCCAGCAACAAGTATCCATTTTAACAGTAAAGGCCTCTTCCTTTTTTAACTGCCCAGGAAACACAACTTCTCTCCTCACTCATCCCTCGATCTGAAGCAGACCAAAGCCTGTACAACAATCACTGATCTATGGATGACTAATTTACAACATATTTACCTCGGAATGCAGGTTCACTGTGTTTATCATAAAATAATATCTGAATATGAATTCATGTTAAGAGATGCAGACTAAAGGAGAGCAAATAGAATTTGCAATTGCACAGCTCCTTGTGACAAGATACCACCAATTAACCCTTTGTGGTACACTACAGTGACCCTACACTCTGTATACAATGGAAGTCTGTCACCAAGATCAATCTTTGCCTCACCCTTCCCCATCCCACCGAGTATGCCGAAAACATTTTGCAGACAGAGCACCTTGTCTTTAAAGCTAGCATAAAACCAGAGTAATAAAATGGGAGGCAGAAAGACAAGACTTTGACTCAGTTCGGTCTAATTTTTAAATGGAGTCGGTGTTTCTTCACTCCAGATGCCTGCTTACTTATTCAACTCAAGTTCATTCTTAGGGGGATCTTGTCAATAAACTCAAATCAGGCTCTCTGTGAGCAGTGAGGGTTTTGAGGGTCTTTTTTGAGGGCTTCATTAAAAGCAGACAGTTTCTCTAACCTTTTAGCAGAACCTGTTATCTGATGACGTGAATTAAAGTCTCTCAAATGACTAATAATCATATCAAGGCTGCCATGTCAGCTTGTAGATTTGAATAAGAGGGTCTGAAAACATTTGCATGCCTCGATGTGCCAGTGCTAAGAAGCTAATGTGATAGTGCTGTCATAAAGCACTGGAAAGACATGACTTAATGTAATCTGTCATGTCATATGCTAATCTTCAGCCATTACTTGAGTGCTGTAAGTAAGTAGAAAGCATTTGGGAGAAATCCTTTTCAATTTCTCTGAGTACCACTTCTGCTGCTGGTCAGCTCAAATGGGTTTTGTGCATTTAATGCAGAGCTCAAGTCAAGTTGGTTTAGGTCACACTTAATTAACCAGCACATTGATGGGTTGGGCTGGTACAGCACTATGGAAAATGGGTATTCCTGATACTGCCTAACAAGTAAATATTTCATATGCTGAAGGAGGGAAAAAAAAAAAAAAAAAAAAAAAAGAGATAGAGAGACTTTCTCAGTCCTTGATAAGAATGTGCCCTTTCACAAAAACACTGACTTTTTAGTAAGACACTGTTTTCTGTGCCTCACTTACCTTGCTTCTGCATGTGAAGACAATTTAAACAAAGATGACTATAAATAGTTAAAGACATTTCCATTTGTAACTGCAAACTTTTAAAGCATACGATCTGGACTTGTCATTTAAACAATAATAGACAAGAGGTGGTAGGGAATGCAATGTATCTTTTAATAAGAACAGAAAATTATCAAAGGGAAAATTTCACTTTACTTATTTGTTTTAGGAAAATGGCACCAATATTTTTTTAATATAGTGCAGGTAGAAATGCTAAGTACAGTATGCGGGACAGAAAAGGAAACATTAGTGAGAATGACAGAAATTTCAGGACAATTTGAGCAAAGTGTGAAGGGATTTTGAGTCAACACTAGAAGGTTATTTTAATAATAGCTACAGCCTATTCAAATAAAAGCTTAATAACCCAGTGTCTTTTGCAGCTGTGAGGATGTTTAGCAGGGCTCAGCAATTTTCAACCTGCCCCAGCTAAACCTGAAGGTTTTGTGCTCAAGAATTTCAGATCATTTAGATCAGGGTTGCCATAAGGAAATGTGGAAATATTACACCCACAGTAAGAACAAGAAAATTCCTCATTCTGTGTTCTTGGTGGTCACACTGAAATCAAATCCTGCAGAAGTTAGTTCACAGATCTACAGGAAACAGAGATAGACAATCTTTACAGCATTAGATCATTACATTCATTCTTTTGCCAGTCCTGGATTGTTCCCCATAGCAAATTCTGAAGTGATTCATTCAGTCTAAATTTAAAATTAATCATTTTATTATTGCTTCCACCATTCCCAAAGGGGAAGTGTAATGTATTCTTACTCAACCAGCACCAAATATGGCTATTCCCCCTTTAGATCTAAGCACCTGCCCTGACTTGCTACAGCATATGGAAACCTTTCTTATGATTTCAAGTCTCAGTTTCTCTTACTGCTGAAAACACAGAGTTTCTGAAGGAATAAAGAGACAAAAAAAAACCAAACAAAAAAAACCAAAAAACCCACCAAAACCAACAACCCACAAAATGTTGTCAGCTTCATATGGGATTCTTTTGACCTTCAATACTAGGCTGTTCAATTTGGTTCTCAAGCTAAAGAACTCCTTCCTTCCCATTTAATAGGAAGTTCTAGTCTCCTAGGGACTTTTTTTGCTGAAGTTTCTCATCTGTTGACCCTACTACAATGAAAAAGTCCTTTGCTTTTTCTGCATCACAGAGGTATGACAGCAGGTTGCCTTCTTATTCTCACTACAAGTACCATCTAGAAAAGACAAGGACTCAGGAAAGATGTAACTACAGGACCTCAAGCATTCACCAGTTCAGTGTTAGTAAAATGAAGTTTCAGCTCCTGGTGATACATTTGGCTTTAAATTACCTGGGTACTTCTATTGTTCAGTAACCTAGGACCAGAGTGAGCCCAATATCATGGACAATAGTTTTAAAGAGATAGTTTCCCAGACTATTGAAAGTCATGTGTCACTATAATGAAGATTTGCTAGTCAGCCAGATTGTGTTAGCCAGTGAACCTCTTAATATATTTTTCACTCTTTCCTCAGATAGAACACTCATCATACAAATTCTTAGTAACTCCTTAGTGTTGTCTTGACTCCTTTCAAATTGTTCACCTTTCTATATAATAGTATTCAGAACTATTTGTTAAGCAGCAGCTCCTCAGAGCTGAAAGGGACTGCATATCTAGAAGGCTGATATATTTCAATGTCCTGTCCTGTATTTAAGGGGAAGCATGCTATTTTATTCACCAGCAGAGAGAAAATAGCTGTTTTCACAGATAAACAGAAAAGCAAGTTGGACTTCAGCTGCAGTAACTCGGTCATGTCATATTTGTCTCTTATAGAGACAAGTATCTATTCAAATTCACACTGGGGTTTGCCATTGTTGTATTAGCTTGAGTTATAACCCCAGTTTTATCAATATTTTTAGTTCCACCTGCACATAGTAGGTAAGATTTGGTGCAGGACATAATACAAATTAAAACTAACCCTTGCAGTGAGATTACTTAGATATTTTAAAGCAGAGGTGATGCAGTCTCTTTCCAATGCATGATTGTCTTCTGAAGGCTATCTCAAAGACTGCAGGTCAATATTTGGTTCACCCGCTGAGGATACGATGAAGGACCCTAGTTAACAGCATCGGTGATGGTACTTGCCAACCAGGAGGAATGTGCTAAAGCTACCTACTGATTTCATTTGTGACAAGATACAGCCAGCCCTCAGAAAGAAGCAATTTCAATTATTGTCATCTGAGTTGGCAGGCTATGACTCAGAATGTCTGTGTGCATGATTACACACACTCAGTTATCCAAAGTAAACAAGGTCTAAGGTAGTTCAAAATTACTATATATTGCTCTACGAAGTAGTATTTATCAAGTGTCACAAATGTATGCAGCATCAAAAAAGAATGTAAAGGTATCCATTATTGTAACCACTTATGAGTGGTTTCCAAAGTTTGCAATAAACTTCTAAAAGAAGATGAAACGTATCCTAATTTTTTCATGGTTTATGATCAATAGATTACGGGAAATCATCTGAAAATGGCAATATTAAGCTATGAATGTTTGTGTGCACCGCCACAGATAACTACCTGAAAGACGTAAATCAATACTATAACAGATGGGAAAAAGAGATTATTTTTGTATGCAAATGCAATGACTTAAAATAGTATAAATCAGTAATCAGAACTGTTCAGCAAGAGGTTTTCTGAAGGCTATCAATTTTTTATCTATTACTGATTTCTTCTTGTCATTTGAGGGAACATTAATAGTGGGAAAATACAAAAGTGAGGGCTTCCGTATTGCTTCCTCTCTTACCAGTATGATCTTACTCTTCAGAAATATGATGTTGCACTACCAAAAGACAAAGTTTATAGACAGGCTAAGTAAACTAAGATTCAGAAATAGCAACATAAAGAAATTTTTAAGAGACTGAAACAAAAGCACAGAGAACAATGCAACCGTTTAAAGCCTCCTCAGTCTGTGTTAAACTGTTTTCTTCAGTCTGACCTTTTCAAAGTCATTTATGGCTTTATCTGTCTGTGTGAAAGTGATCACAATGGAAAGCACCTTAGAGCCTAGCTCAAAAACAGAATGAGAAAGACAGATTTGAGAATCTTTGTATCTATTTGCCAGTTTTAAGATAATTTGCTGATGAAATTTCTTATACTTCATTAATATGGATTAATGGAACTAATATGGACTAATAAAAGAACAATGTTTTACACATCCACTGAAATATGGTAATATAACAAAAGAAATCTAGATTTAATATTCTCCAGATCTCACAGCATAAAACATTTCAAATTAGGAAGGAAGAGAGTTGTTTTGCCATTTTGGAAACCTAACGTTTACCATATCAGATTAATCAGAAATCATAGAACCATAGAATGGTAAGGTTGGAAGGGACCTCAAGGATCATCTAGTTCCAACCCACTGCCATAGGTAGGGACACCTCCCACAAGTACAGGTTACTCAAGGCCTCGTCCAACCTGGCCTTGAACACCTCCAGGGAGAGAGCAGCCACAACCTCCCTGGGCAACCTGTTCCAGTGCCTCACCACCCTCACTGTAAAGAACTTCCTCCTAACATCCAGTTTAAATCTCCCCTCGGCCAGTTTAAACCCATTGCTCCTTGTCCTGTCATTGCCAGACCTTGTAAATAATCCCTTCCTGTAGGCCTCCTTCAGATACTGAAAGGCTACTATAAGGTCTCCTCAAAGCTTTCTCCAGGCTGAAAAGCCCCAATTCTCTCAGCCTGTCCTCATAGCAGAGTTGATCCAGCCCTCTGATCATACTTGTGTACAAAAAATACCTTCCCACCAATATCACCATTTTCCACAGTAAACTAGACTAGGGCTTCATAGATGTAGGTTTTTGTTCTCCAGACAGATCTGCTAACATTATTAGGCACAGACATTGGGGTGGGTCATTTTCTTTGGTCCAAGTTTTGACCTCCCCTGAAAAGATGTATTAAATGGCACCAATTTACTTCCTTGTTTTTCCATAAGCAACAGGGTCAATGGCAAGCAGTCAAAATATTCCCTTAGAAACTTGAAGTGGCATTAATATGAGTTTGGGACCTTACCAGGTCTTGAGTACAGAATATAGACTTTTCTACCATAACACTATGTATAGGAAGGTTCTGAAGCTTCCATTACCTACAGACTTTTTTTTTTTTAAACAGAGGTATATTTGATTTGGATGGTTGCATTAAATTAGGGGATATTTATGGATTATACCCACAGCCTCAAAAGTAATTGCCAGTTGTCTACAAGTGACTACTTCTATATGAAGGTTAAATTATCAAAGCAAACCACAAACAGTAATTCACAAGCACTGAACATGTGCTCCCTGTTTATCTTTCTAGGTCAGTGCCTCTACTCTAGGCAGAAACTTCATTACTTTTCTAATACAGTAGACAGCAGTTGTAATTCAGAAACCCAGCTTTATTTACAAATGTATGTTCTGTTTTGGGGCAATTGTTGCAATATATGCACTCTAGAGATCTAAAATTGGTGTATTTGTAAGATAGCAAAGGGAAAAGTATACTTGAAGTTCCATTTGTACAGGCAAATAAAGGGCTTTGGACTTTCATTAGTAGAGTTTCTTTCACAAGCGCATCATTCCCAAACCCAAACTACAGTATACATACATAAATATGTGTAGAAACTCACATGTACAAACAAAATTTGTATATTCTGTCTTTATTGTGTAATGCTACAAAAACATTATGCAAAGGGAAATAGAAACAAAACCTTAAACCAAACCAAACAAAAAAACTACCAAACCAACAAATTTAAGAAACAAAGTTCATCTCAATCTCCTACGGTCTCCAGCATCATAATGTGACTAGCTGTTCAGCTTTGCCAGCCCAATAAGAAGAAGAACAAGAAACCTAGTAAGTGTATCCGAGTAGAACAAAACAGTTCTGAAGTCTGAAGAAAACAAAGACATCTAGAAAGAGTTCTTGTTTATGCATAGAGCTTCAAGAGAGAGTAATGCATGCTAAAACTTTTGCAAATATCTAACAGGACAGTTATGCATTTGAGTCCAAGTGCTGTAACTATTCAGATGACTTCTTTGATGTTCACAACAACATATTGTAATTCCTGTTCACTGCTACTGGACACCTACATATTTGGATTTGATGCTTATTTGACACCTAAGTTTGTACACATCTGTCAAAACATCTATACAATACATTTACACATAGCCTGGAAATTGTTGCAACATGGAAATAAATTATATGCACCAGCCATCCCTGGCTGGGAATGTACCTATCCACAATACTTGTAGAACAAGCAGTATCTTCTCAGACTTCTAAAAAACTTCTATTCAGTCCAGTTAAAAAAAAATGAAAACAAACTAAACCAAAAAAACCCCCCACATTTTCCCCCTCCTTTCCACCTTCTTCTCCATTTTCTATATTTTAAAAATTCTGCATTTTAGAGTAGCTATGCATAAAATAGATTTAAAAAAGAACTGTATCAACATAGAAAATCATTGTGGATATGAATATTCAAACAGTAATGCACAGTATACTTATTTTCAGAATAGCTGCAGCTTGAGTACCCTAGGCATCTTCAAAGAGATACACGGTTCCACCTCTACAACTCTCACATAATAGGGTAAACTTCATAGTTAAAAAACAACAACAAAACCCCCACCCAAACGAAACACCAGAAGATGAGCAACACCTTTTATTTGCACCACTTTATTACACAACTTCACATATTATGGAATTCTTTCTTTGGGAAGCTGACCCTTTGAAAAAGTAGCAGAAGTGTGGGTTGTGTTATTTACTTCAGCATTTTGAAATGTCAGCATCAGCACTGACCTCTGACAAAGAGCCAAGAGAGTCAAAGAGTTGAAGAGTGTAAGAATGCACCAAAAGATCTTAATGCAAAATCTCGGTTAGTTGAAAAAAACCAGCCCATCAGAGAGTTCTGAGAACACACTGATCTCCAAAGCAAACAGCAAAAGATTCATGTATCTGGAAAGAACTACTTGAAGAGTAGAAACGCAACAGAAAGGCTTCCTTCAAGAGAAGAGGGATGTAACAGTAATTCCCAGGAAGTTCATGGTTTCATAAGACAGGCCTCTTGTCAGGATCCTGTTGTTAGACAGGATGACAACAGAAATCAAGTTCTAAGTATGCAGCGGTATCAAATTGGAAGAGAGATAGCAAATTATGAGAAACAACATAATGAGATATGGAAATCACTTGATCTTTTAAAAGTCCAAGTTAATAGGTATTAAATACAATTTGGTGGAAGTATTTGCCCACTAAGGAAAGAAAGCCTACAAAATGGTTAAAATACTGTAATCTGCTGATCAAGGAAAGATTACTTTGAAAATATATTATATTGAAATGCCTGCTAATATAAATACAGAGTTGTTTGTCAGAAGGAAGGCAGACAGGCATTCTCATGTGAATTCAGCAGTCTCCCACCACATGGTTATGGTTAGGGCGTAACAATCCAAATCCCATTTTATTTTAGGTATGAAATGGGATCTGTGTTTCTAAGATGTCAGGGTCTGTACTAACTGAGCCAAAGTCAACTTCTTCAATGATGAAACAGTATTTCTAAAGGATTTTAGACCTCAGAATAGCAGTTACTAAAGGGTTGTTCAGATTTGAGTCAAAATTTATCTCTGCAGAAGACTTGGAAAAGGATTAGTCCATACACAAGGATCAGACACCTACACATATATTAGAAGTATCAGACAGTCAGGACTTTATCCATCTCTAAAAGTATGACTGGAATTCACAGCTATTACCATCATTATGACAGTTTTCCATGCAATGTGTTTTTCTGGTTTGAATGTCACATGATCACATGCAGAGTAGGCAGCATGGATTTATTCTAGCCTAAAATCTATAACATCTAATTTGATTAATATGAAAGAAAAACAGTTAATGATAACATTAACGACAACAATAATCAACCACAACAATTAGAACAGAGAACGTAAACCTTAGAAAATTAATACAGAGCAGAGAAAAAAAGCAAGTATTCTACCAAAATGTTACACAGAATAGGCCAAAATCAGACACAAGCAATATCTTCAATGTGCCATTACAGCAGTCAGTCATACCAGAGGGGTATGATTTGATTTCTGAATTTTTTCAATATTTCTTCTTAAGTCTACGATGTCCATGGACAAAAACGGAAACTCTTCCCATCAAGAAGGGCAAATATTTTCCAGTATGCTAGTGTGTTGCCGTTAGGGAAACTTTCAAGCTGGCAACATTCTTTTCTAAACTACCTGAATAAAGCTGTAAGAAAAGGAGTGCTACAACTAACATTTAAAGTGATGGAGAACTGGACCCCAAGTATCTGATGTGAGCCAGCATGGCAAAGGTAAGAGAGAAGAAAGTAACAGAAAACAAATGGAACACAAGGGGGAAACCTCACATATTTTAAGTACCAGATTCTTCTCAATGCTTTGGGATCCTCATTTGGCAGATTTTTTTCTTTTTTTTTTTTTTTTCCTGGAACTGAGAGTAATTTTTCCTCCTTTACCTTTTTTTCTACATCTTTCCACTGCCTTTGGCACAACAGAGAAAAAGTTAATAACAAAGAACGGACTAGATTTCTTTAAAATGCTTTATTGTATATTGTAATTCAGCTTTAAATGGACTCTTGGCAGTAAGGAAATTGGTCTCAATTATACTTTTTCTGAATGTGAGAACACAAATTGTGAAGTACAAAATATTACTTTATTTATCAGCATTGTATGAGCTGCCCTATGGGATCTCCTCTATCTTTTTTTTTGCATTCCACCCTCTCTAGAGTGCTTCTGTTGTTATGGTAGCATACCTCAGGATTGCTGTTTATTCAAACACTCTCCTAGAGGCAAGAACTGGGAGCAAAAGAGAGAAAAAAAGGGAGGAAGGGAAAAAACTCACATTAGCAGCTTTGTCTGTGTGCTAATGTCCATATTCCCCCTCCTTTTCCTGCTGCCTTCTGCCAAACTTTAAATCTATTCAGTGTCTGCTATTGTACTGAAGTGTCTCAAACAGTTCATCAGTTTATTATAGTTAATAAGTTTCAGTCTTTAAATAGAAAGTAAATATTTTTTTCTCTGACTCTATCATAAATACACATTGCTGCTAAAAAATGCCTCAAAATTCACTTCCAAGTACTTCAACGGGCATTAACGGCATCTAGAGAATTCAGTGCCTGTAGAGTACCTACAGGTGTAGGTGCTACTGGTCTTCTCTTGAAAGGGAAAGGTTGTTTATACTGAGTATCTTTCATTCACTTTCCTCTTCACCCACACAGAATAAAGTGCCAAGATCCAGATTTCAAAGGGGTCAGACCTTTGACCACTCTGATTTTCTCCCCAGACCGAGCACTTTAAGGTGCTTTCTTGCCCAAATGGATTTAGTTTTGTTTTGGGGAGTCTTTTGGTTAAATTTCCCAACTAAAACTTGCAGTTGCAGATCTAAAGAAAAATCATTGTAAATTCTTTCTTCTTGTGAACTGGACCACAAAGCTAGATTTTCTATTTGTTTAAAAGAAAGTGTCCTAGTCCTGGAAGATGTTGAGTGCTCTCAGCTTGATAACTTTGTAGATCAGAAAAAAACACTTGGCAGCAGTACAGATGCAATTATTTTTGATTACTTAGTCTGACATCTATGTCTCTTCGGCAGACTTTTCCCTTTCCTGTCTGTTCTACCCACCTTACCACCTCTTGCTTTTCTCTTCTGAATTTTACACCCGTAAGTGTAACAACCCCAGGTTCCCTCCTTTTGAGAACAGCTGGGTAATAACAGGGGAGTTTTATAGGGGTGGATTTTCTTTGCAGAGTCCACAGTCCTAATAACCAGTTAGGGTGAAAGATATTGAGTTAGTAACAAAGAGCATGCAAGAGACCCTTATAGTCAGGATAATATAGCCAGTTTCCCACCCCTGCCAAGGCACGGCCAGAAACTGGACAATTCACTCTCACTTTTGTCATCATCTTGTAACACAGAGCTTCCTCCCAAGAACACACATTTTTAAAGGCTGAAGTTATATTTCTAATGAAAATAATAAAATTCCATACCACATTTTGAACTGTAAAATAATATTTGCAGTTTTAAAACCTCTAAATTATATCTTGATAGAATAGAATCATAGAATCATAGAATGGTAAGGTTGGAAGGGACCTCAAGGATCATCTAGTTCCAATGGACCACCATAGGCAGGGACACCTCCCACTAGCACAGGTTACTCAAGGCCTCATCCAACCTGGTCTTGAACACCTCCAGGGAGGGAGCAGCCACAACCTCCCTGGGCAATCTGTTCCAGTGCCTCACCACCTTCACTGGAAAGAACTTCCTCCTAAAATCCAGTCTAAATCGTCCATCTGCCAGTTTAAACCCATTGCCCCTTGTCCTGTCATTGCAAGACCTTGTAAATAGTCCCTCCCCAGCCTTCCTGTAGGCCCCCTTCACATGCTGGAAGGCTACTATCAGGTCTCCTCGAATAGAATGCTATTAGACAAGTGACATATCAAGAGATTAGAGAAAAAGCTTTAGGGTAAGATTTTGGTTGAAGACAGTACTTCAAAACGTACATTTCAAAGTTACAGTGCAATTAGAATTAAATCCATCCTAAGACTTGTGTTGAAAAAGAACTATGCCAGTCTGCCACAATAGTTTATTCCAAACTTCCCTATCTCTGTCATATAGTGTGCATGAGTCATATAACATTAACCAAAACTTAAAGGTATAACGGCAAAACCACCTTCCAAACGAACAGAGAACTATTTTTCATCCAGTAGGCATGACTGTCTACATAAATTAATTCAATAAATGGAATATCATTAGCATTTTTTTCCTCTATCTTCATTTTGTAAGCAGCACAGCTAAAAGAACAAACAAACAGAAAAGGTGCTGTTTCTTATTCATTGCTGTGAGTTTCTCATGTTAAACAAAGACAGACTAACCTTACGTCTTTTGATAAATATGATACTGTGGTAACTGCAGCATTCACTTCATATCCCATTTCTCCAAGTTCCTGTCAGCCAGATGTCACTTGCAATGCAAACACTAGAAAAATATGAAATAATAATTTCATACATCATCTGTGCAAGCATGAGCCAGTCAAACATTCAATACAAATTCAAACTGCTACTACACATAAAGCAAATATCATCCAAATAATATTTGGAATGATTGAAAGGCTTTTGATTTGGAAGTGTATTCTCTTAAGTTAAGTGGTCCCCAAGACCATCTAGAAAATCCAATTGTTTCATTCTAAAATGTTTTCTGCCCAAAATTATATCAAATCCTAATGTCTCAGTAGAAACACATGGGATTGGATTGCTGACTGGGCGCCTGATGTCAAAAAGGAATCTAATTTTCCAATGGCATTTCCTCATACTGTCTCACCAAAACACAAAATTGATAAATTTTTAATGGATAGTTTTCAGAGCAGGACATTAGCCATCTTGCTGGGAAATAGTGCAGGAGAACACCATGTAGCATCAGAAAGGCAATGTATCAGAAGACAGTTTGAATAAATATTAATATACAGCACATGCCTTACATTCTGCATTTTTCTCTTGCAAGCAGAGCAGAACTGAGAAAGTAAGTTTTGCACTAATAGGCACATCTCTTTCACTCCTTTTCTAGACCATCTCTTACAAGTGATGTCTTACAGATAAGTGAAATACATCATTTCAAAGGGCACTGTGGTGACACAGTCAACACAATCCTCTTTTGACTGAAATCAGCTGCAAAAATCATATTGACTGAAATGACTACACCAAACATTTTTGTTAAGTAACTCTATAGCAAAGATTGCTGTGATAGAATAAATATAATGTCATCCTTCTGGATCTCAGGATGGGGCTAGGTACTGTAAACACTGCACATAATACCAAAAGCTACAATATAAGACAAGATGAAAAGGACTAAATTTACTCTGGGTGACAAAAGTTACATTAGGGAGAAAGGTACCCACTCACTATATCATCTTGCTATCTTATAATGATGCAGTATGTGCATATGATGAGGTTCTGTTTAAAATGTGTGCTTCTCTGAAGAATTTTCCTTTTGATTAAATTATTTGAGTATGTACAATTTGAGAAAATACAAGTGGACAAGTGGAAAAAAAAGTGAAATAAGATTTAACTAAAATTTTTAAATTTTAATTTATGATGTAAGAGTACCAGTGAAATATTTGGTGAACAGGATTGACTCATTTCACCAACCATTTCATGTCACTTATTATTAACTGGGTTTTGATATCTGTGTATATATACACACACACACACACGCACACATATATACAGTATATTCAGACAATTGTTAATGCTGATACAGAGAGGGAGAGCAGCATTTATGGTGAGGACACCTATATGTGCTTTCATCAAGATTTAAGCATTAAAAAACTTTAATAAATATCTAAGTAAAATTTGCAGAACATTAAAAAGACCACAACAAAGGAAATTATAATGATTAAAGAGAGGTTTGATCTTCTAGGGGAAAAAAAGGCCTGTCCATACCACATGCCAAGTCTGCTACAGGTTAGATTTCTTCTTTCACAGCAGTGTGAAAAACATCACTGAAGTCCTCAAATTAGTAAAAGACTAAGGTTGGCCATGTAGCCAAAGTGAGTTTTCTTTCAGAAATACTTGGTTATATTTCACTGATCAGAGGCCTGAGCTATTCTGAAGAAGAGAACATTTTTCTAAGTTCTTCATGGTTCACTGTATGCTGTCTTTTAGTTAGCCTCAGATTTCTTTAGGTCTAGTCAATGAAATGCTTTTGGCACAAAGCAAAAGCCATGCTAGAGCTTGATAAGACATAGCTTCTCCAAATCTCAACTGTGAGTGGAACATAACCATCCTACAGTGGTTCCATGGACCAATCAGTTAGTTTTGCCCTTTCACAATGTTTTCATCACTTCTGCAGCAACATTCTACTTGAATGCCACAGAAGGATTTAAAAAGGGGAAAAACAGAGGACTGAGCTGAATGCTTTTTCTTCAGTGTGTGTGTAGTAGGAAAAACAATACGCCCCCTGCTCCTTCTTTCCTCTTTCCCTTTTTTATGTTCTCTGCATTTGGAAGGGAGACTCCATTCTCTCTGTTCTTCAAAGGCAGCTGAGAAGAGCTTGGATTGCATTGCATAAAGGTTTAGCTGGGAAATATATCCAGTGCAGGAAAGAAAGTATTTCCAGAGAGAACTGAAATTCTCAGAGGGTTGGCAAGATCTGTATTGTCTTGATTTGGCTGCTCACAGTAATGAAATCTAAACAGACTTTTATTAACAAGCCTTTTCACACCTCCTCTGCTCTCAGCAGCTGAGCTCAGCACAGAGAGACAGACTATAATGCAGTAACTTTGAGAAGCTTTCTGTGCCTCTCTTAAATGGAGCATGCATTGGTTACCTAACTGTGCATGAGTACAATACAGCACAGGCATTGGCTTCTGCCAAATCTCTATTACTGGAGGAAATTGCAAAGCTGACAGATTTCCCATCCTGAAGTCATAATGGCCCAAGAATGAAGAGGAGAGTGAAAAAGCGAATTCCCCCAGTAGACTTTGCTCTGCATCCTGGCTCATCTGCACTCATAGACCTTAGTAGTTCAAGGTCTCAAAATAACTAATTATCCAATTGACTTATAAGTCTATGTACAGCTTTGCAAACACTACAGAACTTTTATTTTAACTAGAAAAAAAACACAAAACAAACCCAAACCAAACAAATACACACTGAAAGCACACCATAGCTGCTGACATGATTCCCTCTCCTCTTCCTCCTCCAAAGGCTTTTACTTCTCAGTGCCAGCTGAACGTCTTTTCTGATTCTCTCCTCATAAGACTTTGAACCTTCCAAGCAAGCAGTCTAGGCTGATGCCTCTCTCCCCAAGAGTATAACCCTTTGTGGGCCATATCCAGAATACGTAATACAAGGTGGGTAGGCAAGGGTGATGATGGAGAGAAGCAGGCACAGCAGTATGGTTACAGAGGTCATTAGCAGTTAGAATAAGCAGTGCATCTGAGCAAGCTTACTGCATGTTTTGACTACTCACACAACACTCCCCTATAGCAGGCATTTCATCAAATAACATCTGAAATTATTACAGTAAATTCTTCACACATTCAAGAAGGAGCCCTGCATACAGAAGTACATTTGGTTGGTTTTCGCAAGCTGGACTTATTACCAACTACAGGGAGAAATGATACCATAAATACCACTTTGCAATATTTAACTTTGAAAATGTGCCGTTGGGCATAGACTGGTCTTACCGCTCTGTATTCTCTTTGCTTAAAGATTGTTTAGCTATACATCTGCATCGCCAAGACAAAGTACAGGTTTAATTGCCTCATGTTTGCACTGTACTTTCAGGAAGGAAAAAGCTATATAAGTGCTAAGTGCTATTAACATCATCGCCTTCTATTTCTCTCTTTCAGCTTTTAAGTGAATATAGTGCTTGTGAAAGTTGTTGGATTGACAGCCCTGGAGACTGAAGTCTAAAGTGCAGCACACACGCTGAGCCAAACAGAACTAAAATATACAAAAGCTTCTCAACAAATTTTAAATACATGCTTCATTTAGTTATTGTTATATGGTTGAGTGTAACACTAATACTGAAAGTTTTGCTGCTCCCATTTATTTGTTTTAAACATCAGTTCGAATTCTTCCTTTACTTTTTACTTTCAAAAATAATTCCTTGCTGACATGAAACACTCCAGAGACTGCTTCCTTGACTTTAAAATCCTACATTACAATGGAATGTTGTTGAAGCATAACTTCATGCTACTGCAGTCAGGTACAATGCTGTGTTCTGGCATTCACTTTGCACATCACAGAAAAGTACATTAGCTAATCTCAAACAGTTTTAGTACTGCTCACACTAAGAGCTTGGCTGCAGACACACTGCTTTATATTATAATCTAGATCTGAAGCTAGGACACTTCCAATGGAAGATCTGCTCCTTTATTTAGGAATACCAGTGTTTCTTAGATGGCTACATCAAAAAACAACTCAACATTTCCTGAGAAAAGCAGCATTTTGTCTTAGTTGAATCACTCTGGATTTCCAGAGTACACTTTTAAATACTGAAGTGGTTATTTTTATTTTTAAAAATACTTTCTAAAAACCTTTTTCATATACCTACAGACAAATCTTCCCAGAAACCTTTCCTGTACAAATACATTAAACTTGCTTGTAAAGCTTCCCCCTGATTTCCACTAAGGCCACCACTCCTTCCTGGAGACCACTTTCCTCCTTTCTTGTAAGTAAGTTCTTAAAATTACATGCACATTTACTAGCTGCAGATTTCACACTGTCTGTTTATCCACTGCTTGCCTCCAGATGGGTCTGCTTCAGATTGAAGTGAAGGCATTGATCCCAGTAGAGGAGAGTTAAGTACACGAGATGCGTAACACCTGCAACGCATTGAGCTGCTACTAACAGCTACTGTTTCAGATGCCTCCAGAACATCCCTTCACTTCTTGTGATAGACCCTGGAAAGCAAATTTGGTGCCTGGGTCATCTGTGGTCCTAACTTCAAGACCTGGCACTTACACAAAGTCATTCCTTAGCATTTCCAGGTACTTTTCAGTTCAGGAAATTTCTCAGGGTTTCTTGTCAGGGCAGGTTGGTCTTTTATGATTTTCTGCCTGCAATGCTGCTCCTTTCTATTTCATCTTTTCATCTTGACTTAACGTCATTAGTCTTCTTCCACAGAAACCTGCACATTCTTTTCCTAATTTATCTAGATGGTACCTTGACAGCAGCTCACTTGATCAAGACTTTGCCATTTATGTCTCTTTTCCTGTTAATCATTCTCTAAAATGAGATTTGTAGTAAGAAAGAATTAAATCAAGTCTGACTGCCTTCAAATTTCTTGTCTTTCTGGGATTCTGGATTCTCAGTCAGGCCAGGCCCTTTGGAGACACTGTACTTTCTCTGGTTTTCCAAAAAGGCTGTTATGGCTGTTGTCCTATGCTGGAGAGTCAAAGCAAGTTTTACCACTGGTGAAATTAAGTAGAGGTTTACAGGATGCAGTGATACACCCAGACACCTTGCTGTTTGATGGTTTTCCCAAAAAAAGTATCCTTTTTTTTTTTTTTCCTGGTTATACATTACAAAATGTGAATCTAGAGGCAAAGTGGTAATATAATATTTTTCTTGTCTGCTTCTTGAAAACAAGAACTCTGTATTACACAGAATGTTGACACTGAACTCCAGGTTCTCAGTTGTCTTCTTTCCATTATAAGGACAGTGATTTTCTATCACTTCATTTGTAGGAAGAAAAGGGTAAAATATTATTGATTCACTGGAAATTGATATTTAAAATGCCCTTTCAATAAATGTGGTCTACACCTTATGTTTATCTGTCTCATGTTTCCTGAGGTCTGATTATGAATTAAAATCTCCCGCTTGTACAGCAGCGCTCTTCTCAGCAAGGTGATACATCTCCTACAGTTCAGGCTTACTCTCTGCTGCAAGCAGCTTTTTGCAAGATAAATTCCAACTTCCTCTGTCCAAGGTGTCCATGGCCTGGTTTCTGCCAGTCTAAAATGTCAACCATGTCCAGCATCTCCATTTCTCTGACCAGTGGAAGTCTCTATATTAAGACTAAACCTTATTTGTGAAGGAGATGAATTTTTTATCAACCTAACAGTAAAATGACCTACGCCACGGTGTCATGGAGGCAGCAAATTAATGTGGTCAAGTCAGGAATTATAAAACCAGAATTATTTTATTTTCCTGAAAACCCTGACCCCAAACTATATACAGAATTAGTTTAGGTTCTAATTCAGTTGGGAATTCTTCTACAGGATGTTATGGACAAATTTAGAGATTTAGGAAGTCAGAAAATGGAAAAGGTTAAGCTACAAACACAGTTTTACCCCACTATCAATCAGGCTGAGCAGAGAATTAAGGGAACAGAAGGCTTTACTTGTTAAGGTGAGATAAGTATTTGGTGATGATCCCTTGGTGGACTTCTCTGTGGCTTGGCTGCCTTCTGACACTGCAAGCAATACCAATTGTCTGGATCCGCACGGCATAAGTCCGAGGTGGGTGGAAAAACTGCCAAAGTCAGAAATGTCTCAAGATATGACTTCCCCAAGACAGGGATTTGTGGAAGCAGTGCTGCCTCAACAGCAGCAGAGGAGAGCCAAACTGCTAGGGTCTCCCCACTTTGGAATGGTAGCCAGGAAAGTGGCTGCGATATGGTCCAAGAGCAGTTGGGTCCAGGTGCCACCAGCAGCTCTCTCAAATGGACCCAAGGACTTGCCAAGTTTGCAAATTTGCACAGATAAGTGCAAAAGTGGAGGACCACCCAAAGGCAGGGATGGTGTAAAATCAAGAGCTGTGTAAAAAGGTATAAGGTGTCCAAAAGTAGGGACAGTCCAAAACAGGAACACAGAAGGAGCTCTATCAAGTGGGGACCTGTTCTTCAAGGAGCTCTATCGAGGCAGGAACTCTGTCAAGGTGGGAACTCTTTCAAAGTGGTAACCTCGTGCCTTTTCCCTTTGCTCTATTTGTGCTTTTCTAGAAAAAGTGTCCATCAGCCATTTTATACTGGACGTGAAAACCCAACCAACCACCAGTGCCTTTTCCACACAGGGGCTGCCACATGGCTCAGTACATGTGTGGAAAAGGCGCATTATGCTGTTCCCCCTTCAAGCCTGTGGGGCAGGGAAAGCAGTTTTTGCTCCTCCTCTCTGTTCAAACCTACAGGAGGGGAGAAGGAAGGAATTAGGAGTGCTCTAGAACACACGGGAATAAAGAAATACCACAACATTTAGCATCTTCCACCTCAATCCAAGGTACATTTCTTGATGACTGCTGTCATAAACACAGATGTAAGATGACCCTAACTTCACTTACTTAAACAAGAAGTGTTATTGGTCACCTTCTCCCAGTTGGGGGAAAAGTAGGAAGAAAAAAATGACACAATAGATGTGCAGTCACATTATTTGATTCAAAGGTTCTGATGTTTTACTGTGCTCACCACATTATAGGAACATGTGTGTGCGTGTATACACAAATCAGTGACATGCCTACCTACAGATCTCCATATGTACAGAAAAGGGTAACCCCCCCCCCCCCCCAAAAATCCAAACAAACAACAATTCACAGCCCCTGCATTAGGGTTTTTGTGGCATCTCGTATAACAGACCTGTATTTGGGGCTAAGCCAGAAATGATCACCAAATACCACTGATTTTTATGAGGAATAGGTTTACTGTCTGCTAAATTCAAGGCAAATCATCGCCCAGTTTCTTGTAGTGCAAATGGATGCATTTAAAGCATGTTCTTGCTATTAGGTCTAAAGCATCACAAGACTGAAATGTTCTGTATCTCATCTCAAATTTTCAAACAATTCAATATCCAGGCTATATATAGATATATTCTTGCTGTTCAATCTCTTAAAAATCAATCAATATTAATGTGTCTGCCTTAAACTTTTAAGGTCATTGTCTCCCTTCTGACATTTTTAACTACATCAACATCACATTATATCATTATAGACTCATGAAGCAATGTACTTTTACATTTTTGCAAGATAATGTCTCTTTTGTGTTTCAGTTTTTATCATAATATAAATCTTGAAATGTAATTTGCATATCTTTTGTTTAGCAAAGGAGACCCCCATTTAAGACTTTGTCATTTTAATACATAGACTTAAAAGTGGATGACTTTTTAAAGGGAATGCACCAAAATATTCCAATTTATTCTTCAACTGAAGCGGCTGCTGCATCAGTAAATTAGTAAATTCCCTTAACAATACACTTGCTAACAATTATGGTCTGCCTGCCTTGGGCTCGCCTGACAGTAAGGCTGCCATCTGTTGAGAAGTCCATTCATGGATTTTAAAGGGCTATTTATAGGGTTTTATTTTAAACATTGCAAAAGACCTCTTTGTTCTTCACCCTTCCCTCCACTTATTCTGTCTTTCCTGCCCCTTGTTCATCTTTCTTTCCATCCTGTTAAAGAGCACTGGTATACTTCCAACACATAGCTGTCTCTCTGCACCAGCAGCCACATCACAGCAAAAGGTTTTCAGGTGCATTCAATGCTGAGGCAAGTCTGGCCCATCTTTAATGGCCAAGGTGCTCAAGCAGAGAAGAGGGAGGACACTTACGGAAAAGAATAGACAAAAATGAACAGGATCAATCAAGAAATTCAAAAGCCGGCATGAAAGAAACAAAAATCAGGACAATGAATGGGAAAAGGATGGTAGGAGCCACAGTTCTGGATAGATGGGTATTTCATGAATTCCTTCAATAAATAGGAAACCTCTAGGGAAATTCAACACCTGGCAGTGTTAGTGGATAGTCATGCAGTGAAGAAAGCGTAATGTTCACCCCTCTGTTAAATTCAAGCAATTAAACCACCTTTAAAAAAAAAAAGAAACAAAACAAAAAACAAGAACTTTCATAGGCTTTCTGCCCAGTAAACTCACAGTGAAAAGCAACTTTAATAAACGTTATAAATCTCACCTCTGAGCCAACAGGAAATTCAAATGTTTGCATGTGCAGGAGCCAGGAAGCTGCTGAGAAAAAAGGTAAATGTGTATATTAGAATAGGTCACACCCACATTCTGACTGGAAAGCAGTACAAGCATGAGGCCCACCGATAGGGTATTTTTATGAAAGTATCTTTTCTGATACCACCTTTGCCCATTTTTCTTTGTGTTACATCAAAGTTTGCCCTTCTTTGCCAGTGGATAAATTTGATAGTGATGAGTTTGCTGGCTCAACGAATTCAGGAGTACTCCTTATCATGTAAACTTATTGGAAAGTAGTTTTCAGTTTTGATGCTTTAGACATAAAACTCAATAAAGAAATAGCAACAAATATCTGTGGTTTGTAAAATAAAAAGATCAAAGAAAAGAAGCTGCATAGAATTTTTGATCAACACCCTGACAAGGGGTGTTAGTTTTAATAAACAGTAAGAATTGTAGGCCACTATGAAGTATGAGATGCAGTCTCAGCTGTGTTTCTAATTTCCTTTCTTGCCTTTACTGCTGTTATATAAAGCTCTGTGTTGACAAAAAACATTTATTGAAAAAATCTGAGCACACCATTCAAGATTATGTTACTTCATCTGCATGGAGCCTTCCCAACCAATGAGAAATACTTCCTCCAACCTCCATGGTGCCAAGAGTTGAAGGCACATTCTGCCTATGGGACAAACCACTGGACAGAGAAGCACTCTTATAAGTAAATAAGGATTTTGTTATTTGGTCTGAAGACTAAATGATTACGGAATGCTGTTCTGTTCCATTTGATTCTTGTTCTTCTAAAGCCATAGAAAAACATGGCCAGGGCTTTGAGTGCATTTTCAGAAAGTGAATTTATGAATATAAACCAAATACATATTTGGCAACATATCCTGTGAGAAAGAAGTTTTCCAAAGAGTTTCTGGTAACATGTTGCCTACTAAGCCATGAATACTATACTCTTTGTCCACCATGCACTCTACAGATTTATGAAAACACAAAAGACCATGAAAATTAAGATGAAGAAAAAGTGAGGGAGAGATAAAAGGCTGCATAGAAAAAAAGGACATATTTACTGCCTAAGCAGTGCACACAAATGAGAGAGAAGGCCTGATTCTTGCACTCTTTTGGTGCCTTTCAGGTGGGCAGTGAGGGTCAGTAGGAGAGAAGTCTCTCCAGACAGCTCTTCATCATTCTTGAAAAAATGAACTATTTCATTACAAAATGGGTGCAAGGAATAAGTATCTCTTTATTACAAGAAGTCAATCTGTGGCTTTCCGCCTACAGCATTTTTCCATAGGGCATTATGAAGATTATTAGTAATTATTACTAATAAGCCATTACTATGAATAATGGTAATTACAGTATCATTTAAGGACCCTAGTCATAATCACTGTTGAAGACTTGCAAGCATAGTGAAGACCAGGGCTTTGTAACAGCATATCTAAACCTCATAAGAAAAAAACGTAGAGGTACAGTGTTGTACTTCAGGGAATGCAACACTCACAGCCAAGTACAGAAACAAATCCAATGTTTGTCCACAGACAAATGACTGACAAATCTTAGCAACTATTTTTGGACTAAAAGAAAACAAAAATATATCAGTGATTTTTTTTTTCTCTTTAAATCTTAAAAATTTTTGAGGATTACTAGAACGCATAATGCCATCTCTAGCCCAAATAATTCTGGTTCTATGACATCTGTGTATAAAAAGCAATGCAAATCCAGACACCAAATGGATCATGGGTGCATGAAAAACATTCAGCCATTATGAATATTTTCCAGAAAGGCAACAAATTCTTTTGCAATCCAACTGGGTTGGTTTGTGCCCCTTATTCAACAGAGTTGTATCTATTAATTTAACAGACAGTAAAGCCCTACCTGTTACAAGTTAATATCAAGCATGTGCTCAGAGTGAACACACTTTCATTTTCCTACTTTTTACATTTGTTCTCAAGCTTTTCCCACAGGGACTTATTTTCTCCCTTCTCTCTTTGCCTCTTTATACTAGCTCTAAATCCTTGTCTATCTTGCTTTCCCATCTTCAGAGTCATGATAGAACTCGTCTGAAAGTACTCTGATGACAAATTCTGATCTGGTTTCCCACACAGAGAAACAGAACTGCAGTTATAACCTTTTAACTTCATATAATGTAACTTTGTAGCTTTAGTGTGTGTGTATATATATATATATATATATATATATATATATAAAATATACACTATGCATGCATATGCACATGTCATACACGTATATTACAAATGGAGAGACGCTTCTGACAAAACATGAAAAGGGTTTTCCTGCCATAAAAGTGGTATTTGGAACAGACACCCAGAATATAAAGCAAAGAGTATGAAAGCACAGATATTTCTATTTCAAAGAAAAACATTTTCCAACATAACATGCTGCAGCTATGTTTGTTAGAGATGCTGTTCATGTGGGTCACTGTAAGAAACTCAGCAGTACCTTAGCAAAGGTGACCAGAAACACTCCACACAAAAGTATCTTTCCCTCTGCATTAAAGGAAGGTCAGATGCTTACAAGCACATCCATCAAAGCAAAAAAAAAAAAAAACAACCAAAACCAAACCAAAACCTGCAATCCTATAAAATCCCTAAAATAATATAAAAAAAATAGAGAAGTTAATTTTCCAACTTCTTTATTACTTTGGCATTAGAGCTACTTAATTTCTGGTACAATCTACATGCAGCTGAATTTCCATATACAAGTCCTGATTCTTGGTTGCCAAGCCCCACACACAAGTTTACACGATTTTACAGCAGGACTAAAAAAAGATAGGCATTCAAGACTGGAACTGTCTGACAACCACTGCGTCAAAACTTACACAATGTACAGAGCAATTACCAGTTGGGCCAGATCTATTATCTTAAGTACAAAATCTTTTACAATGCCTTATTCCTAAAAATTAGGTAGGCCTGATAGGTCTTAGCTATTTGCATAGAAAAGTTAACCAAGTCATTTATGTTGTCCAGGTTAAGTAATTTTTAAATTAATCTCATCACAAGTAAAGCACGTACTAAGGAGGGGTAAATATACATTCTGGGAAGTTCTAATCATTTCAAGTACGCAAGTTCAGAGTTTGGTTTATAGCTTTAATGTTTTTAACTAAATTCTCATGAACCATTTTTGCTTGCTTTCTCTGTTTCCCCACTATGGAAAGAAAAGCAAAATTTCAGTAAAGATCTGCTTTTGACCTGAAATTTTGTATGGCAGTGTTCTGGAATTTTCCATATCTGACTTATGGAAATCAGCATGCTATTATATGCCCCCATTCCTGTGGGAAATCTCAGGACATCTCTCAGGACTTTCAAGAAGCAAGTGTATTCTCCAAAAGTTGAAGTGAAATGCAAGAAATATAATTATTGAAATTTAAGCCAAAAAGTCGCTTCAGAGTTTGCTCATTTTAAATAAACTATGCATACACAGTACCCTTGTTCTGCATTATCCATGGTAACAGACATAAGACACGTTCTTTGCTTTGTTGCTGTGTAAGGCCATGTCTACATTAAACATTTTTGCTGGGTCATTAAGCATTAAGTTAGGCAGACAGAGTATGACAGACAAGTTGCTATTTCAGAACTGAAACAGCACCTGGAGGGCCAAGACCTTTTACAGCTTAATAGTGGACAGAGAATCACACTAGTGGTCAGGGTCATGTGGTGTGAAAGGCAATCACTGATACTGAAATATCAGATGTCACTGTGACAGCTGTAATAACCAAGGCTTACTTCCTTCAGCTGAAAAACATCCACAGAATATGGTGAATACACTGCTGCAATATGTACCACTTCTACCTTTGTTTCATGCTATAAAACACTTTAACTCCTGAAGGCTCAGAGCGCAAGAATACAGCAACCTCCCCTCACAATACATTTTACATTATAGGAGAAGTACGACGGAAGAAGAGGATTGTTGGTTTTTTTCATCTTGAGAATTCAGCAGAAACGTTATTATTTGCTTGTTATTGACGATTCATTCCCCTGAGATAAAATAACTTAGTTACTAGAGGATCCCAAGGAGACAGCTGGCAGTGATGAACAGAACAACGTTCCATCTGCAGCAACTGTACATTATAAAGCAGGCGCCACTGGATTAAAAAGTAACCTTAAACTGTTTAGTGTACACAAAGGCAGCCTAGTCAAAACACTTCAACAATGATTTAAAATCTCAAGTTAGAGGCCAGTTTCAACCTTCAGGGAAGCCTTTTCTATTCATAAGGAGCTTAACTAATCATAACTTTCCATGACTTATCAGAACTGGATGCAGTGTGTTGCAGCATGATAACCGAGTTCTGGAAATGTAACAAAAGATGCCTTTTTAATAAAAATAATGGTGAGACTAAACCCCAAATTTTAATCTTTGAACTTGGTGAGAGAAAAACATCCTGTTACTCAGTGTTTCCATAAGCATGCAGGGAGTCTTAGCCAGGCAGCCCCTGTTCACGTTACTTAGTGATGTGTAGGGTAGCATGCGTATCAGGAAAGGAGTAGATTTCAAAATCCAGTCCCAGGATGCTACACCAAGTGCATCACCAGGAAGCAGGACAGCTAGTGTCAGACACAGTGCATTTCTGTAGATAGATGGCTATGGAAATTGATTAGTCTACCTGAAATATTTTATCATTTTCATTTGATCTAATTCCTCAGTATGAACAAAGTGTTGTTTAAGAAAATATGCAGTATTTATTTTTTAACATGTTAAATGCTGTAGCTCTAAGAAAGCTTCAGAGTGATGGCAAAATGAAGCCCTAAAAAGGACCAGATTTCTATCTGTATTTTCTTCAGTGTAGTTCCAGATGCATTAAGACCTCAGCAGAGACCTGCAAGTATTATGCATGGCTTCTCTTTTATCTTCTGAAAAAAAAGAAACCCAAACTAGTATGAAAGAATGAAGCACTGCCAAATGTTACAAGAAAGGCTTAATAAATAGAGCCCAGGGTCACAATGTTGCTCTTATTTGCCCTGAAATATATCACTGAACTTCTGTATATTCATATTTGTTTACATTATAAATGTACTAAATGAGCTAATTATAGTGATCATAATTTACAATTAAAAACAAACAGTTAGAAATTTCAAAGGCTTTCAATATCTTTTCTTTAATCATTCACCCAGGCTCAGAATATGCATTTTTTAGATTAAAGCATTAAAGTTGCTAATTATATTCTCAGAACTAACAATTATTTCTTTACCCTTTTACTACCTTCTTCTGGCAACAAAAAAATGTCAGCACTGATTTAATTTTTTGTTATTACAGGATTAAAAGAAGTTTCTAAAATGCAATTAAATGTGCCCTATAGCTATAGTAACTTTTCTATCAGCATCCAAAGCCTCTTCACTAAAACAACAGCATAAAAAAATTATTCAGACTTTCTAGACATACTTTTTTTTTTTTTTTTTTTTATAACACATTCCTTTGGTGATTATCTCCAATGACAACTCAACCATCTTAATGAGTCTCTGTGCACTTCTAGATCTTGGTGAAAGTAGATTAATAGGAGAAAATGAAAGTTAAAGAGGCTGTTAAGAGTGCAAAACCCCACACATGTCAAGCACTGGTTCTTCACCTTTGGGAGCTTGGTTCAAGTTCACCCTGAGGCCCTAAGTGAAAAGTTCAATAATCTCAACTACGTCCCTACTTGATATATCATAAAATCAATTATTTTATGCTGGTACATTTGGTAACCTATGCTCAGGCAGAATCAAGTTTTTTCCCATTGGGAATTCACCAATTATCTACTCAGTGAAATATTCTCAGATAAAATAGAAATACCTGCTGTCAGCAGGAGTTTCTCATTATGCTGCCTATCAGTTTAGTAGTTGATCTGTTTTGCAACAGTGGTGTTGCACTCAGACCACGCACCATTAGCCACCATGTGATCACAGTGATGCATGGTGACAGAAGACCAAAGCATGATTCAGTATTCAAATCTGTACTGTTCTGGAAAAGAAAAACAGTCATTGAGAGCAACTAAAATCACAAGCTAGAGAAAAACTGTACCATGGCACAGCACTGAAAATTCTACAGTTGCTCGAGGACTTAGCTTCCCCCAGATAACCCCAAACAGCATGACACTGCATTGAACTTTCACAGTTGTGAACACTATTTTCTAATCACCATCAATAGCATGCTTGGCCCAGGCTGCAGGAGCATGCTGATCCACCTTTATCAGTAGACTCCCAAAGCTACAACTTAGGTTACTTAGTATTATATGACTGATGCTGGAGTTTATATATTTATGTTAATTATTAAAAATAGTTTCCAATCTAAATATATAGTTTTCACATAAGTAAATGCCAGTCTGAATAATAAATATTCAGTGAGTGGCTTAGATATGGAACATGCACTCTGTATGCTGGTGCATGACTGTTTAAACCAAGGTCCATTCATTGCAAAGGACCATTTCATACCCTCCAGTGGTCTGTCCAAACTAAGCTCAATTTGCTTAGTGTAATTGTCAGCAGTCAGAATTTTTTGTCATAAAATCACCGGCAACAAAATTAATGTTAACCAGCATCCCCTGTTAAACTTGGCTAATGGCACAGACATTCATTGTCCCTGAAAGAGATTCCACAGTCCTAGAACCAAATAAGTCACCATTGATACTACAAGCCCATGTTGTAGTAACTGAGAAAATTTGTGGAATCTATTTTGTTTTTTTTAAAAAAATCTTTCAGGATCTTCCCTCTCCCTCCCT
>VWZE01003472.1:32608-277444 GCA_013396675.1 Eubucco bourcierii
TGGATAATTAAACAGAACTTTTATCTTATTCTCTCTAAAGCAGAATTATCTAGATATAAGCAGTGAAAATGATGAGGGCCTAAAGGGAAATCTCAGTGTGCAAAGACTAAAAAGACAGCAACTGCCCAAATAAAGGATGGTGTACTAGAGAGGCCACAGAATGAATGACAGCAAGACAAGAAGTCAAAATCCCTATGTAACCTTACACATAACACAGGAATGTAAAGACATGCAATGTCAATGAGAGCATATAAACTTAAAAACACTGCCAGCAAAAGTTTTTGTTACATTCACTTCTTATTACTGCTCAGCTAATCCGAACACTCAGAGCTATGTAATGGGAGTAACATTCAATTCTGTGAGCATTTAGTACTCATAGGAAAAAGGAACTGCTAGGAGCATTTCAATTTCTCTGTGAATGTTACATTTCCTCCAGTGAACTCTTCAACAAGCCCACTCAAAGCTCATGCTTAGTTTACTGTATCTTGCCAAAGAGACTCTTTCTTCATCAGAACCAGCAATACACCCATTGAAATGGTGATGAAGAATAATGGGACCATTCAGAATTTCACAAGTGCAGAGCATAATGCACCTCCTCTAATTTAAGGAGGCCTCTCGATGGTCATCAGGGGTTAGTAAAACTGCTACCTTGAACTTCCAGAATGCCAACTTCGCCCTGTTCAGGAGACTGATTGAGAAGTCACTGGGGAGGCCACCCTGAAGGATTTAGGAGTCCAGAAAGGCTGGACATACTTCAAGAGGGAAGTCTTAAAGGCAGAGAAGCAGGTTCTCTTGTGTGCTGAAAAACGAGTTGTTGGGGAAGGTGTCCGGCCTGGCCGAACCTCAAGAACAAAAGGAGAGTCTATGGCCTTTGGAAGAGGGGACAGGAATCTCATGAGGACTATAAAGATGTAGTGAACTTATGCAGGGAGAAGATTAGGAGAGTTAAGGCACAGCTAGAGCTCAAACTAGTTACAGCTATTAAGAATAATTTTTAAAGGTTCCATAAATTCATTACAAAGAAAAGGAGGACTAGGGAAAAAATCTCCATCCTTTATTGGATGCAGAAAGAAACACAGTGACTAAAGATGAGGAAAAAGCTGAGGTGCTCAGTGTCTACTTTGCCTCAGTCTTTAGCACTGGATCCAGTAGTTCCCTGGACACCCAGCCTCATGAACTAGGAGTCAGAGAGGGGAATCAGAATGAGGTCATCACAATAAATGAGGATGTGGTCAGTGATCTGCTCCACAACTTAGATACACATAAGTCTATGGGGCCAGATGCTGCTGGTCTCTTCTCAGAGATAACTAGTGATAGAACAAGACAGCACCCTCAAGCTGCAACTGGGTAGGTATAGATCAGACATTAGGAAAAAAAAAAAATCATGGTAAGAGTGATTAGGAAAAAAATAATCATGGTAAGAGTGGTCAGCCATTGGGTAAGAACTGCTTAGGGATGTGGTCGAGTCACCAACCCTGGATGTGTTTAAAGGTTGTTTAGATGCGGCTTTTGGGGATAAGGCTTAGTGGTGAACTTCATAAAGTAGGGTTATAGGTTGGACTTGGTGATCCCAAGGCTCTTTTCCAACCTGAATGTTTCTGTGATTCTGTAAAATCTCAGTGGAAGGATTTTGAAGACTAATGAATTGACTAAAATAAAACAATAGTTATAATATATGCATTATTTAACATCTAGTAATGAACAAAGGGGATTTACAGCAGGCTATAAAAGCTGATTTTTAATTTAGAGCATAGCTGGTATAACTCAGTACATGCGCTTTTTGTAACAGCTTAATGGAAATACTTATTGATAAGTAGTCAGGATTTGAAAATATAAAACTTCGAGGTGCATATATGAATGAGATGGCTAGGGCACAAACTGTACATCTCACACCTTCCTCTAGTAGGTGAGAAGAGACAAACTAGGATGTGCCAGAAAGGCCAAAGCATGAGATGCTGCATCTAACAGAAGGGATGGGTAGATATTAGGAAAAAAATATTACCCAAGAGAGCTGTCAAGCATTGGAATATGCAAAGTAGCAAAGTCACCATCCCTGAAAGTACTTATGCTTAGATGTGGTGTTCAGAGACATGTTTTCATGGTGGACTTGGTAGTGTTAGGTTTACAGTTGGACTCAACGATATTAAGGGTATTTTCCAACCTAGATTCTATATGTTGTCCTGGGATGTTGGACTATAACCTTAGTACAGTCAGGTACCCTATCGTCATCCTTTTTAAGCTTTGCCGATATTTCAAGTTGAACTCTAGAAAGTACTTTGACCCACCATTCCAAAAGAGATGACTGGTTATGCTAGAGCAAGTCACAAATAGTTGCATCACAAATCTGTCTGATGATCACGTCACAGCAATACGGACTGCCCGTTGCCTGTGGCAAGTCAAGAAATGTTTAGTAGGAATGACTTGAGGCAACATGTAACTGGCAGATTGTTACGCACTCAGAGTATGATGGATGTCATTCGTATTGTAGGCAGACTGCCCAGCCACACCAGAACAAAGTTCTACTCAGACCACACACGTGTTCACAGCAGAATTCACAGCAACTATTACAATCTATATTCATTGTCATTCCTCAATCCAGACTGAATCTGGATCATATATGTTTGATCCCTGAACACAAGATTCAGAAACTAAAAAATTTTCAATCTATACATGAAAACTTTCCTGCACGATATGCTATTCTATTGTTACAGTCTTCAGAAAATAAAATCCACCTTGTCCAACTTTGACAAAATGTAGTAAAATGGATCATGTCACAGAGGTGATGTTGAGATAAGCAACTAGTAAGGAAATTTTATGAAGATATTTCCCTGATGTCCTATCTACATTGACATACTATCAGTGGTTTTATATGGCATTAAAAAGGCACAAATCCATTACAGACAAAGTCCGGAGTATAATTAGTAAACAATTAACATTTTTTCTGATGCTGATTTTTTTCTTTACTTTAAACTGTTCCACCGACTTTATTTAAACTTGCCCTGAGTTATGAATCTAGCAAGCTGCAGAAACATTTTAAAATTAAATAAAATAAACCTGTCTTTCTTATCTGGATAGTTTTTACCAGTTTGCTTACCTGTATCACACACTTCTGATTTAGAGGATTTAAAAATTATTAGAAATGCTGTATGTGATACTGCAAGACTCTGTTGGTTTTGTTCTTGAATTAAAATGACCTCCCACTGCCACAGTAAGAAGCACAGAATTGAATTGTTGAGATTCTCTCCATTGCTCTAGCTTCACTGCAGAATTCCTTTGGTGGTTCCTGAGAAATGGCATGAAGATGTCATCACAGATGTTTATATCAGCCCTACTCCTGGTTTTGTGTAAGGCCAAAGAGAAGGAATGCTATATATAGAGGATACTGGCATTTTCCATGCCAATATCTCAGGTCAAGGTGAAAAACACATGACACAGACTTCGGAAGAATAGAGATGGTTTATGTCCTGCTCCAGTCTGGGTTGGCTCACGAGACATAAGCAAAATTCATAAGAATGAGAGTGAACAGAATAACTTACAGAATATAATCATCAAGAGAAAAGAATGTGGGAACAACGGTATCAAATATAAATAAAATCACGTTTGCTTAAAGATGGACCTGAGTATTCCCAAAACATTAGGAAAGTTTAGGTCTGAATTAACTTTGTCTTTGTTTTGAGTTGTTCACTCAGACGTGTGGGCACAAAATCTGCACTTTTTCTCTCCAGAAATGTTATTAAAGCAAAAATACACACACGTGTGTGTGTGTGTATAAATAAATATATATATTTTTTTTTTAAGGTATTAACTAGATATCCTCATTGAACTCAAAAGAGCTTTGTAAGGTTCACCACCAGGATCACTCATACATTTACATGGTATATGTACCTATGTACATTTAATAAATACATCTCCAACAAAACACATATATAATATGGTAATTGCAATTTCTTATATCTTGAATATACACATGCTGTTGATGAGATGTGAAGAGGTTTCTAAACTGGTAAGGATATAGAGTGTAAGCAATTAATAATCAGATTAAGACTATACTTATGTCAACTCAAGCTGTTAAATGCCACAACAAAATTGCACTCTAGTTTATGCACATTTTCCTTCATCAATGTCAATGAGAACTTTCCACTAAGTTCAATAGATGCCAGAACAGGCCTGAGAGCAGGAAATGAAGAAATATACTATACCCAAATGAAATTGCAGTGGGAATTTAGGTAGACAGAATGTAATTATTCACACTTGAATGTGGATAGAGCACTAGGTTTATATCCCCATTCTGGCAAACATATGATGAGGTACAGAATAATCAAGAGGAGCAGGGCTACCGGCTCTCCTCTCAGTCAAAAGATAAGACTTAAAGAAGGATAATGATCTAATTGCCTGATTTTGAGCAAAAGGAAACAAGTGACATTTATTGCATCATCTGCAAGATTTGCCAAGAAACAAAATGTATTAAGTAACTAATCACATTTTTGGGGACCTTCATCTAGACTGCAGTCAGTGCTTGTAAATCAAATAGAGGCTTTGAAAAATGCGAAACTTTACTCTTTCCTAGTGCATGCAGTTGGGCACATATGCAAATGCAAATGTATGTTTTTTCTACCTTTTTGGACATTCCTTGGGGACGGTCTCTGGAAATTAGTGCCTTTACAAAATAATAATATTTTTCGCTTCTGTATTCATTGATGCAGATGAACACACCAAGAAACACTGAAAATAAAATGAATTCTCTCGCAAATGTACTGGATTATAAAAACCCCAAACCTTCCAAATCTTCCGATAGAACTGCATTACATTCTAACAAAGTGAATCCATTTCTGAGGTGGAAAATGACAGCTTTTTAACTCTCTACAACTATACGTGACAGAAGAATACTATATTCAGTTGATAGCATACAGCAATTTATGGAGGCAGAATGTAATAATATCAATTGAGTTTCAGAAAAGGCACTGAGACTAATCTTCAAAAAAATACTACAGGATGTTTAATAATCCTGTGGGTTAGCAGTTGCTCTTCAAAAAACTCTTTTAAGAATGATTGTTATTAAAGTATGTACTGCGTCAAGTGCAAATATTTGAGTTGTAATTGGATACACAAACAAATGGAGTAGAGTCACCAACCACCAACCAAAATTAAAATCATAGAATATTTAAGGTAGCAAATGCCCTTTGAAGAGCCACAAGACAAGCGTGTGTCCACATCTCTGGAGCTACCTCTAGCAGATCTCATTTGTGTTTATTATTCCATTAATCATAATTAAAGCAGCAGGAATAAGGCAACAGACTGGAACTCATTCCTTATATTCATGGTGTAGCCATTCTCCTTCAGCATTTAAGGTTGAGTCTTATTCAGTAAGCTATGAGTGGCAGTTTTGAGAAGACTGTGAAGTAAGCAGGAGGGGAGAACATAACACATATAGTCAAGTGGTTGGACTCAAAAGCCTTAGAAATTAGCAGAAAGCTGTTTTACTTACATTGCCTCTGTATTAGTCCTAGTAGACTGCAGAAGCAGAGAGGTTTCTCCAGTCCTTTTCTCCCTGCACACATTTGAAGTCCTGAGACCAGAGGGTTTCACAAGGAGAAAGGAAAGAAACAGACAGCACTCTGTAGGTCTAGCACATTTCATATCCCCCAGCTTGCAGCCCGTCTGCAGGTCTGCAGGCCAAGGCTTCACGGGGCCCCATGGGTGGCAGCACTCACGGCCAGGGCCTGTTCCACCCACGGCCAGGGTAGGGGGAGACTGGGGACACCGAGAACAGCCCCAGCCCCAGCCCCAGCCCTGGGCACAGGAGCCCGCCAGGATGTGGGACTGTGCCTGAGCCCAGCTCAAGTGGGGCCCATGAGCAGGTAGAGCAGGGCTGTGGGGAGCCAGAGGGGGACCCTACTGCGTTGGAGTTGGGGCAGTGCTTGGGGCCCTGCAGGCTGAAAGTGTCTTGGGCGAGGGAAGGCCGAGGCAGCTGATGTGGGCCAGTGGGGCCCAGTGGTCCCCTCAAGGTCTTGGCTCTTAAGAATGAAAAAGTCAAGAACACAAACAAATCTCACACTCACATGTTTCATAGGACTTCCTTTCTTTTAATGTTGTATTTTCCCTTCCATTTTCCTCTGCATTTTTTTATGACTTAAAGTCTATTCAGCCATGACTTTCAGTACAGTATTCAGCTCTTTTCAGTTCACCATTTCAGAACAAATGAAATGTTTGTGCTTTGTCAAAGGCTATCCAAATGGGCTGAGGTCCACTTACATGGTATCCGTTCCCTGGCATCATGAAAACTGAGTATTTTTTTAACTCCGAAAATTCGCTCCACCTAAAGGCTTGGCTAACACCAGCATTTTCACTCTAGATTTTGAGCTTCTTGCAATACCACAAAGTTTTTGTTAACAAACCCATGAATTCCTTAAAGAACATTTCTCAGAAGGTAAATAGTAAGATGTTTAATGTATACAGTATGTCAGGTTTGGTCCCAATATCTTTCTTATGGCTCTCAGTCTTTTCCATTACACAATACACTATGTGGCAGAGACCACCCAGCAATTCTTGTTTTCACTATATTTCACATTTACCTCTTTGTTAAGTTTAGTTTTAGACTTCAACTCCATAAGGTAAAATATTCCTAGATACTTAATACCCTGTGGTTTTCAATCTATATTTAAACCTTGCCTTATGCACTGATCGAACAATATGTTCAGGAACATAAACTCCAACTTAACCTCAGCTGATGCACCATTCAGATAGGCTTGCAAACCTCTCAGCTAGCTTCCACAGACAAGGAGCTGAAATAAAGTATCATATAGCATAAATGGTACTTTTTATTGGAGGTGAACTAACAATGCAGAGCAAATATCAAAAACTATTGTTTATTAAATATCAGGATTTCTTTGCATTTATTCAACATTCTCCATTTGTTACAATTTTTACTTATTGCTCATGGATGTATGTATTTTAAAGATTCAGCAGCCAGTAGCCAATCTGATGAACGTGCCTAAGTAGTGATTTTTGAAATTTTCACCAGGAGATTTTGAACGTGTAACTCTGGTGATACTCTGCTCTCGTCAGAACCCCACCTGGAGTACTGTGTGCAGTTCTGGAGCCCCCAGTACAGGAAGGACATGGAACTACTGGAGTGGGTCCACAGGAGGCCATGAAGATGATTAGAGGGCTGGAGCAGCTCTCCTATGAGGACAGGCTGAGAGAGTTGGGGCTCTTCAGCCTGGAGAAGAGAAGGCTTCGAGGAGACCTTATAGTAGCCCTTCCAGTATCTGAAGGGGGCCTACAGGAAGGCTGGGGAGGGACTATTTACAAGGTCTTGCAATGACAGGACTAGGAGCAATGGGTATAAACTGGCAGAGGGAAGATTTAGACTAGATGTTAGGAGGAAGTTCTTTACAGTGAGGGTGGTGAGGCACTGGAACAGGTTGCTCAGGGAGGTTGTGGTTGCTCCCTCCCTGGAGGTGTTCAAGGCCAGGTTGGAGGAGGCCTTGAGTGAGCTGTACTAGTGGGAGGTGTCCCTGCCTATGGCAGGGGGTTGGAACTAGATGATCCTTGAGGTCCCTTCCAACCTTACCATTCTATGATTCTATGATACTAATATTTTCCTTGGTTTGGACAAACACCTGTGCAATAGTTTATGAACCAATTTCAAACACACTGGTACATACCACTGCAGCAGAACCAGAAGCAGCATAGCACCATTGGTGTGATGCTGTTCCGTATTAATTATCACCATCAAGAAGGAGAATTTATCAGCCTGGGTACAGCAACACTTGACTGCGGATCTCTTCCTCTCAGAATCCAACCTAATAACCTCTTACCATGCTGTTTCACTCCTTGTGGATGCATCATACCTTCCAAAATCATCTTGGTATTATTTGTCTTGTGCTCCGATATGCAGCACTGTGGTAGAGCTACCATGTTTTCTGACTACTAGAGTACCTTCAAAGGTAGCTCTTTTAGGGTTCTTCTCTTTCATAGGCATAAATACATGAACATGAACTATCTTACTATTCTGATCAAAATTTAAATACATATAACTTCCAGCACAGTCCAGTGATGGAATTATTCTAAAGTTACATATATCTATGAAAAAGCTTTCTGTTCTTGTAATTACCTTTTCTGAATCAGAGGTATCATTAAGCAATACGACCAGAAATAGGTTTGGCACTCAATAAAATCCACTTAAACAGAGATACATTGTATATCATAATTCTCTATGCAGAGAGCTAACAGTACTAAAGTAGACAAAAAGAGAACCAGAAGAAGGTTATTAGTTGATTTGTTAATGCACATAAGTGTCAACAGGTGTGATCAACTGGAAAGAGTGTCACCAATGTATTGCTGTTGTCATAGACAAAAGGTGTCCTGCAGAAGCCTGAAACATAAAATTAAAATTGTAAAGCTGTCGAAATCCTCAGCCACCACCTTACAAGTATTCCATGTCTGATTTAAGGCTGGAAATGTGCCAGAATAAAAAACTAGTAGTTAAATATGTGGGTACTAAAATACTTGAACTTAACTCTGACATCTGCACATTTAGATTTTTACGTTCCATAAAGATGTCATCTCCAAGGGAAGTACCCAACCATTTTCCTGTTCCCTGTAAATATTCATTAGCAATGAAGGGTTAATATAACCTAAAATAGTAAACATCCTTAATTTTCAGACCATATAACAATGACAAAAAAATATAATATAAAAACTTAAACAGAGAAAAGTACATTTAAAACTGGCATCCTAAGCAAAAAGTCTGAAAAACAGTCCTATTTTTGTATTAAAATATTTAATCCAATTAGTTTCTAGTTGATGTTACATATAAAAATCTAAAAATAATCTTCAATCTTTTTCTTTAGATTTTTCTAAATATACTTCGTTGCTTGCGAATGTAAGGAATTAACAGCACTGGAGATGGGGAAATAAAGGGTAGATTGGCTCAGAGCAAATTTTTCCTCAGCACAAGTCTGTTTTACTACACAAGGCTGTATAGTACTTGGTTGAGTCCTGATCCACAAAAGCCTGTCTTTGCCAGCCCTCACAGAAGTTATAGAAAAGATCTGTGAGATTTCTTCATTCCAGAATGTTGGGATCAACATCAGTTCTGCCAACATAATTTTCACATTTTCTAGTACGTTGTTTGCTGTGCATTGAGGTAGAAGTCCATCTAATGAAGAAGGTTTAGTGTAGCTCTCAAAAAAAGCCTCATCCACTAATAGATAACTCCTCGGAAAATAACTTTTCTTCATTATTTTCAAAAATTCACTCACTTCATCACTTCTAACTGCATATTCTTTTAACAGTCCTGGGCAGTGATAGCCACTTACAGTGAACTATCCCAAATAAAGCAGTAGCTTCATAAAAGAAATCGCATAGATTTACGTATCTGACCTTTTCTAAATTCCAAGTAAATTCCATAAAGAAGTGCTATTGCATTAATTCAATTTGCTTATGTGGTAGAGAGACCAGAACGGCACTCTTCAGAGAAAGGAGTGTGCTAAAGCTAAAGCACAATGTGTGAAATCCATTCTGGTGCAGAAAACGGTGTAGATTTGTGATGGTTAAATCCCACACAAGTCCTGGTTTAGGGCTAATGCCATTTAACTGGATAAAAATTGCATGTTCTTTACATGACATACATTTCATTCAAAGTGTCTAAAAAAAAAAAATAAAAAAATAAAAGGCCCAATGTGTCAGTAAAAGAATTGCCTGAGCTATTGTCCAGGTTGAAACATTTTTCCATAAAGCAAGACCATCTACGTAGGTTTTCATTTTCTCTGAACTCTGTCACTACTCCACAGTTCCTCATAGCTACTGTCTCCTGATCTGATCTGCTGAGTGGTCACAATCCCCTCGGTTAAAACATTCTAAGAGAGGATTGTCATTTTCTGGTTTGAACTAAATAATTCCTTTGTTTTGACAATAAAATAAGTAGAAATTACTGGTATAAAATCATACAATTAAACTCTGCTAAGTAAAATACTTCCACAAAGAAGGGTATTTCAGCGTCTGAAGGAAGATCTGTACAAGCAGTCTGCTTCACAGGGAATTTCAAAATTTGATAATTTTTTTATTTGGAATAAAAAAAAAAAACAAACAAAAACCTCCAAACAAACAAAAAACTCACAAAACAAACAACTAAGTTAAAATTCATCATGCAACAAATAAAAAAAAAAAATTGCATTCTGGAAAATTAAAAAAAAACCCAAAACCAAGACTGGTAATTTCTGAACAAAGTCCTCATAGTCCTTGCATGCTGGTCCAATCAAGACTTTCAGGTCCCTGATTACTTCTCATAACACATTTTGAACTGAATTCCAGCTAACTCCCTGTAAACTTTGGGAATTCCAAAAGAATATCAACTGGACTGGCCTCTAGTGGTTTGACTTCCTGCTGGTCTTTGACACAGGTTACTGAAGAGCAAGAAGTCAGCAATTCTTGTAACCCAGTAGGTTCCACACAGACTGCCAGTGTCAAGAGAGGAGACAGTGAGGAAAGCAAAGTTTTGTTGGATGTTCACTGAAACTGAATTATCTCCGCTAAATTGTTTTCATACTTCACATTTCAAAATTATCTTTCTAATCCTTTTTTCTTGCTTACACAAGAGGTAGACCAAAACTGAAGAAAGATCAGACATACCTCAAACCTTTTTATTCTTGGAAGTGGGAATACACTACCGAAAATCACGAAATCTGGGAACAGACACTTCGGTTTCTTATTTGTTGTACATTCTAGTACAAAGCAGGCAAATAAATTCTCACCACAAAACAACTTTGCATCTGCAGCAGCAAATCTGGGCCATGCCAGGAGGAATTAGAATAACTTGAACTGTGTACTACAGTCTAATAATGTACCATGCACAATAAAAAAACTTGTGCCTGTGGTGAGGGTTTTGTTGGGGTTTTTTTGGTTTTGTTTTGTTTTTTGTGGGTTTTGTTGTTGTTGGTTTGGGGTTTTTTTGTTTGTTTGTTTGTTTTTGCCAGTGACGTTTCTCTATCCGGTGCAGATCTACGTCAGAACATGATTAAGCTTATACTTGATTTTTTAAAGTTCAGTCCTTCAAAACACAGGAAGCAAAACCAGAATTACAGTACAGGACTGTGCTATAATGTATAAGAATGGTTATAAAAATTTACTCCCAATCTGCCTGCCATACTAGTATCAATGCAGCAAAAAGTGTATGGTGGAACAGAAGGTTTTGTGCTAGGGAACAGATAAATGACATGGATTGAAATTATGGTAAATTTAAATTGATGGTCTAATTAGTATTATCTCTTTTTGTATTCTCTGTAAGAAATATTATCCAGGAGGAACTCATTTTACATTAATATTGATATAAAGTGTAATTCTGTAGCATTTCTATTGTAATCTGGCATTAATTAATGCATCATTATTTCAAAGTGTTAATTAGATTATTACAGAAAGGGACATCTGCCCTAGTTCAGAAAGAAAAAGTAAAGCATAGTGCATGAGAATTAAACTTCCAGAGGCCTGAAATGGCATCTAAGTTCTCACATTAGCAGAAGCACAAAATCAAGCAGAAGTATAGGCACGATGAGCTTGTGGTTCATAAACCACAGTAAGACAGCATAATGTAGTCTGGTAACAGCATCAGAGCATCAAAGCCAGGTAGTCACCAAAAACCTAAAATGGCAAATTTCTGGTACAGTAAATTAAATACACTGTACACTGACTGTCAGGAATTACAAGGAATCTAGGGAATTAAACAGAGTATGAAAATATTCACAACTTCTGCAGGCTCTACTAGATACTCTTCCAATGTATAGCCAATGGGAGCACCTGGGTAACATCAGGATTAATTGCAAATGATCTTGCACTGCTTAGTGTTGATTGTCTTGACCTTCTGCCTGCAGTCCTAAGTAGGTTCACTTATATCTTGAGTCAGTATTTTAGATGCCATTAGGTTTGAATGCTGAAAGGAGGAAATTCAATTCTTTATCAAAGTAAATACAGTCCAGTTCAACGTCCAGTGCAATCTATAGAAGTCCAGCCACTGCCTTTACAGAGAACTGGCATTTAAGCCTCTCTCTCTGTGAGTTGCACAATCAGACCTCTGAGGTAAAGCCACTGGCAGCAAGTGGGGCTCTCTGCAAGGGGCCACACAAGTTCTGTGGAACCGGGGTCTTTGTGAATTATTAAATTTCATTAATAATTCAAGAAAACATTAGTCTAGAGCATGAAGCAAATTCTATTCGATGTGACCTACCTGCTAGCTATACACCAGAGCCAGAGTTGCACAAGATGCTTCCAGCATGTGGCTTCCATAAGATTCAGTGTCTGCACTATTCAACAACAGTGCCTGTTTCAACATTTATCACTTTCTTTTGTTACATTTGGGCTTGCATTGAAAGATCTTTAAAATGTGAAAGTTAAATGAGGCTCTTATAACGAAGTGGTTTGGGTGCAGTATATTAAAGGAAAACTTCAAAGGAGCTCAAGATACCTTTCAAGCTAAGGTACAAAAATTTAAACAAGAACAAAAGCCTCTCTTGTATTTTGAAGCATTAATTGTTCCACTTCTGTTGATGTAAAGTGAAAGGAGAAGCTTTTAGTTAAAAGCACATAGTATCAAGCAACATGGAATGTTCCAAAGTCTCATGGAATAATTTTAGCTTTGATATAATGGCACAGGTGAATCCCAAATTATAATGCTTTCTGTAGCATATGCAACAATTTTGGGTAGCTGAATCCATTAGATAAACATTAGAGTTTGAAGAGATTATTGGCATAAATCAGAATTTCACCTTTTATATTTATAAGATATTTCATATTTATAAGGTATTTAATAATTTCGTAAGTGGTGTTTGTCACATAACTTTGTGAGTGCTGTTTGATATTTCAAAACTTTGTGAGTGAAGTTTCAACTATTATTGTAGCTTGGTTTTCCAAAGAATAAAACACATAACATTGCCCCATTTTATTTTTCATCCATCTGTCAGTTCCACTCCTTTGAGGAGGGGCCAAAATTGTAGAAACCACAAGGATATAAAGTTTGCCACAAGTTTCACAAAAAATTGGCACCTGGGTATTAAGTAAAGAGTCAAACTAGTGTTTCCATGGAAGACAGGTTTCAACATAGAATTTAACAGTTCTGTTGACTATTGGCCTCTCCTCAGCTGGCCAGTCTGGGCAGCTCAGGGCCAACCATAATATGTTAGCTTACCCACTTGTAATCAGTCAAAGATACTGTGGACGGGTTTATGACACATATGAAGTAATTAGAAGTCCCATGTGCAAGCACATCATAGAATCCACTCAGAGAGGAACAGTGAGTTGCTTTAGTGCAGAGGGAGAAGTAATTGGGATACAATGCACAAACCCACTACATTCATTGGTGCTGGTGTTCACCAATAACCCATTATGGTATAATTTGAGTACACTTGTAGATCTGCTCAGTAGAAAAGAACATATGATATGTCCTGATACCTCTGATTCTGCATTATTGATAAAACTTACAAAACAAAAATTTTAATCTGTAATATCTCTAACTCTGGTCAGTGTAAGATGCCTATAACAGAAAAGAAAAAAAAAAAAGAAAAAAAAAGAAAAAAAAAAAAAAAGTAGTATCTTTTTCTTGACAGTTCTGTTTCCTGCTATGGTAAGGGTATTATTCCTGCTTCAGGTACCAGTTAGGCAAGGTGAGACACAGAAAAATTCATTTATATGTTTTCTTGAAGGTAGACAATGGCTACTCAGAGTGGGAAAAATTGTCTCAATTTTCAGAAACATGATTTTTCTTCAGTTTCTATAAGCATCAGTTTGATATTCATGCACTAAGAATGTTTGAAAACATGGTCCGGTAGTCTTTCCCTCAAACCTGTAACTAATGGTAAAATCCATATGTATGCACACATTACATGTACTCCATGCTTCTCTTTCTTTTACATTGTATGAGATGTCAGTCAGTCGTGTTATAAGAAAATGTGCCTAACCAAGACAGGAGAATCAGCTGTAACTTTTAAAAAAGGAAGCATCATAAATCAATCAATAAAAAGACACAACTAAATTCCCAGTGTCTCCTCTTTTCAGCTAGACAGTTGAGATCTTCTAGATCCTAGAATGAAGTTACACGATTTTTTGATTTTTAGATTGAGCTGATCATGCTACAGAAATGCCTGATTAGTATGGCAACATCAAAAGTTTGTTGCTGTGCTCTAGACAATTAATTTACAGCATTATCATAAACCCTACTGCCCTGCATGTTGTTTATTACAGTGAACACGGGTAGAAATGCAGGCTTTACTATAGATATATGCATTATTTTGATACTCATCTTCTTCTGCCATATGTTTGAGCAGTAAGCCAAAACTCCAAAGATATACAGGGTTGATCGACAAAAAACTAACCCAATAGCACCTCTTTTGTTCATTCTTTAACAAAGTGACAGTCTTTTTTCATTATTTCCTGAGTACTTATGGATGATAACAAAATGTGTTGATCAATCAATATAATGACCCATTTGACCCCAAAATAATAACAAGATACGCAGAATTTCTAATAAAATTACAATCCCAATAGAATTTGAATTCATTACTTCTGAAATACAAGGCAGGCAGTTCCTTTCACTAACATGGATTTGAACTTGCAGAGGGTAAATTATCAAAGAGGTCCTTTGTTGCTTTCATGTTCCAATACAATTTTATTAAGAATCACAGAGAAAAATTAATAAGCACTCCAATGCTGAGTCTTGAGGTATGGAAGGGCTTAGATCTTGGCACAAACTTGGGAACATGCTCTGCTTGGGTTATGTATTCTCTCAATTTAAATATTATTAATGTTGTGAGGAAGGTTAAAAGCTCACCCATGACACAATGCCAACCCACAAAAAAACCTCAGAACCTGCAAACAGTCCAAGTTGGTCAACATGCAGTAAGCGTGAAGTGTCTCAATGTTCAATGCTAATGAATGAGTTACTGGTAGTGCACATTCCAGTGTTGTGCTCCTAGCATCCTAATACCATGGTTTCCTTTCAGGAGAAGTGAAAGATTGCCATGCTTCTCTTTATGGTGAACAACGTAATGCAAACTCATTACACGGCAGAGTCCCAGTAAGCCCAAGGATAACCTTCCTTTAAAGTCAAACTCAGTGCATTGAATTCACTTCCCAAGTGCTTACAATTGTAGTTTAGAGATGAATGTGCCCTTTTCATTTACTCCCAGTTTTTCCTCTTTCCAACATGAACTCACAAATCTTGTTGTTCCTGGAATGAAATGTTTAGACTGAGCTGATAATGTTACAGAAATGCCTGGTTATCAACCATGTTAATCCCAGCAGCATGTACTAAGTTTACCTTCTGTCATGGAATAGTGTAAAGTAATATATATATACTGGAGCAAAATTTAAATGAGCTTCTTACATTCTGGAGGGAATCCAGCCCAGTAAGTATACATTTCCATGCTGCCGCAGCTATATTGCATTCTACAGCAGTGTACAGTGTAGATCTGCCCATCCATTCCCACTGTAACCATCATGATGCCATGATGTTCATTGAGGGGAGTAATGAAATCACTTACAGGAATATGTATTTGAAAGTCTTTGGATGTGGTGCTTGGGGATATGGTTTAGGGTGCACCTTGTAGAGTAGGATTTTGGTTGGACTTGGTGATCCTGAGGATCTTTTCCAACCGGAATGTTTCAGTAATTCTGTAATATCACAGTAAAAGAAAAAAAAAAAAAAGTTCTAGAAATAAAAGAAGACTAAAGATATATCTACACTGACTTTGGGGAGACTAAACAGCTTAAATGAGGTGTTCTTGTTTTGGTGTCACTTAGTTCCATTGGGGAGTAGATGCTCAGCACAGGATTATCTTCTAACTCCTTTAAAATTCTTAATTTGAAAGTGCCTGTCTGCAGTCCTGGCCAAGCTCTCATCTCATGATCAAGTAGTTCCCTGGTTCATATTAGTAAACATATATAAACTACGAGTCACTGCCTATTACCAAGAGTATCAAGCCTGTTAAATGGTGCTGTTCTTCAAATCTAAGGCCAGAACAGCTGATTTAACTGTGAAGTCACCCTTTCAAAGCTATATAATAACTAAAATTATATACATGCAATACATAGAAATGCAATGTCGATAACATCCAGATTACTAAGTAAATATCAGAAAGATCAGTCAAGAGATCTGGCAAATCCAGATATATTTTCTAAATAAGCAAACAAAAAGGTTGCTTGGGAGGACCATCCACTCAAAGGCATTTTGCTAAACGAGAGAGCTCTAATACAAACAAGCCATTATCAAAATTATGATTGTTTATTCTGCGCAGTGAAAGTCAAGGATGAGTATGCAGGTCTCAGATTCTTCAGTGGTAAATCCAGTTTTATTTTCTCCCTCAACATTCAGTAGTATTAAAAATGCTCAGGAATATAAATGCATCTTCCCCTTTGCTTTTTTTTGTGTGTGTGTGTCCCCCACTTTTGTTCAAAAAAATGGCAACCATTTGTTTTGGCTTCTGTGACTTATATGCTCAAGTGAGGTGATAAGAATACAAATGCAAGTTGACGAATACATGAGTACTACTGGCATGGATATGGGTGCAGGAGATGGCAAATGTACTACAGAAGAGCTGCCAGAGGTAAGCATACAAAATGCGGCTCTTGCACAAAAGAATGAGATTTTCAGAGAATCTGGTGGAAAGACCGACAAGTACATTTTGTTGCTGCTACAAGAATTTATTTCTGCTGAAACCTATAACTCCTGGGTTAATAAAGTGAACTTTGATGGGACTAGAGGGAAATATGGGCTTCCCAGGAAAGTTAGGACAAACTTAGATGCATTTCTAGAACACAGATTTATGGAAGTGATTGAAGCTGATAAGATCAAAACCCAAGTTAACACTTTCCTTTGCTTTCCTATCACACACTAAATAGACCTTTGCCACAGCTGGCCTGCTACCATTAAAACTATTGATGTCTGTAAACAATACATTTCACACAATCATCAGGCTCATGCACTCAAGTTTCCATGCATGTTATTTTGTTTCAAATTTTGTTGGATTTTACAGAACCTGCTATACGTTAGAGCTATGGAAACAGCCAATGTCTTGTAAGGTTTGACTGCTAAACATGCATACTTTGAGTTAGTCTGATTAGGATTGTACATCAGAGTGAGTGTCCTGGAAGAGTGTCCAGCACCAGTAACAATGAACAATCTTGAAAAAGTTCACTCTGGTCCTACTTCTAAAAAGTATGCATGTGTCCACTATACATTTCTAATATGTTAAAACTGGTGCATTCCTTGTAGCAAATTCCTTCTAGCTTATTAGCACACTAAAGATATGCAAAAAAAATAAGCATGTGTCATGCTCTGAAACTTGAGCACAACAAAAGCCAAGAGCTTGGCAGAGCTGACAGGCACGTTAGAAAAGAACAATTTTATTTCTCTGTTGGGAAGGGGAAGCCTTCTAGATGCGTCTAATAGCACATCCTTTTCTGCAGGCATTGAAGGTCAGGGAAGGCTATTGAAAAAAGCAAATACCTGCTGGACAGGTAAAAAGTAGATATAAATCAGATCATATGATAGGTCACATCTGCATTTTGGTCATGTGATGGGCATATTTTCTTACATTCCTCGGGGTGGGCAGTAGTAGCTCTAAGGAAAATAGCTGGGCATGGACTGAATGAATTGTTCTGATGAGACAGACTCAACCTCTGAGTTTGAGGTCAAGCTAGAAGAGACAAGTCTAAGGCTAACGTGTTCTCTATTTCTCATAAATTAAGAGCATAAATTAGTTTATGAAATTTAGGCAGGTAGTCAAGTTTCTCCTACCTTTCTGTTTCTAATTTTAATGTGGAAATGGCCACCTCTAACTCTTTTCTCTTCGATAAACTCCACAGCTTTCCTGACTTTTTTCCCCCTTATTTTACATGGGAAGTATTCAAGTCCAGATGTAATTTTTACCATTTTTTTCCACCATAAGCTACTCCAGGCTTCCTTTTCAATGTCTTTTTTATACATCTTTTCTTACTTAAGTTAACATTACCTACAGGTAGCATTGTCCAACTTGACTTGGGGAACTTGCCTACTTGACTTTACGATCTTAGAAGTATTTTCCAATCTTAACAATTCTAAGATTCTATGCTTATTCAAATATTTTAAAGTTAGACCATGTTACATATGGCATTAAAGCCATAACATGAAATTGTTCATTAGTTATTAAACATGTATATTCATGTGCATATGCATATGTGTGCATATATATGTATATATGCTTGTATGTATATATACATATATATATAAAAGTAAACTCCTTGGTTGTACCATATACATTAGCTTTTTCATAAATATCAATTGGAAAATATATTTTTTTCCTCTTTCTAGGAAATTCATTCACTATAAATAAAACATCAGAGTTACAATTAGACCACAATATTTTAAATGTTTCAAAATTAGTTGTATAGGGTGCCTGAAAATGAATGCTACAACTGAATGCTACCATGTTGCTCTTTTTCTTCAGGACTTCCTTTCCAAGGCTTTTGACAAAAAATGGAACAATTTTGCAAAAAATAACCAAGTGTTTTAGATATTGTGGAATTACCACATTTTAGATTGCATCTAGTACTACACTCTTTGGTTTAGAATAAGTTGCCAAGTCTTTCGAAGAAATATCTTCAGTTACCCATCAGATTCTCATCAAGGTACAAATCTTAGCAGCTTTTCATAGGTAAAAATCTTTGTCAAATCAATGTGCATTTTTAGTCTTGGAATTACTCTAGTCCATGAAAATCCCATATTTCCAAAAGAGAGCATGGGAAATTTCTAGAGTCAACTCACAATTGACTTTCTGTAATTCAGAATTCATTATGCATTGTTAATACAGAATTTAGAATTATTTTTGTGTATTATGACTCTCTGTGGATCTATTAATAGCTCTGTATTCTTAGCTCTGAGGTAAAACAGGCCCTGTTACTTTATTATACATGGGGGCTGGTTTTCACAGAGACTTACACACTTTACAAGTTTTACTGGGACAGGCTTAAAGTATTATAAAGCAGGGAGATAGAATCTCTTAAAATTAAATCATCATACCTACTTCTAAGATACTCACTATGGGCAGTATTGAAATATCATAGACTCATAGAATCAACTAGGATGGAAGCGACCTCCAAGATCATCCAGCCCTAGCCAATCAACTAGACCATGTCACTATAGGTGCCTCATCCAGTCTTTTCTTGAACACCTCCAGGACAGCAACTCCACCACCTCCTTGGGCAGCCCATTCCAATGCCAATCACTCTGTGAAGAACTTCCTCCTAATCTCCAGCCTATACCTCTCCTAGCACAACTTGAGACTGTGTCCCCTTGTTCTGTTGTTGGTTGCCTGGGAGAAGAGACTGACCCCCAACTGGCTACAATCTCCTTTCAGGTAGTTGTAGACAGCAATGAAGTCACCCCTGAGCCTCCTCTTTTCCAGGCTAAACAACTCCAGCTCCCTCAGCCTCTCCTCACAGGGTTGTGCTCCAGGCCCCTCACCAGCTTCGTTGCCCTTCTCTGGACATGCTCCAGTACCTCAACACCTCTCTTGAGTTGAGGGGTCAAGAACCAGACACGATACTCAAGGTGTGGCCTGATCAGCACTGAGTACAGGGGCAGAATAACCTCCCTTGTCCTACTGGCCACACTGTTCCTGATACAGGTCAGGATGTCACTGGCTCTCCTGGTCACCTGAGCACACTGTTGCCTCATGTTCAGCCTACTATCTACCGGTATCCACAGGTCCCTTTCTGCCTGGTTGCTCTCCAGCCACTCTGTCCCCAGCTTGTAGTGCTGCTTGGGGTTGTGGAAAAAAGTATAGAACCCTGCACTTTGCATATATCCTGAGGAAAATATACCCTGAAGAAAACTTGCCTGGTCCCAAACACTTAACTCAATTTTCAACAATACCCTAACTGAAGGTTTCCTTCTGTGCTAACAAAATTATTAAATAGCAAATGGAAAGAACTTTCAAACACAGAGAAGTATACACAATAACCAATGCCTATTACTAAGAGGAAAACACAGTTAAAACATTTTTAATTTACAAGAATACATTTTTTTCAAAAAATGTATTTGGAAAAAAAATGGTCATGAAAGCATTATTCTATCTATGAAGAGAGGTTGAGAAACTTGGGGCCTTTTAGTCTGGAGAAGAGAAGACTGAGAGGACATCTTAGCAATGTATAGAAATATCTGAGGGATGGGTGTCAAGTGGATGGGGAAAATTGCTGGTCAGCAGCAATAAAACAAGGAGCAACAGCTACAAATTGGAACATAGAAGGTTTCACCTCAACATGAGGTGAAACTTCTTTACATTGAGGGAGACTGAGCACTGGAGCAGGCTGCCCAGAGAGCTTGTGGAATCTCCCTCTCTGGATGCGTCTTTTGTGTGAACTACCCTAAGGGATCCTGCCTAAGCAGGGAGGTTGGACTCGACCTCTGGACATCCCTTCCAACCTCTAAAGTTTTGTGAATTCAGTGATTCTGTTTTACTGCTACTACTCATTTGTATGACTGATGACGCACAAGACACAGAGAAAGTCTCTGCCTCCCCTTATGATTCTCCAGTTCTTAAATTCACAAAAATGGAAGAGAGGAGTCAGAGTTCACAGGCTGATTAGACTGTATTCACTCAAAGCACTTTTAAACAAACTTCACTGAAGATTTCATTGAATGAAGCATATTGTGCCTTAAGTCAAGAATACATGTAATTCATTTTGTAAACTGCCTGTGTAAGTAAATGCCAGCTGTAACTATCTGAATTTCAGGTCTGAGTTAAATCTCATATATTTAGAACCACAATATGCGAGTGACACAGTGGAATCTTGTTTATTGAGATACACAGTAGAACCCAAGGAACTGATATTACAGTGGAAAGTAATCTAAATTGCTTTCACAGAATTTCTACTACTTTCAAGTAATAAAAATGTTACACTATACACTCTAAATAAAATCTTAGTTGCTATCGACAGTTACTATGAAATTCAGTCAGAACTACCAAGCTGTGAAAATAAGGCCCAACTTCTGTTGTTTTTGTTGATACATTTGGCATCCAATCATGAAAAACAATGTCCATGTCACTAAAATGGCCTCCAGGCATTCAGTATATCTACATCGAGGTTAAACATCTATGTGAAGATGTGACAGCACACCTTATAAAAGATATTATTGAGTAATATAGACTTTCTGTAATAACCAAACAGTAAAGAATATAGCTTTTTAAAGGTCTCCCCATGGCTGATCTCATGACTCAAAGATGAGAGACTGTGCTGCAAGCTAAGTAATAAAATCTGGTGGATACTGTGGGCTAGCTTGTGACAAATCATATCAAAGTATTATTAAAGAAGGAACTTGAGACCCAAGACTATTATTGATTCTTGACAGAATTTCTTATAAATAAATGTTGCAATCTGATCCCAGACTCCCAAGGCCCTGGTAGAATTCTGACTATTGTAGGGCAGGTTGCAAAACAGTAACGTTATATTAGTGAAAGTTGAAAGAAGCATATTCAGTGTCAAACAGGTAGCATGGTCTAAAAAAGATCAGTAAGAAACCATTTTTCACAGGCCTCATACACCTATAGCTGTGGATTACTGTTTAAAACGGCAAAACAATTTCTGAGCTTGTAACTGTGAACGTGTTAGCGGAATGAATCTGTGACCCTTTAGAGCACTAAGGACACACCTCCATTAGTGTCCATATTCCTGCATTGAAGAGGCTGATACAGTCAACTGAAATGACAGGGTGATAAATATAAAACCACTATCATCAAAAAGACTGGAATGTAAAAGCACTTAGTTTCAGCCTAAGTAACTCACAGAAAGTTTGGTTTCAAGAACCAATGTATCATCCATCACTACTCTACCTTCTGTTGACAAAGTAATTGTAAGATATCTAGAATGGAGGTTCAATATGAACTGACATTTTTGAAAGGAGGAATTGTGTGCTGCACTTACTCATTAAATGTATTTTCCTCCACTAAAGATGTTTCCTTTTTTAGTTTATGTATGAATAACTTTCGTTAAAGTTCCCTTGACACAATGACTTTGCTTTGAATAGCACCTACATTCATTAACATAAAACCTGAAAGAAAATAATTTTAATGCAGCTTTTTTAACACTTCAAAAGCCTTTAACAAATTGATCGAGTACAATTATGTATTCTAAAGGGAATTGTAAAGAGATCACATAAGGTTGAAAAGTTCTGGTTAATAAGAAGAAAAAAATCCTAAGTAAAAACAGGCACTCTGTGTGGAACTTTGATGCACAGTGGAAGTTAATAAAATTACATATATCCGCCCCCCCTCCAACTTCTCTATTTTAATACAGAAAACACAATTATTGTCTGTATTATTTACTGCATAGAAAACACCAGGCTAGTTTGATAATGTCAAAAAAACAAACAAACAAAAAGTGTAGAGATCAAGATAGTAAGAAATTATAGAGAGAAGTTAAATTACTAGTCCACTTACTACAGGGACTAGTTGAGTCAAAGCAAACCTGAACAACTACTTAGCAAGGAGATCACATCAATTTATAGATATGGTTGTCTGCCTTTGGGCAAGAACAGGTCTCATAACCATGGCATTCTTCCCTCAGTAATATTATTACTGGTATTATTTTAAAAGATTGTATGGTAACAGTATTCTTTCAAAAACCTTACAAACAACAAAAAAACCCCACCCTCACTGCAGCTAAATGCATCAGCAGATACCAAATGTGCATCTGCAGGAAGCAATGTTTTTCTCTTATGTTTATGGGTCTAAATTTATATCTGATTAATTTAAAGTAATATCTTATATGGTGCTTTTGTCATCACAGATTACTGAAACACAGCCACATTGGTTAAATTCAACATAAATAAGGAGAATAAAGCCTTCAGGAGATGGAAAGGATAAACTTTATGGTCAGACACCTCAGAAGATCATGGAAGAGATCACTGAACTCCACTGAGGACATCTGATACTCTTAATAGACCTAAAAGCACAGTACCAGGAATGGGCAGAAGCCAAAGAACAAAGTAGGCAGCTTCCCTCACCTGAGGCAGCTGGGCCTGGGTATCTGCTAATGAGCACTTCCTGCAGGAGGCAAAGGAGAAGAGCAGGCAGCCAGAGTATACCCAGAAAACATAAGTTACTGTTGAGAGGAAGTTTGCACTGGTGGATATTTTGTTCCTAACACTGCTTTTTTGGACAATTCTCTATTCTCCCTCATTTTTTCTCTGTTGCTCACACCAAATGAGAGTTTCTAAGCGGGAAAACATCAACTTACCTTCAGACATTTACTGAAATCAGGCTTTTAGTGTTAGGCTTGACCTAACACCTTAGTTTTAAGAGAGCTGTTTTGACCTGCTTATTCTTCGTATCCGGTGACAACACTGGGCACAAGGGATATATGACTGATGGTTTGCCACAAAATAGCTATTACTTGGTGTGAGATCACTATCATCGTCTGGACTTATCTGCATTTTGTTGCAGATAAAGGGAATCTGGGGGTAGCCTGGTGATGATGTCACCAGCAGGAGTGTAGGAACAAGACCTCCCCCATTTCAAAAAAACATTTTTAGAAAGGACAGACAAAAGAGAAATTCCCAATCCATTTCAAATGCCTCCTATTCTATCTCAAGTATCAGATACAATGAGACAGGCCTACTCTGTGAATGAAGAAATGCTGATCAACTTATTCTTTTCAGCATTTCAGAGCTTCTGACTCCATACTAAAGTGTCTTTACAGCATTTTGCTTATAAAAACCCTCCTGTTTCATTATAATATAAAGCATTAGTAATAAGTAGGATTAGAATTATTTCATAGCTTAAAATCTGTGAGTTTATATTGACTAAACAGGCAATAAAAAGGAAAAAAAAAACCCAACACACATGCACAGCAGGAAACTCATGCTGTCTCATAGTTCTGTTAGGATAGGATGAATGGAGGAAGAAAATACCATTCAGTAAAACAAAGATGAAAAAACCTGGCAAACGATGGATGTTAGTAGTAAAGATAAGTTCCAGCAGAGTATGGAGTGAGCAAATGTTTTGTTTATCCATCAAATGACCTTACAAGATGAAGATTTATTCTGTTAGGTTTCAGTGTGTTTTCCTAGATACGCTAGAAGGGGTATTTATGTTTTTGGAACTCAGTGATCTCCGTTGAAGCGTTATTAAAACAAAAACCTAGACCAAACCAAACTCAGATTAGTGCCAAGCAATCTTCAGAGATGATAAAATGAGTATGATTGAACTTCAGATTTGAAAAAACAAATCTGTGTGTCGATAAATATAGTGATCAGGACGAGTGAGAGGTGTCAGACAGAAAAACCTGCTGCAATGTTTGTTGCTGCCAGCACACAGGAAATAAATTCTAGGAGAGCTTGTTGAAAACTTCTCAGGGAAATTTGCAGAGCACTACATATTGATGTAGTTGTCTTCAAGGATGTATCATACAGGTGGACAATGACCCAAGAACACAAGAATCCTCCACAGAACATTTCTACAGCAAGATAAGCTTCTTGTATCTCCAGCAACACAAGTTCACAAATACCGCATCCTTATCTACCATACATTATTCTTTTATTATATCAGTTTTGTCAGTGATAAAGCCAGTTTAGAATGTTCCCTAACATACTGCTTCTGTCTTTTCTCACTTTTATATGCACGTGCCCTTGTGTTTAGACTGGTAGTTGTTTCAAAAGGAAGAGGATGATCTATTAAAGAGACACCAAAATGGTTTGGATTAAAACCCTCTCTCCCTCGCTACCTTCTCCTCCCCAAGGCTTACAGTTTCCTTGCAGAGGTACAGGCATAACCAATAGGCCAAAATGGCACCGACAAGAAACTTCGCATACAAACTTTATTCCTGAGGAAAACAATCTGCAGTTACAGTGTCATTTTGTGAGCACAGACCTTGGTATAGAATTAGGAAGCATTGCAAGACTTCTAATCACTGTTTACTTTAATTAAGCACAAGGTACTAATGTATTCAGATACTAAATGCCAGTCTAAACAACGCGATGCCAGTAATGGCATTCAGGCTACCTCTGGGAAAGTCTGAATCAGTATTAAAAAAGCATATCTGCACTTGTTATGCTTTCCTCATTCCTGTGGAAAGGGCTGCAGAAATGATATAGACACAGTCAAGCTCATACTGAATTTCTTACCTAGTTGAGGTTACTAAGAAGTAAGAATAGACATCGCTTCAGATATCAAAGCACAGATAAGCAGGTGTCATATGGCCAACTTAAGCAGGGAAAAGTTACTGGATTATGAAGAGTGAGGAAATAACTAAGATGTTATACATTCATCAGGAATATTCTTAGGGGAANAGAAAGGGACTGAAAATTGGCCATGCTGCCAGGAAGAAGAAAGTAGTAGATATCAAATTTATAGGTCCTCTGAGCTCCTGGAATGAAGAATTTGGAGAATGTAAAATGTCACCTTCATCAGTCTCAGCTGACTTGCTATTCTACTGCCAGGTGGGACCATTATTGTCTGACTGAATTATAATCATGTCAAAACAGTACTTGGATCCAGGAATGAGCTTTCAGAAAAAAAAACTGAGTCAAGGTAGAGCTTTCCTGCCTTTGAGACCTATAGAACACATGACCTGAAACTTGTCTCAAATGTCTGCCTTTAACTCTTTGAAACACACTTCTATGAACACTTGTTTCTCTTGGTAAAGCCTGCGTACTTTATCTTTACATTTTTCATCTACATTTTCAGGAAAAGGGGGGATTGAGACAGGATTCATTTTAAAATGCCCTGAAAACAAACAAAAAGTAAAATGCTTAGCAAGTTATAACATTGTTTTGAAAATATTTGAATATTCTGACATAATACTGAAACTGAGTTCTTGAAAAACCACTCTACCAAAAAAACCCAAACCAAACAAAACCCAACAAACCACAAACAAACAAACAAGTAAGCAAGCCTGTAGAATTTTTTGTTATTAGATTGGAAATTTCCAATGGTAAATAAACAGACTGGGAGAGAAGACACTGAAATATACCTTCTGGGCTCATTCATTCACTCCTTATTTACAGTGTTTCAGGAACTGAGGAGGCATCCACAAAAACTGCATTTATTCCAAGAAAATACTTAGAAATAACTATTATGGCAGTAATTTCCAGCTGGACATGGACATTACATTGCTGCTATCATGTCTTTCTTTTTGAAGGGGCAGAAAACAGACTCCTGACTTACAAAGAAATCAGATGATTCCATAAGAAATATTTCAGCTTTGATTTTTACATTTTAGCAGAAGCTCTCATTAATCACCACAACAGTGGTGATTAACAGTTGAGTTTTCAGGACCAAGAAGCTGTGAGTTTTCTCTCTGTGTCACACATACATTCACCACGATTGGGTAATTTTTCTCTTTTTTACTTTTGTTAAGAATTAACAAGTGTGGGCTTGCAAGTCTTCCATCATTCTCATATGATTTTCCTAGAAAGGATGTCTGAAGCTGGTCATGAACCACCCAGCAAAATATCCCACTCCTGCTTCCAGATGTATTTGGTATCAACAGCCCTGTGTCACATGGTTGCAAAATCAGTGTGACACAGATTGCTGCCTGAAAAGAGACATCTTGGCATCTCATAGTTTGCCATTCATCTGAAATATATTATCATTTATTTTGTATTTCTAGATTTTCAAGCTGCATGCACTTATATCTTCAATATATAAATCACAGGCAGTGCAGAAAACAGTACACATTTCTGTTAATGGAAAGCTCGGCTACAAATAAGTTATCTCAACGAAAACACTTTTATCTTCTAATGCCATATAATCATAAAGAATAAGGAACTAATTCTCTTCAGATGGCATTTTCAAGATGAGATTTACAAATGGGTGCCTAACTCCCTTAGACATCACAGTCTACAATAACAGTTACAGGCTTACGAGAGTGTGTGTCATTTATAGATAAAAGCAGAAGAGGCTGGATGTAGTTTTCATTTCCAGAAGAGCTTTGTTGTGGTTACTCTGCTGACTAGAAACTGATTCTCTGAAACATTTAGCCCTTGAGAAAGAGGAGCAGGAGACAAACCATGTGAGGAGCGGTAAGGAATAGCAAAAGATTGAACACTTCTTCGAGCTTGAACGTGTTATACTAAATTTTCATCTCTGTTGGGCCAGGTGGTAGTTGAAACACATTAAATGAAAAGCTATGTGGAAGTGCAACCCTATGCTGCAGTTGTACTTTGAGCATATACTTCTTATCTTTTAGAAACTTATTCCAGATGTTTCAGTAGAGGAAAATAAAACAATTATCTTGGTCATGTTTTAAGATAAGCTCTCAGCAGGCCTGAAAAATGCTTTAATCTGGCCTTCCAGCTCCTTCAGCAAATTCCCTATAACATTAATTTTCTAAAACTGTTTATGCCCCATTTTATTTTCTCTGCTATTTGATATGTGTAGGAAATTCAGCAAACATGATAACAATAATTAAAATAAAATAATAGTAAAACAGCATCCCTAGTTCTCAGTGTTTTACTTCAGTCAAATGCGACAGTGGACCAGCAAAACCTTTGTAGATAATTTAGTAAAAGCTTACAGTTGTAATTTACCACTGTCTCCTGATATATAGATTACAAATGGAAACTTTACATAAAAGAATATTTACTTTAAATCCTTAAGGGAAAAGACCATGTCAGCATCATCAATACAACATCAGTATTCATCAGCTTATAGGTAAGAATCTGCTTGGTAAGTCAGATGTAGGGGAAAACACTAAATCCGAAGGGATCCTTTAAAAGTGAGGGGAAATTATTCCAGCACTTTCTGTTTTCCTGTAGAAAACAACTGAGTCCATAGAGCATGGGTGAATCTGAACAGACCAGTAGTGAATCTCTAGGACAACACGTATCATCTGCTCCTTACAGGAAGCTGCTGGAAGCAGAACATGCACTTTGAAATGCAACACAGTGCAATGGAGGGCAGGGCAGGGAGAGTGAAAATGTGGTCTGTCATCTCTAGCACTCAGCACTCACAGGTTTTGCACGTAATTCTCAGACCTCCAAGTCACTTCACCCACCATATAAATACATGACTATCCCACGTTGTTTGTCACAGGCAACCTGCCCCATTCAGCAACGGTCAGCACGCAAAATATTCTAACCGTGCCATTTCTACTTCTTTTGATTTTGTTTATTTGTTTGGACTGATAAATACACTTTTCCAGTGTTAAACATCTGCTAAGAACTCAGTTTTGCCCTGTGATATATGATGCTACAAATCTTGCTGAATTGTCCTTCTTTTCTCCATTCTACGCCCTCAGATATTTTTTTCCTAGCCATCCTGATTTCATTACAGCAAATGTCATATCTCCTTTAGCTTACAAATTCCCAGGCAAAGAACTCGGGCAGCTACTCTAATGTAATGTTAAATTTTTAAAAATACTTTCATGTTATACATCCATTCGCTTTTTAAGAGTAATTTCAAAATACTGTTATGTCCTGACCAATTCTATTAGCACTTCTCCCTTTCTTATGATCAAAATTAACATCTGTATAAAGAATACACCCTCTCTCTTAAATGATTACTTTTCATCTTGATTCATGCACAAAATAGCCTTCTAACTCTATCTAGTGTAAATAATGTGTAAAATAATCAAAGCATCATCATGGCCTGACAGCAGAAGCCTTTTGATGAATAGGGTTTTAGGTAGGATTATCATATGACATTTCCAAACGACATTATATTTCAGCCATACACTATTGCATTAAATTCCTCTATCATGCTGAATGTGTGTATTTAGAAAGTTATCAGTGTTCTCTTTTGTGGAGATATTTATACAGCAATTGCAACAGAAAGCACCAGATGTACAAAAGGAAAGGAGAGGAAGGATTTTCTGCTAATGAGGAACCAGGTCTTTTGCCATTACATTGTGTTATTTGTTCCAGTGCTGACACTGTTTAGTCCTGGGTTTGTTCAGAGCACCAGATACCAATACAGTCCCTAAATATCTTATCATTTAGAGTATTAGATATGATGGAAAAAAACATAGCGGGACAGGCTGGAAAAAACATCTCCCCCACAGCCTCTTCAACCACTACATCCCATTCATTGCAGTAAAATTTTCTTTATCCTGCAATTTCTCTGCAAGTTATACAGTGACCTACGAATGCATCATTTTCCCCAAAATTCAACAAGTACTGTGCATGATGTCTTCAGAAGGTGCATATTGCAGAAAATTACATTTACTTGGGTGATATCCATGCTTTCATTCCAAATGCAATCACATAGCATTAGAAGTATACAATTTGGCAGAAACTGGTTTCTGTGACAGGGTAAACATAAAGGTTCACCAGGTCTTTGGCATGCCTTGAAAGTTCAATTGATTGTTTTCCTCAGTTTTCATCAAGGATGCCATCACTACAGAGAATGGCACTACCCGGGATAGGTTAGGGAGAAACACTCCTTGTTCTTACTAGCTTTATGACAGACTCCATCTACCAAGCACAGCAAACAACACTAATCTACAGCTGCAAAAATAAAAAAAGCCCTATTCATGACAGAGAAGTCTTCACAAAATAGGTGTAAAACACACTCACTCACCCACCCTCAGAGTGCTTCAGTGCACTTTGCATTAAAGCTGCTAGGCAGGCAAGAAGAGTAGCCCAAGAGTATGCTAACAAAAATGAAAAACAGAAAAAGAAACTGAGAGAAAGAAAAGAGCCCAAAAGATGAAAGAATAGGGTTGAGAGGAAGAAAAATGCAAAGCAATTAAATGTCATTATATCTGTGGACCTAATAATTCTACATAACAAAGAAGACAACAAAGGATACAAATCGTTAGAACAGTATGAGAGGGAGAAAATCTAAATAATTTTTTTAAATCTACCTTATTAAGTCCATTTTCCTTACTGAACTCAGCTCTACCATCTTAGAATCATAGAATGGTAAGGTTGGAAGGGACCTCAAGGATCATCTAGTTCCAACAGACCACCATAGGCAGGGATGCCTCCCACTAGCACAGGTTACTCAAGGCCTCGTCCAGCCTGGCCTTGAACACCTCCAGGGAGGGAGCAGCCACAACCTCCCTGGGCAACCTGTTCCAGTGCCTCACCACCCTCACTGGAAAGAGCTTCCTCCTGACATCTAGTCTAAACCTTCCCTATGCCATTTTAAACCCATTGCCCCTAGTCCTGTCATTGCAAGACCTTGTAAAGAGCTGCGCCTCAGCCTTCCTGTAGGCCCCCTTCAGATACTGGAAGGTTTGTCCTGGAATGAGTTTTGCACTAGCTCACCAAAAGAATAATTTTTACCACTGGTATGTAGCAAGTTGCACCCAAAACCAGCCTTTTACCAAAGAGATATTCACAGAGGAAGAAACCATCCAGGACTTTACCTCCTTCATAGCGCAGTGGAGGAGAAGAAGAAAAGTGGTGGTAATATCCATATGCTGACAGAGACTAAGGCAAGGCTTAGTAGCATCCTCATGGTTGGAGGCTGATCCCTACCTAAAAGTCAGTAAAAGCCATTGCTATGAGCCAGTAGACACTTTTTACTATAAAGCAAAGGTAGAGTGATATAGTGTATCTCAGTCAGTTAATGAACTCCCCATGCAAATGACCCTCTCAGTAATCCAAAATATTTCAGAATTCTACGCTCTACCACGGTTCAAAATACATTGCTATTCCACCCAAAATGTGATGCAGTTTCCTAATAAAAGAAGCAGACTTGATCTCCTCTGCTGTGAACTCATACAGTCTACTCATTGCAGACAGAAAAAGGACATTAAAGAAATAAAATAATGTAGAATAAAATAAATAAAAATCAATAGCTCTTAAAAAAAAAATAATCTCCATTTTACCCTTTCTCTGTCAAGGACTAATTCTCTCGAAGTCCTTTCCAACCTCTAGCATTCTGTGAACAGACTCAGAGAATCATAGCCATTGATGGAGCTTAACTGCTTATCACAGTCTAAGATCTAGTGAGAATAGCCAAGTGCTGTAAAATAATATGGTTCCATTGATATCAGAAGAAATACATTGCTTAGGAACTTGAAACACTTTCGCTGATAAAAACTCTATATTCTAAATTATATCCACCATATCCAGTGCAAACTGACAATTTACCAAGAGCTAAATTCGATCTGAATTAATCCAGAATACTGAAGTTCATTTTTCAACATTCTGTTCTAGCAATCACTTGCTGTAGCCTGGTTTGGGATGAGAAAAAGTAGTACAGAGTCTCTCGCTTTTGGTGATAAATATAGCCCATAGAGCACTGTACGCTGAACGCACAGTAAGACTCTCCCTTCTTCATAAAAGTGAGTTGATGTGTTTCCTATTCAAAAGAGTATAATCATGTCTCAGTTTGGAATACTTAAATATCACAAGTGGTAGCAAAAATTTTTGGATGAATACAGTAATGAAGAGGTTAAATCTGATTGTAATAAGATTTCAGTATGCATGGTCATGTGGCTAATAGTAAATTTTCCTTGATTAACTGATCCTGTTTGTTAAGAGCTCCTATTAACATTAGCACACTCTATGTCGGCTGTAGAGACACACCATGGACCAGTGCAAGATTAATGAAGGCAGGTACGCATGCTGATTAGAATGTGGCAGTTTAATAAACTCTTCTAACATTAAATTATTTAATGCATTCATGCTCATGTAGGCTATTCGATGGTCAGCTTGACCACCTATGTGTTAATATTGGGAATTGAAATGCAGAGGATGGAAGAAATATAGCAGTGGATGAGGTAATTAGCTCTCATGTCTGATAAATGGGGCAATACCTATGTGTATACATGTTTTAGCACATCACAAATGGTGCTTTCATTAACTGGAATCTCTTGCTGAAAATTTTCTGAACGTTTAGTTTGATTTTGATCCCATAAACAATTCAGCTAACTACTATAGCCAGTATCTGTTTAATATTTGAAGCAAATTGTAAGCGAGCGCCAGTGATAAAATACATTGTTAAAATAGAACACAAAAATTATTCCTGAAGCGTCAAAGCCATTTAGATGTTCTTCCAGTGCACTGCTTTGAAACAAAGATAACGCTTCATAAACACTACCTGCAAAGCTACATGTCACGGGCTGATACTCTGTTCCCCTGGTGTATTGCTCTCCCCTGCATCACTAGCAAGGGGTTGTTACCTTTGCAGGAAACTTGTTGAAATTTGAGGAAGATGCCAAGCCAAACAGTTGCTCTTCGAACCAGTACCACCATTATCTAAGTGTGCACCTGAGTTACACACCAAGCTGTGTGTCATCCTGGGGCAAAAGAAGTCCTGTATGTGTCATATACGGTATCAATTCATTCTAAATGCAACATAAAACAGAGGCAGCATTTTGATGTAACGTGGTGTGTCACGTAATTTGAAGCACTGCCTATTGTCTTCAGCGGCATCCAAAACATGGCAGCGGTCATTTTGCCCAACTCTTTCTGCTGGCATTTGATTCTCTTTTCAGATCATTTAGCAAATCTAAATAAATGACGGGAATGGCTGATGGGCTTCAGTTCAACACCGTGTCCAGCTTCAAAATCTTTAACAAAATATAACCTTGCTAAACCACTTTGGTGAATGAGCACTTTACTTATTGACTGTGGTCTCCGTCCATTCATTTACAGTAAACCACTCATTTCAAATAGCTTTTGTAACATTTTAAAGATTAAAATGATATAAAATGAATAGCTTTAGTACTGATCAGCCATGTAAGTGCATATTACTAGAATTTAATTAGCCAAGCTATTACGTCATTGACAATAGTACAATGTGACAATATTGATGAAAACACTCCTGCAGTCCAGGCCTAGGAATCTTTCCTAAACACAGAATTTGTACACAGGACTGGGGTGGAAACTGTGATTTCCCTTGGGTCTTATCACCTTAAAAGCATAAAGAAAAAAGTAAAATCAGGTGTATTGAAGGTGTATGTCAGGCAGAAAGACATCCATAAAATGTAGGCAGCATTTAAAGGTAAAAAAAAATTAGGACGTTAGTCCTTGACAGAGAAAGGGTGATCTCCAGAGGTCCCTTCCAACCCCTATCATTCTGTGATTCTGTGATATAGTTTCATTTTAAAGCTATTGATCTTAGGTCTTGCATCTGGGCTGAGCCAATCCCAAACACCAACACAGGCTAGTCAGTGACTGGCATGAGAGCAGTGCTGATGAGAGGGACTTGGGGGTGATGGTGGACAAGCAGCTCAGTATGAGCTATCAGTGTGCTCTTGCAGCCCAGAAAGCCAATCAGATCCTGGGCTACATAAAGAGAAGTGTGGTCAGCATCAAGAAAGTGAACTGTGGCCAGCAGGTCAAGGGAAGTGATCCTCCCCTTCTGCTTCGCACTGGTGAGACCCCACCCGGAGCACTGCATCCAGTTCTGGAGCCCCTATTACAAGAGGGATCAGGATGTTGGAATGTGTCCAGAGAAGGGCCATGAGGATGATCAGAGGGCTGGAACACCTCTCCTATAAGGAGAGATGGAGGGAGTTGGGGCTGTTCAGGTTGGAGAGGAGAAGGCTTCAAGGTGACCTTATTGTGTCCTTTCAGTACCTTAAGGAGCCTACGAGAAAGCTGTGGAGGGACTCTTTAGGATGTCAGGCAGTGATAGGACTAGGGGGAATGGAATAAAGCTAGAAATGGGTAGATCCAGACTGGATGTTAGGAAGAAGTTTTTCACCATGAGGTTGGTGAGACCCTGAAATGGGTTGCCCAGGGAGGTGGTGGAAGCCCCATCCATGGAGGTGTTTAAGGCCAGGATGCATGAGGCTCTAGCCAGTCTGATCTAGTGTGAGGTGTCCCTGCCCATGGCAGGGGGGTTGGAACTAGATGATCCTTGTGATCCCTTCCAACCCTGAGTGATTCTATGACTCTATTTATTTAATTGATTGTACTTTCTTTTATATTTTCAATGTCCCCTTTTCGTCAAGAAAAACTGGATGCCTGTTGCTGGCCTGCTCATGAAAAGAGGAGTCAAAAAAATAAATCGATCTAAAAGAATGGTTTTACTGGATCTTGCTTGAAAGTATGATGGAGGCATAGAAGCAATGAGAAGACAGTGAGTCTCAGTTTGTGTAAGCTAAAACAAGCCTAGAGAATTCTCCTCAAAATGCTGCTATGTAGGGTTTGGTGATGTGGACAGAGGAACTGTTTCTAGTTGGCTGATGCCTCCCCTGTGCAAGAACAACAGGATTTCATCCTCAATCAAGATTATTTCACAGAACTACCTATTTAAATTTCTTCCCTAAGTAGAGCTATCAGAAGATCCTAAGTTTTTATCTGCCTTCCCGGATCAATTACAGAGATAATATTTTTCATCTGCAATTGCTCCCTAAAATTATAATAAGTAAAATCAGAAAATATATGTCTTGCATCTCATTCTACAGGAAACAGAGTTCCTTAATTTTCTTGCCTCACCATGCAATACAGCATTTACTTTAAAAATTTTCCTTTTCTGACTTGGATCTCAAGTAGTCATACTGGATTTCCCCTGGTTTCATCTGCATTTCCCATTCTGTCTCTCTGGGAAGTGTCTGCTCCTTAAGACTAGCACTCTGATACACACCGAATTCTACTCACATTATGATCAGAAAAGACTGTTAATCATCAAGTAGAAGCAAGAAGGCTGGCTGTAAGAGAACTGCATACAGATTCATTCCAAATCAGAGGCAGAAAATAAATGGTTTGGAGGGACAGAATCAAGAAGAGAAGCACCAATAAAAGGAAAGCAGAACTGGGAAGAGATAAAGATGAAAGCAATGGTATGAAATGAAAATGGAGGCAAAGTCATACAAAGAGGAAGCACATGCTTACAGCTTGATTTAATCCCTAACTGGTAGCTCCTGAGCACTCATTGGAATAAATGATTATATGACATGGCAAAGAGGGATTCCCAGGCAGTGGAAGATGTCATGCCAATTAAATGGAACCTTCCCATAGAAAACTTTCAAAGAGACTATCTGAAGATTAAGCAAGATCTGTGGGTGCAGGTAGATCAATGACCTCCACATTTGTGAGGCCACATGCCACACGATGTAAGGAAGAGTATCCTGAAATTTGATCACTCGTCCTGCTTTGACAGATCTGAAGATAAGGAGAAATGACTTAATATACAGCAGGATTAAAAGAAGGCATCGTCAGATGAACTGCCTACATCTTCCTAAGCGGCTTCCTTTAGCTTGTAAAGGCTTTGACAGTTTGCATTCTCAGATGTGGATTTCTATAGCAGAACTGAAAAGTGTGTAGCATTGTACTCTCTGACAAGCCTAGGATCCTGAATATCATAAAGACACAAGAACTGCATTGCATTAGGTAATTTTCTGAAGTTGCTGTACTTATTCCTGTGCTTGTCTAATCCTCTCTTCTCTCTCTTCTGTAATCTCTCCAAGTCCCCCTCCAATGCCCTTCCAATTACAGTTCCATGCTGCCCATCATGTCATCGGTTGGAAGATACTAGGTTGGGATTAGCACTAAATTCCCTTAAGTCTTTCAAAGTCTCCACCTGGGTATGAAGTAAGCCTGAAACTTTAATTATATCTTCCCAGCTGATACAAGTTGTTCTTTCCAGCTAGATACTTGCATTTCAGGAGACCAGACCAGCTAGTAGTTTATATCTTCTGAGCACGGGGTAGTAACAAATTTGAAAGAAAAGCTCTCTGCACAAATTGGCTAATGCAGTATCCTATTTTCAGTCTTGAACTGTGGCAGTTTTCTTAAGCAGATGACATATTTTTCACAAATAGCTTCTGCACAAGCAGCTCTCAACATGAATGATGTTGGAGTCTGCTAACTTTAAGTGACCAGTGAAATCAAACAGAACATGTTTTCAGTTGCCAAAATTCTTATACCTACAAATAAACAGATTAGCTAAGACCTACTGAGAAGGACCCATGCACGGGTAGTTGAGTGAGCTATGGCCTTTGCCTTGCTCCTATCTGTGGTCACTCTGCAAGTGTCACTAAAGAACACAGGCCCCATATTCCTATTCCCAGCTGTGCTGTGCTCTGCTTGCATTATTTCAGTGTGCTTTTACCCAGCATAGACTTTGGAGGAAATCAAATCTCCTTGATTTTCTGTCCTAGTATCCAAAACAGTTTTCTATTATGTGTCAGAAAGAGTTTATAACCTAATCTGACTTCATTATCATTCTAACTAGAATATTTTTAATAACAATACAACACCACAAATCAGTAAAGTAGCATACGAAATCCAAAGTGTAACTGCAGCGTAATACAGCTCAACCCAAGAAATACAGTTCAATACATTTCTTCCCTCACTTCTTTTAAAATCTACATAGGGACACCAAGACATACATGAAGTTCCGGGTTGTTTTGTTTAACGCTGTCTCTCATGTCTATTTAAGTGCAACTACCTGGATCAGATGGATAAATAATTTGCCTCCCAACAGCTCATGCCCTTGTTTTATTAATCTAGTTAATGTTAAGAGCAAGTTTTTCAAGTAAAGACCCTGAGGGGAGCCAATTAAAAAGAATACTCTTTGTTGTCCTGCAAATGGCATTGACGTGCTTGTCACCTTGCTCCATTTATCCTGGCAGAATGCAAGGTTTGGTTAGGAAATACCAACTGTGCCACAAACTGAAAAGCACTCTCACCCACTCCATCCCACAGCTGTCATCAACAAAGGATGGAGGTTCATGGGTATGTCTCTGCTCTAGGGACAAACGATGACTCTTGTAGTCAGCTTGCTTCTCCAGAGTATGTAGTCACAGAGTTTATGCCTGTAGAAGCATTTTTTTGATTGAAAACAAACCAAACTTGTAGGATCCTGCTACAGACTAAGAGCAGTGGGGAAAAGAATGACAACCATTTTATCATGTTTCCTTCTTCTTAGGGACGCTTAGGAAGTGGTCCACTGTGGTAGCATTAACACTCATATAATCCTAATTCATCTCCCTTAAATTCATTATTTACTCTATGTTTTTTAACTATGTGTTCACATATCAAATTTTCCCACCAGAAATGCTCACTTCCTGAGTAGATGGTGCTAAACAAAGGAGCCTGTGGCGGATTCCATATTTTTGTTATACTCACTGTTCAGAGAGTGCTCACCACATTCCTCACTGCACACTCTCTTCATACTGCATTTTACAGAATGCAGAATTTTCATTTACTTGTGAGATAGTCTATTACCCTCCATGGTACAGTATCTGAATATTTCTCAAACATTAATGAATTTATTTTCAGAATATCCCTCTGGTTCATTTAATTGTAAACCATTTTACAAGTGGGAAGCTGAGGCACAGAGCTAATAAGGTTAAAAATATCTGCTCTTCTTGGGTTCTTCTGAGAAGCCTAATACTGTTTCTCCTTACTATTAAGCATTATGCAACGCTGTATTTGTTCAAGTGTTCTTCCTATTGACCTATTCTAGTTATGAAGCACTTCACTGAATCAGAGCACACCTCTGTGGGGTAATGAAAACACACTTCTTCTGGGTCAGCTGACACAAGTGTAATACTGTTGCCATTGGCAGCAGTGAGGGTTGGGCTTAAATTTATGGGAATTACAACAAAAACTCAGGCTATCATAATGAACCTAGAGATAATTACACTAAGTTTGCTGGTGCTACAACCAGAAACCTAATTATCTCCCTTGCAAAGCAGCAGTTTAACAACTCATATTCTCATTAAAGGTAGAACAGAAAACTATCCCCATGTAGACAGGCAGGGGATGACTAATTTATAAAACCATAACTTCGCACCTCACACTCTTCTCCTACAGGAGCCCACAAGGGGCCAGCAGGTTGATTTCCCCTACATTTCCTGGTGTGAAGTGACCCATTCTTGCTGGGTAGCAAGGCTTAGCTCGGGCTGCATGAGGCTAGGGGTGTAGATTGTCTCTTCTGGCTGCCATCACTGTCTGGCTCCTGCTGGCACCAAGTCTTATACCACGTCTCTCCCTGGCTGTGGCCCATGGTGATCCTCACTTCATTGCTTTAGTTCACCCTAACTAATTTTTATCAACAGCCTCTACTACTCCATCTCTGGAAACACTGCAAAGAGTACTGACAGCTTTCTTGGAGTCTCTTTCAAATGAGCATTCCAGGGTTGGGAGCTCTTGCCGGGGATGAGGGTGACCACTTTCTCCCCTTCCTTCCCTGCCTACATAGACATATACAAACAATTTGGAGACACAGGCTTTTGTACACTGGCTCAGGAATGGTACTCTGGTTTCTAGAATCTGTTGCCCTTCTCTCTCTGATACGAGCCTCTGATAGCAGAAACTACATTAAAACAGAGGCAAAAGCCAAAATATCTCAGCCTGGTAACAGTCCAAGGCAGAGCTGTCTCCCCATCACTCATCCAGCTTCTTCTGACTCAGGGGTTCTTGATCAAAGAGGAATGGGGGGGTTCTGTTTTTGTTGTAGATTTCAGTTACTCCGCTTTTTAAAAAAAATTCTCCAGCCTAACAGACATAAGAATTCAGTTCTTCAGCACAGCATACAATTGCCAGCCTCCTTAACTGACTTGCATTTTCCTCTCCTTTCCTAGTGGCAGTGCTTCTTACGTTTACTATTCCTCACCTTAGCCTCATCATTCCATCTTTTCCCTATCATTTCCTCCCATCTCCCATACCAAACTTATCAACCCACTTTTTCTACCCTCATCCTATCGAAATGGGGTCCCAGGATATAGCAGAAGGACACTGAGATAATAGCAAAGTAAATTTTCACTCCCAGTTTTGCTGTCCAAGAGCCTAAGTGTCCAACTTTCAGTGCCAGTGTAGGAAAAGCCTGCTCTGCTGTAGCAGCTCTGAGGAAGGGAGGAATACTGGCACCCTCCACACTCAGCTGAGTGATGAAACCTTGCCACAGGAAAGGGAAAAAATAACAACATGTGAAAAATTTAGCTGATGAACTCTAACAACTCTCTCTGAGTGAATTTTCTTATAATAGGTGATGAATTAGCCACCCTTTCATGCTTCCTTCTTGATGACAATGAAAGCCACACCCTGACATGCTTATCACTGCTACCAAATGGCAAGTCCTTGCTCTTTCCATGAAGCAGTAAGACAGTCATTTAATGAACACAGACAAATGTGTTTCCCCTCATTTTAGTCTCTGAAATAGCAGAATACTTTCAGCAAAATTCTGAAACAAAATGGGATTCTTCCATCTAATTATTTCAATTAGCTAGTGAAGTGGGTCTTAAAATGGATTCTGGCTGTCTAGGTCGAGGCAGGAGTGTCAACTGAGGTCTTTCGTAAATGGATGGTCCAACACAGATATTTTTACACCTTCATGAGTCATCTGGCTGGAGAACAAGCATTTAAACTTGAATTATGTCTCTTACTACAAGCATTCACTTGTCATCAGTCCACTAAGGTGGATGATGCTGAAAGAGAACACATCTACAGCAATTTCTTGTCCTCTTCAATTCATAATTATACATTCCTATGAAAAATGTGCTAAACTTCATACCACAGGCACATCCAAGTAATTATTTCACTCTAAAATTACATTTAAAATATTCTACAGAGGGATTTTGTGATTCACTGTTTTGAAGAAGATAATACATTGCAAGTATCTTGTGCTGAGATTTTTTATGAAACTCTACAAATTTAAGAAAATATTTTTAAAAATTTGAAAAACCTTCTTGAGTTAATATTTAAAAGATCTTGTAACAAGAAAGCTCACTTTTAGCCATTCAACACCTAATATGTCAAACTGAGAAAATGAGCATGCAATGTAAGGGTAAGAGGGGGTAGCTCTCACCATGACAGATTGTTTTCAACAACGCCATCAATAACCACAACAGAAAAGCTTTCTGAATCTACTTGCATGAGTCTTATACTTAGCTTACTCACCTTACAGCTCAGGAATTGCTTCTTCTATGGTCTATACAAAAATCAAATAGAAACAGGGGATCACATCCTCATGAGGTATCTGGACTGTGTAATAGCAATATAGAGCAGTATTACTGACAATCAGCCCACATTTTTCACCGTGACAGATTCAATGCACTATAGAATACAGCTTTTAATTGAAAAATAGGCAAACTATAGCATTCCTGCTTGCAAAGATAAACTTTTCATTTGTACATGGAAGCAGTCTTGTCTCAGTCTAACACAACAGCTTTGAGGAAGATTGCCTTCATCTGTTTCAACTGTTAGTTATTTGCTAAACCTAATGCTTCAAATCTCCCAGTACTAGATAGTAAACTTGAGAGAATCTTAGCCTATGTTTTCCTTTGTATGGAGTAACTGCTCCCTTCGAGTAGGTTGTTAATCAGCCAGAAGGATTCTGTCTGGACCCTGGAAAGCAAAGTGCTAAAAATCAGTGTTGAAAAACTCATATAAAACAATATAAGGTCTATATTTGTTATTATCATTTCAACTTGAAGTTACTAACTAGTCCCAATACTAAACTGAATTTCAGCGCAGGGGCAGTAATTTAAAACATTTTAAGGCTGACTCTATAAAATGGGTACATAACCTTAAATATAATCTTAAATTAAATTACCACTAATTTTATATCTAAAAGACTGATCTGTCATAGAGAAAGGTCTAGCAAATAATCACTACAGTAGACACACATACACATTGTTCAGTGTTGCCAGACAGTTGTTGGGATAGGGCCATATTATTGGAATGTTGTATCATTTTGTACCTAAAAACAAAACCTACAACTTCTCTAGGTCTCAGTAAAGAGTTAATAAAAAAAAAAAAAAAACGCAACTCAAAGTGTGATCCAGTTTTGAGAAGAGGAATCATACATAAAAAAGCAACTGCTAGGTTGTGTGCTGTGACTTCTTGGGAACATACACATCTGCATTAAGAGACATACAATCATAGAATCACCCCAGTTGGAAGGACATCTAAAGGGCATCTAGTCCAACACTCCTATAGTAAGCAGGAGCATCCTCATCTAGATCAGGTCAGTCAGAGCCCTGTTGAACTTCACCTTGTATATCTCCAGAGATGGAGGCTCAACCACCTCTCTGGGCAACCTGCCCCTGTGCTCAACTACCCTCATTGTAAAGAACTTTTTCCTAACACCCAATCTAAATCTAATCTTCTCTCACTCATCCTATCACTGCAGGCCTTCATAAACAGTTCCTCTCCAGCCTTCTTGCAGGCCTCATTCAGGAACTGGAAGGTGGCAATTAGATCTCCCCAGAGCCTTCTCATCTCCAGGCTGAACTACCCCAGATCCCTCAGTCTCTCCACAATTTCTTATAGAAAGAAAAAAATAAGGCATTAAAAAAAAACATTAAATTAGTCAAATTACAATCTTCTGAATTTTCAATAAATCTCCAGTCTGTAAAAATGGAGGACTGAAGATTCAATACTGGTGCATTTTTTAGAAATATCTGGAACTACAACCAGGGTCTGCTGTGTCCTCATGATGACCTTTACCATGGCCTCCACAGAGTTTTCTCCTTGCAATAAATGTCAAGTGCATACTCATTTGACCTTCTGAAGTAAACTAAAAATGAGACAAAAAATGGGGGAAAATACTCTGATTAAAAAAGAAATTTGTGTCTTACCCTGTTTTCCTTGTAGTTTTGATGTAGCGTGAACACAAAAAGCTCTAAGAGTCATCCAAAGTACTGATCAGTTAATTGCTGAAAGAATTTCCATGTATTTAAGTGGAATTAGGGCAACTGACACAGCAGTTCCTTTTGCAATAACTTTGATAGACAATAAGTGCTACTCCAGGTGTCATCCTGGAGAAGGCAGTGCACATCTATCTCGCATATTTGTCTCTGGGACAGGTGGCAATAAATTTCTACTTCTCTGCTTTAATTTTGATGGTCAGACAGGCCGACAGGCATTTATTTCACAGTGGATTCCTTTTTGTCAGCATTTCAGAATATTAGGTCTTTCTCAGTCTTCCTAGAACCAAGTCTTAGTTCGAATTTCATGAACACCAGCAGCTGGTTCACACAAAGGTCAGTTTCCTAGGTTCCATCACATTCACTTATATTGATTCACATGAGGTTATCCAGAGAAGATCCAAGTTTATTTCTGCTTCGCACAAAATTGTTTGCATGTTATACAATGGGAAAATGTAACGAATCTGAATTGTTGAGTTCATGAAACCATGCTAAGTTATGTGTAAAATTAGACTAATTCTGCATTTACAGCTAAACTCCACTAAAGCACAAGAAAATAGATGACATTCCAATTTGACATGCATTTCTACTAATTATCATGAACAAGGGTGGGAGGACTTCAGTTAGTACTTACTGCATCATTCCTCCCTTTTCAAGACCTAGACCGTTCCCATATTAACGCTAACATAACATTCAAAGTAAGACCTTTAATGTCTAAACTAAACAGTTAATAATTAAATAGAAATGTTATGTTTCTAATAAGTTGGTATTAACACAATGAAAATTGCTTTTTCAGTATTTGATACTGGGCTCTGACACTGCTACTGTCACTAAAGATGTCACTTTAAAACCACCTGAAATAGCCTTTATAGTAACAGTCTAAACACGTTTATGATGTGCTTACAGGTTTAACTAGGATCTAGACATGAGATTTAAAATAATACAGATGCTGTTTGAGTGGAAGCTTAAAACACAGTTGCAATGAAACCAACTTAACGGATCCAACTCTTTAACCGAGAGTTAGTTAACTTGTGTCGTATTTCAATCTCCCATGTAGACGTCTCGTATGTTAATTACTAGAGCAGCAGGCAATATAATCACTCATCACTAGTGGCCCAGTGCCAAACCTTTTTGCTATGCTTCTTGAATTTCTGCTCACCAAGTCACTGAGAAGAATCCTTGCTACTACTTCACTGTACAATGAATACCTTTGTCTTCCAGATACTCTGGCTGTTATGTATCTCCTATGAAATACCTCTGCAACTGCTACAGAACACTCCTCTGTGGTGATGGAATATTAAAAGGGACTTGCTGAACAAAATCAGAAACATAATCAACAAAGAGAGTCACAAAAATCCAGATAAATACTTTAACATAAAGAATGAGAGGAATAAAGATAACAGGACTGAGAGTGTGCAGAAAAGTGAACGAGGTAACAGCAGAAAAGCATGAAACAAACACGGAAAGGGGTTAGTGAAAGAACTGAAATTTGGTCTGCAAAACTCACACGTGAGTTTGGTTACTACTGAAGCCGAAAGAAGGGATTAGACAATGGCTTTTGCTGTGAAGGGACAGTCAAAATCCTGCCCAAGCCTAGAACAATTTTCCAAGGAAAAGAAGGTGTTGAGATTCCATTCCAATTCTTCCTGTTGAAAAGATGCAAGGTTTCCTTGATGCCTCCTACCGATAAAAAGCAGAACGACAGCCTAGGAGCCTCACAATGTAAACAGCTTCCCCAGCAACCTGGGGGGATGAGATTGCCAGAAGGTGAACCACCAAAGCATACACACTAACCACAACATTTCAAAAACCATGCCAATAAAAAACACTGTACAAGATTCAATCATGCATATCTATATTATAGTGAAATGTTATTCTCTTCATTTGTGTATTACCTTTAAAGAAATTAATAATATCTATTTTTTACCAAGGAACCTAAAAGCTGTATCTTTTGCAAATTAAAAACCCTCATGAAAAGTCTGATTAGCAGTCATTAAAAAAGTAAAGAACTGTACTGCTGTACTGCTGATGAAATATAACATATTGCATTAGGAATAAATTCCATATTAAAATAGAGACTTTTACTACAGAATTACATTTTAAACTTTTTTTTTTTTTCAAATAAATTACTGAAACTTTTGCACTATGAAAGCTCTCAGGCAAAATTAATGGTTTTGTTTTGCAAATTAATTTAGATATTAAAAAATTATATTTTCAACCAAGATCTCAGTTACTCAGATTAAATATTAACCAAAAGCTGTCTTCTGCTTAAATAGAATTTAGCCTTTGAAGTGTTTTTATTAATCTCTTCTGATGTAGGTGCTTGAAATTCTATGAAAGTGCTGCTGCTACCAGTTCTGTGCATCACTTACTGTAATTTATTTTCAGAACATAATTCTATTTATAAATGAAAATCCTATTAAAAGAAGACAAGAAAAATTAGTCCTAGACTTTGCATTGGTAGAGTAGAAACAAAATGAGCGGCCTAACCTGAAGTGACATTTACAAATTACCTGTTAATTTAAACTGGGTTGAAGGATGACAGAGTTTAGTCAGACTGACAGGAAGTACCGAAGGAATGACAGTTGGGCCTGTAGTGGCCATAAAGCTCCCATAGCAAGCACATTTATCTGCCTTCTCTGGGAAAAGCTTCCCCTGTAGTAAATAATATGTTTGTGAAAATATTTACTTCACGGCAGCCCACCGAGTGAACATTTTATGGAGCTGAACACCCACCCCCATCCCCTCCTTTTAATTCTTACTTAATAGAGATAAGAGCTGCTTTAAGATGGCCACCTGCCTTTAGTCACATGGTTGATTCATCACCCCCCTAAAGCTAAACCACATGATTTTCTTAATGAAAATGAGACAAGAAGTGACAAGGCTTGTATCCTTTAGTTGCTTCAGGATAACAATCATGCCCCGAGACCAGTTCCTTTGTTCACTAGACATTCTTTGAACAGACACAATTGCGTATCAAGGCCATGCAGTGCCAAATATTTATAAAGATAATAATAGCTGCTCTTACTCCTCTTATAAATAGCACTAAGAAGTCACGAAACCAAGTGCTAAGAGTCTTGTTATTTATTCACTTCTGAAAATCAAAGTGGTGTTTGAAGGGAGAGGCTCAGGTGTCTTATACTTTAATATTACACACTTTCCAAGTGTCCAAACTTTTATAAAATACTTGATATTTAAGCTAAAAATGGAATAGCAGGGAGTCTTACAATAACCTAATTACAATTATTTAGGAATCTGTCCTTCTTATGACAATCAGGAAAGGAACAAATAGCCACTGTAGCTCTTCTCTACAGTGAAACACCACACTCATGCAGAGAAATGCAGACTATGATTAGTTAACCCAGACCGTACACAAAATGTTTTTGGGAATGATTAATAAAAATCACTTTAGTAACTTTAAACATCAAGCTGTATTTTACATACACACACACACAAGTCATTGAACATGTTATACCCTGGTTTAGGGACCTCAAAAAAAGCATAAGCTTATTTCATTTTCCAGGCAGCCATGGTCTCACCCTCTCATCACACCCATACCACCTCTCACGCAGTCCGTAGGCCATGTAGCGACAAAGGAACTAGTGTAAATTGTGCACGCCCTGCTTGCTCTTGTGGTACATAACCAGTGTTGATACAATGCATCTGGGTATAATTGTATTTATCAACTCTTTTTTTAAAAAAATTGTATGAATTCCTCTTCCCCCATTAACATCAGTCTACCTATAAGTACAGAATGAAAGGTACTCAAATGTTGTGTTTCTATTCCAGAACAAAGGTATGAATTCCCATGACCCGTTTTGACAAAATTCAGAAGTCCTTCTTTTAATGCCATTTCCAAAACCCTTGACATTTGAAACACAAAAATGTCAAACATAAACAACTTTGCAGCATCAAGAAAAGTTGGAGCTTCTGTAGATTGGTGCAGACTTACCCGTGAGTACCAGCATTCTGCAGTAGAATTAATGTTAAGTGTAACACCATTTCTGATTTTTAATCTCAGCACAAGACCCCTGATTTTCTTTTTCTTTTTTTAAATAACGGCTTGACAGTGATGTAATTTTACACCTACTGTACAAGATTTTCCTTATTTAATAGTAGCGTATAAATTCTGGAAGCAGAAAAAGACCTTATTATTATGGAAGAATAGTAAAGTAAGATCTACAGTACTATTATTTTTTAAATTAGATATTGTACCTTAGTCAAAAGATCCAAATATAGACCATGCTCTGGTCTGTAGTATGTCATTGATGAAAAATGTCTTGAAGTTCTACTTACAGAGTCCAAGAGAATTCAGTTAATATTTTTATTTCTCTCAGGGGAATAAAAGAAGCTCCTGCTTTTTAGATAAAAGTTTTTAAACTCTACTAACAGTGGGAAGGGACAAACAGAAAAGAGTAAAATTAAAAAATGAAAACTGAGTTACTATAGTTGATGTGTTACTCACAGAGGTCCTCCTCCACTAAAACTGGTACGAGTTCAGCCTATGCATAGAAAGGAGAAATGGTCAACTACAAGGTGAGAACAATCTTTTCACTGGAGTTGTCCAATACAAGGAGGAGAAGTGTAACCCCATCTCCAGCTACACTATGACATAGAGCACTTTCGTGTGTCTTTTTACATCTTCCATATATCTTTGGGAAGACTGTCTACTATATATATTTGGAGACAGAATGAATATATGACATTTCATTAACTCTCTCCCACACATCTTCTCTCAGAAAAATGAGTACACCTTGTCAGCCAATCACAGTTATTTTTCCAAGTTTGTTAATTGTTCCCCTATTGTAAGACTGATATCCTTGCCCTTATACAGTATATCAAGGACATATGATAATGGTAACGATCAATGTTATTTTAACAATGCACAAAGGCCATGATGTCAAGGCCATTTCTTCATTAGAAAAGAGGACTATTGATTATTAACTAGAGACTGGATAGAAATGAAGAAATTAATAGGCAGATTACCTAGCTACCACCTACCTACAAAGACTTAGTCAGGTATTTAGGATGCAAATTAATTACATTTGGTGGTGGTGGACTTTTTTGTCATTTAGTGCCATTACTTCAATTGGATGTATTACAGGAAATGGAATTTTGGGCTATACTTGTGCCAAATGGAAAGAAAGAAGTTACTCTTTGGTGTAGTAATGTGTCTACACAGGCAGACTTTCAAACCATCACATAAAAAGTTCTGTAGTATCTCAGAACTAGTCCTATGAAGCAAATGGAGCTAATATTCATCATGCCATAGGAATTGTTATGTGTTAGCCAGTGACTGAATAGGATAAAATGCTCTACTGAAAGAGTTTGACCGCTACCAAGTATTTGAATACTAATCTGGCACCCCTGAAGTTTCAATCATAGGGTTCACATCATACTTACCTTACACTATCTCTGCCCAGACAACCTCTTTTATGTGTCTGTAATCAAAAGATCTAACTGCCTACTACACATTCAGAAAAGCAAAATTCAGTGTTGAGGTTTATTCTTTCAATATCAAAAGCATACACCTTTCCTGTTGTGCTTTTTGGGGGGGTTGTTTTGTTTTGTTTTTTATTTACTGATTTTTGTTGAATTCTAGAAGAGTTAATTCTGATGCCCCACCAGAAAAAAAAAAATACGAGAACTACAAGAAACTTTGCAGCACATATGGCTGCTTCAGAAGGTCATGTTACTAGATATGACATAATTTATGTAGGACTCTAACCAGCATTCTGAATTCCCTAATTCCTGTTACTCCAGGGAAAATGGATGCCAGCAATGAGTCATGGTCTGAACAATGTCAAGAGACCTCTTTTTTTCTAACTTCATTTATTAAATAGTCAATTATATTCAGGAAACACTCCTGAATGCTCTTCAAGTTTATTTCATATCCTAAAAATACCACTGTAAACCTAATGCATACAGATAACAGCATTCTCATACAAGTCCTTCATTTTCAGGCATTTCATTATACTATCAAAACCCTTTACTATTCATACCTGGTTTTGGATTTCTCTGGTAACTGAGCATCACAGTACTGATCATTCAGAGTAAAAGAGGACTATGGTTTAGATGTCATCCTAAAATACTTCTAGCATTATCATGGCTGTAGGACTGGAATGAGGAGTTAATTCAGAGGAATCCTTTGGCATGTGAAAATGAGTAGAAGGTATAAAGTTTTATTCCTTAGAATTCTGCATCACTTAATGATAAGACCTCCTGAGAAGCATTTCAGTCTTTTCAGACTGCCAGGTAGACGTCAGGTAAGAACAGGAAGTTCTTACTTATCAGCATCACACTTTGAGGGTAAAAGAGATTTAGATTCTTAAATCCATTCTCTGTCACTGGGATTCTTAAAAAAACACTGTTCTTAGCAGTACTTTCACAAAGGACTTTGAAATTCTACTGGTAGCAAATCTGGAAACTGCTTAATTGTGACCATGTGAAGCATCCTGGTGTCTGGTTGACATCTAGACCTGACAGCCTTCAAACTTTAGACACCTGTCTATCATCTCAACATAGTTCATCACATAGGTGTCTGCAGAGCACTGCCAAGCCCACGCAGAATGCAGCAAGTTGGAGGTTCCATGTTGCTGCCACTCGTCCTAGTAAATCTAGACATTCCTATAATACAAAGGACACACTGTCAATTTCTCTGTTTGATTTAGAGAAATGAGGGAACATAGGTATCCCTCCACCCAGGCAATTTTAGATCCTCAAAGGATCTAAGTCCTTCTCAGTATTGCTCATTGCAACTGTTTACATTTTTGACACATCCTCTGGGACAAAGTAAGAGGGAGGATGTCTGTAGGCTGGTGGCCAGAATAACCCCTAAGAAACTAAATTATTTATTAATGCACACAGAATTTCCCCAACATAGAATAGTTCAGGTTGGAAGGGATTTCAAAGCTCATCTAGTTCAAACTCACTGCCATAGGCAGGGACACCTCCCACTAGAACAGGTCAATCAAGGCCTTAACAACCTGGCCTTGAACACCTCCAGGGAGGGAGAATGCACAACCTCCCTGGGCAACCTGGAAAGAACTTCTTCCTAACATCTAGTTTAATTCTCTCCTCTGCCAGTTTAAACCCATTACACCTCATCCTTTACAAGACCTTGTAAACAGTCGTCCCCCCCCAGCCTTCCTGTAGGCCCACATCAGACACTGGGAGGCTACTACAAGGTCTCCTCAAAGCCTTCTCTTCTCCAGGCTGAAGACCCCTAACTCTTGTAGTCAGTTCTCATAGCAGAGCTGCTTCAGCCCTCTGATTGATCATCTTCATGGCCCTCCTCTGGACTCACTCCAACAGTTCAATGTCCTTCTAGTGTTGGGGGCTCCAGAACTGTACACAGTACTCCAAGGTGGAGTATGTCGAGAGCAAAGCAGAAGAATCCCCTCCCTTGCCCTGCTAGCCACGCTGCTCTTGCTGCAGACCAAGACACAGTTATTGTCATAAATTTTGGAGCTTCTACAAGCATGGTCACTTTCAATTGAAAGGTGCCTGGAAGTAGAAGGGACTGACAGAACCTGTGCTATATTATGTGCAACCTCACTGATTCTCTCTTTACAGGTTGTGAGTCACTCACATTATGCTCAGAAAGTCCTTTTACTCACTCTTTAGACAGATGGCCAAGGCAATACTGAAGCATCCATACCTAGGAGGTTTTTTTAAAAGAAAATGTAGTCCTAACTCTATTGAGCCACCATGCCAGAGAGAACCAAGTGGTCTGTAACAAGTATTTACTTGTCCACTGTTTTTTCTTTTCCTCGTGCTCATTAATCACATTTGTATGCTACTAGAATAGAAATCAGACACATCAAAACCAAGAAGCACTATTAGCAGAAGTCCCCAGTCCCATCTATTACTGATACTATTTGTACTTCTTTTTGGGCCAGTGAAAATTTAAAATGCAAATCTTGGTATCTCCCATGAATAGCAGTAAGTCTAAACTGGGACAATTGGTTAATGTAAGAGGGGTTTGGGTACTTATTAGAAGCCCTAGGGCACTGACTAGAAAGACTCAGGCCAAGATACACAGTATGAGGAACTCTTTCGGCTTTCCTTTGATTAAGTTAGTATCTAAGTAAATAAATATTCTCACCATCATGGGCCTTAGGGTATGAAAAACTGGTCTTATACTGAAGGTTGTTAGGGCCATGCACTGGCCAAACACTGTAACTACAGATATATTCAATGACCGTTCCCAGGACAGCCTGAAGGATTTCCTAGAGCTTGAATGAAAATGCTGTTTATATTTCCTATACTTTCCGAGAGATAGTCATAAAATACTTTGATCTTTAAATGATAATGGATATTATCCCAAACTCACCCAGGGACCACAACTGCAGAATCTCAGGAGAGTTCCTTCTGTGGATATATCCTTCCCAGTTCAAAGCTTCTGCTCTCCAATACCGTCAGGTAATTCACTTATCTTACATGCTGATTAGCATACATGATACACCAGGTACACTAGATAGAAATAAATACATAAAATTTCAGCTCCCTTAATTTTACTAGACAGATTTAATAAATGCACATAACTAATGGGTATATAATGACTTCCCTAAACTCCTACTTGTAGATCATGCACTCTGTTTCCCAGTGCATCTTTTTCCCCATGAAAAATTAAATTGGAAAGTCAACAAGAGAGAAATCATATTGGGGACATATTCAATCTGTTCATTTACATTTTCACTCTTTGCTGAATGTGGGTAGTGTATTTTTATGGCATGTTTGGTTGCTATTCAAAGTGTCTTTTTTTTTTTTTATTGAATAGCAAAATTATTAGATGAGTAGAATCTTGTATGCATAATAAGAGCACAATTTAAAGCTGTCCCTAGGCTAATTTATGAAGCACTAAATCAATTGGAAAAGCGTTCCTTTTTTCTTAAAGAGGAACAAGTTGTTTTTTCAGCTAGTTCTGTCTGTTTTCATGGTCTCCACATTGATCATAGTCTGGTACAGTTAGCCAAATGCATATGGGTAAAGAAATATCTGAGGGATGAAACTAATGATATGTGCACTCTTTTGGTTTGTTTCACTTCTCCGTCTAAATGAATTCCCTGTTAACTAGTGCACAAGTCATTACTGAATAAGGTTCACAGGCACTGAACAATGTGTAAGAGAATACAATTAATGCATAGGAGTTTTGCAAACAGATGTTTGTGATGGCACAAAGACATGGCTTGCAAGTCAAATTAGCAAAATATGTGAAATACCCTTCTTCACCTCCCAGCAAGGATGTGAAAGCACACTAAGTTTCCAGCAAGCTATGGAATAGTTTGAACTTCATCAGATATCCTGTCCCAAGGAGCTACCTTTCTAATACATAAAATCATAGAATTGTTTTGGTTGGAAAAGACCTTTAAGAAAATCCAAGCATTATCTAACTCGATTATCAAGTCTGGTACTAAATCATACCCCTTAGTGCCACATCTCTGTGTCTTTTAAACACCTCCAGGGAGAGTGATTCAACCACCTCACCGGGGAGCCTATTCCAGTGTTTGATAACTCTTTCAGTGAAGAAGCTTCTTCTAATATCCTATCTAAATCACCCCTGGTGCAATTTGAGGCCATTTCCTCTCATCCTATCATCTGTTACTAAGGAGAAAAGGCTGACACCCACCTCACTACAACCTCCATTCAGGTAGCTGCAGAGAGCAAGGAGGTCTCCCCTCAGCCTCCTTTTCTTTAGGCTAAACAACCCCAGTTCCCTCAGCCACTCCTCAGAAGATCTGTTCTACAGACTTTTCAGCAGCTTTGTTGCCCTTCTCCAGACACACTCCAGCAACTCTGTGTCTTTTCTGGAGTGCCCAAAACTGAACACAATACTTAAGGTGCTGAGTACAGGCGGACAATCATTTCCAACAGGATGAGGCCAGGATGCTGTTTGCCTTGGCCACCTGAGCACACTAGTGGCTTGTGTTCAGCTGTTAATCAATGTTCTCCAAGTATTTTTCTACCGGGCAGCTTTCCATCCTCTCTGGGCCCAAGCCTGTAACATCACATGGGGTTGCTGTGACTCAAGTGCAAAACCCAGCATTTGGCCTTGTTGAATGTCATAAAATTGGCCTTGGTCCAGTGATCCAGCCTGTCCAGGTCCCTCTGTACAGCCTTCCTACCATCAATCAGATCAACACTCCCTCCCATTCTAGTGTAATCTAAAAATTTCCTGAGAGGGCACTCAATCTCCTCATTCAGACCATTGATAAAAGACATCAAAGAGAACTGACCCCAGTACTGAGTCCCGGGGAACACTACTTGTGACCAGCCACAAACTGGATTTAACTCCCATTCACCACCAGTTTGTTTTAACCAGCAAAGTGGTTATCTATGAGGTAGAATGCAAAATGCCTCTCGGGAATGTAATTTAGACCTTTAACACACTTTGCAGCATGTTTAGTTACATGAAACCAAGATAGTCTTTTCCAACAAAAATTATTCTATGATCCTATAAACGGAGATAAACATATTGTATTTCCATTTCCATTACTTCACTATCATTTTTTATTTGAAAGAAAGCCATTTGCATTTTGTTGGATGGTTCACTATGATACTATTCTCTCCCCTTCTCTTTTTTCTTCACTGTTACAGCCTATCCACACCAAAAGCTGTTGAACCAGCTGCTTAGTAGTCACTCGGAGCCTCACCCTAAACTCTCAATAATCGGACAGCCATAGGGAACTATGATATAAAAGTGCTTAGCAGTGCACTGTGCACTGAAGCATCTCAGCAATATGGATCTGTATGTGTACAGTTGAGCTTTTTAAGGCAGGTGTTAAAAATCTCAGGCAGAATGTTTAGATTGGGTGGTCAGGGTCATTGGAAGACTTTACTAAAAAGTTATGCCTGACTTCCTCACAGGAGAAGGCAAATTGAACAGACAAAACTTATCATAAGATTTAATTACTTTAGTGTGCCATTCAAGTGACACTGAGGAGGTGTGACATCTATTCCACATACTGGAGCTGCAATTGGCAGTGAGGAGTGTTCCTTTGATTCAACAGACCGAGTTTAATTTACCAGCTGGAAATAACTGGACTCTGTGAAGGTAAAGGAGGACCGATACTTTAAGGCCCACTAAAATGCTTAAGCATTGCATCTGTCTCATGCTGAACTCTTCTGAGTGCCTGAAATTCACCCCAAATACACCACGCAAAATACTGCAGAAATTGAGTGTCTGCAAGAGGAAAAAGGACTGTTGCTAATGTTTTATTAAAGTCTTGTAGTTCTGAACTAGTGTGGTGCCATTTTATAAGTGCTGGCAATATCCTCATGAATATCTGTGACAAGTGCCATTAACATAAAATACAAAGTGGAATTGGGCATGATGAGGTATTTAAAATTTAGACATATACTTGCCATATTTAAAAATGTACTTCACAGATATATTTTTAAACTGTATTAAAAGGGGGGAAAAAAGAAAAAAAACCACAACAACAACCAAAAATCACTAAACAAGTCAATTGAATGCCTTATATTTTGAGTTTTAATTCCAATCAAGCTAATTTCTAGTCATCACAAACACATACCTGCCAGTAATGAAGGTTGTTTAATTAGGTCCAGATAAAATAGCTTCAATTCTGTTTCTGATCCACCTGTCAAAGCAAATCAGTCTTTTACATGACTTTAAAAATAACAAATTAGACTAGCTGATGATTTTTTGAATATTCAAGTAGACATACTGAAGATAAATCCAAACCAAACTTGTGCCTGAACAAAAGCCTGGAACGTGACCCCAAAGATGAAGTGATCTTGTTCTGCCGGAAGCAGATTTCCAAGCCTGGTATTTGAGGATTATGAAGTCAAGGACAGGGTGCTAAAAAGTAGTTACTGGAAAGGATAGCAGTGTCTTCTACAGCTTAAGGCAAGGCAACATTTCAATGCTACGTAAAATTAAATACAAATAACAATGTTAAAGGTCCTATTTAAAGCCCCAAAGCCAGGTGTTTTCAGCACAGACATGTCTAACTCACACCATTATAGATTTTTTTAGGGGGGGAAAAAAATAGCCATTTTTTCTACTATTACAGAAACAAGCAGAAAAAGCAGAAGGGTTGATAAGGTTGGATGGTAAAAAATAACATCATCATTGTATTCTAAGATGGACCAGTCTTACTAATACATTTACTGATAGGCAGGTAGCAACACAAACTAACCATCACAAATGGCACTGTCATGAGGTGTTAATTTAAACAACTCAGTACAGATCTGAGAGATCACTGATAACTACTGAATACTACAGAAGCTTGACCAACAGCTTCCAAAAGTGTAGAATTAGGCACAAATGTCAGGCAGCAGACTAATTAAAAAGCACCACTCATACACACACTGTTAACATCTACAACACAAAACCAGTAACTCAGATTTTAATACTGAATTAATCTACTGGGCTCTGGTAAGAAAATCACTCCACATGTCCTTGCTGTTGGTGCACTTACTACACAGTCAATCCATTAAGTGAGAACTTACAAAAAATGCTGGGATTTCACATTTGAGCCTATCATTTATTGTGCTGGGATACTTCTCTCACTCTTTGATTCCCTACCAAAGTGGTTCCACTAGAGCACTAACTTTTCTCGAGTCATTCATATATACTGCATTGCAAATTCTTGTGCCTTATAGAAGACAAACTTATTAATTTTGATTGATTTACAATGCACAACAGCTTCTTCTTTCTTCTGACTGGTGTTTTAAGCACCGTCTTCATTTTGTCTTTAATTTCTTTAAATTATACATTTTCTGATTTGGCTTTCTGAATCAGTGACCGGTGACTGGTCTGATATTATCGGATATCTACATCAATTTTTTACCTTATGCAGATAACTTGTGTGAAGGACAGTTCATTAGTTACCATTCCCAAGGACTTCCAGGTTCTCATCTTTCTCATCATTGTCACCTCCACCACAGTGAAACTAGATTGCATTCATTTGTTCCATTTATGTACTATTTTTGCCTCTATTTATTTCAAATACAGTTGATGCACCTTTTCAGAATATACCATATGCTTCTGCTGTTTGGGCCTGCAGAAACCCAAAATAACTCTATCCAGTGTAATCAATATTTAACAAAGATTAGGGGAAAACACCTTAGGTGTTTCCTTGTCAAGTCAACACACTGTGAAGTGAACAGAGGTTACACATTGTGAGCCTACAGAAAGGACATTGATGATTCCCTTGACCCCTGCTCATTATATTCCATACAAATTAGTGGCAACATGTGACAAAACTGCTAAACACTACAAAAGATACTTGATTCCTGCCTTTTTTTTTTTTTTTTTTGAAACAAATCATCTACTGTATGAACATCACCAATTCTTTGCAAGACCTGAAACCTGGGTTAGAGCTGTTAAGGATATGAGCAGAAGTTGGCCAGAGGTAGATTACTGATGCTCACACTTTGCTCCATGACAGGTACTCAGATACCATCTACATAACCTAGAAAGGTTTTCACCGTAAAGAGCAATGAAGACTTCATGGAATGGCACTAACTCAACTGACAGTGGCCTCTTTCTTTAAGCTCTGTTTACTGCAAAACCTGCTAGTTTTCCAACAGGAATCAGGATTTTGCTGACCAAAATCAGTGAGTTGCTAGCAGCAGCTGAGATTGGTTACAGAGAGCCTGCCTTTGTTAGGTGTTTTGCGTCATTTGTCAGTGTTAGGATGATTCAGTTACTTGCTTACCCCATCCAAAGTAGGTTCTCCACTTCCTTCTGATGTCATGTGTTCCAACTGATTTTTATTTATTCATTCACCTAGCCTTAGTATTTCTTGCACAATGCTTTGCCGATTACATACTACATCAGCACAAAAATGACTTAGCTTGTCAGTGCTTATCTGTGTTGTAGAAAGGGAAAAAAACCTGACGACTATCTTACATTGCAAGCCTACCTTTCCAGCATGCTCAAAAGCATGCCCTTAAAACATTTTTTTAAACAACCCAGTAGTATTGTACCTTTCTCCCCAACTCCAGAGAGCAGGGAGGTGAGGCACTTCTCTGTTTAAAATGGCAGGCATTTTGAAGATCTCATGTTCTAATGCTATTAGCTCAATAGATTGAATTAAATAGAGAAAGGTTAATGAAAGGTTTTGGTCATGATTGCAGTGACTATGAGGAAGCAAAGGGGCAAGAGAAATGGCAGCTTTAACAATTAAACTCCCTGAACACATTCTTTTAACACTACTGCCATAACACAGTGAAATGCCACAGATAATCACTGCTAACACCCTGTACTATAAAGCTGTTGTGACTCCCCTATTGGGATGTTCTAGAAGATGATCATGTTTTTCATCAATGCTAAATAAAGGCAGTGTATTTTAGAAAACACAGAAATCAGTATCCTTAATTCTTTAAAAAAAGAGAGAAGCTATTCATTTTTAAATTTAATGTTGGTATTTTCAAATGGCATTATAAAGACAAAGTACAATCAAATCTCTATTTCCTTGCAAATTTCAGTTCTACCATGAAATAGGAGGCTACAAGCACCTAGCAGCTGTATTGTACCATACAGAACTTTCCAATATATTCTGGAACTACTTTTCTTACCTCACTAAATGCTAAAAGCAAATGTGGCACTACATCAGAACCAGTCACACCTTCTTGTTTCAAGTATTTATTTCTTTTCTAAGCAAACTGAGTAGTTGAGCCTCCTGTAGGGTCTTATCACAAACTAGGATTGGCCCTTTCTGCATATCAATAAAATTCAATTGCAAAATATTTATAGTGCTAGCACATGTCAGAAGAATAAATTATCCTATAAAGAGACCACTTTTTGCTGTAATATGCTCTGATGTCCTTACTGAGGATAAAAGCAAACAAAGAAGCTCAGGCTTGCAGATAGAGAAAGACAATATTGGACAGCAACAACAGCATTAGATCTGGATGTAAAAGATGTTAAAGTCATTATTTGCTCTGTGCCTTGGGTGAATGAGATAATCTCTACACAACAGAATTAAACTACATTTGCAACTACAGCTTCAGGCTATTTCAGGGTTAAACAGTTAAAAGTTTTGGGCATATTTTGAAGTTTCTGTAACAGAAACACCACAAAGCAGAGAACTTGTTCAGGTTAAACTGAAGTTAGCAGAAAGACATATGAAATAAAAAAATACATCTACAATTTGACTCACCACCCATCTTAAAAATGTCTTTTAGTAATATCATTTAGGAAGGATATCAATATTCCAAAACCTAAGATAAATATCAAGGAAGAGAAAATGTGTTCCCATTGGCAGTAGATGGCTAAATCACATTTTGGATGGAGACATAAGCACAGTAAGGCATTGGTAGACATAGGTGCAAAGCTTAAGATGCTATTACTACTATCCATGCGAGTTTAGGTCCTTACTGCATTTCTATGGAGGGGGAATTAATGCAAGCTATGATTAAAAAAATGAATATTTTTCTTAATTATCAATATTCAGAACTCTTGCCACCCAAACCGCTATTTTTTAATAATAATTAGGTTCTTCTGCAATAGTCATGGAAACATTATACAAATGAATAATACAGGATCGAGAAACAGATAGCAAAAATACCTAAACATTAATTGAACTGGAAGAGAGGGTTCCTGCAGTCAATACACCGCTTGCAGTCAATATACCACTTGTCCACTGCATGGACTTAAGGAGCACCTTTCTGCTTATGGCAGAAGGCAGTGGTGGATTACGGGAGGCTTTAAGTATTTACTCACAAAATGTTAGTCTCCAAATTCCCTGGGACCAACTACAGTTTCAAACGGTACCCCAAACACTTTCGGGGAATTCTGTCAGTGTCTTCTTAGCTGCTAAGGCTTCTGATTCTTCCCAGGCTTCACAGGGTGCTGGGGAGAGGAGGCAGACTATCTCTGACCTGGTTCTGGTTTCTCTGGATGATCTGTGTTTCCCTTCCAGGGCTCCTTGTCTTGGCAGGTGTAGGCAGGATGTCCTGCAGTGAGCAGTCTCAGCACAACATCACACTGACTGTGCAAGCCAATCACGTGGAGGCATTTAGAGTCTGTTCCTGGTAAACTCAAGGCAGTGGAGTTTCCAGGTAAAACTCAAGGCATCAGAGCTTGTTACTTCGTGGCAGAGCTAGCTTATAGGTTAGCAAAGCAAGATGCAATAAGGCAGTAAGTATACTGCCAGGAGCAGAAAGCAATAGCAGCAGGCAACAGCAGGCATGAATGCAACAGCAGAGCTCAAGACTAAGGGCCTTTGGACACATGTTAGCCAATCAGAATGGCAGCCAGCCAAGCTTGATCATATTAGGTGAAGCCATAGGTTGTTTTACCCAAATTTGGGAAAAACACAGGCCTTGCACAAGGCAGACACAAGCCAAGTGTGTGTGCCTTGTTTACCACAGGATGTGAACAGGAGCAAAACAAGTCTGGGCAAGCCAGAGTCCTTAGACTCAGTGGCTCCAGATTCTCTGTCTTTCCTGTGGTTGCTTCTCCCCCATAACAGAAGGAGGAAGAGCAGAAGCACGTGTCTGGGCAAGCCAGCACATGTATAAGCCTATTTTGGCCTGTTTAGGCCTACCACGACAATGCTTCTGCATATAAATGCAGGTCCACACTCGTCATGAGTATAAAAATCCTGCAGGCTATGAACTATGGCTGCTGGGAGGGGATATATCCCAACACAGGAGTAGGGAGTCTCCAAAGAGGAGCAGAGGAGATTGTTAATACCTTAAACCGTTGCAACTTAAGTCTGCTAAACCACATTTACCAGAATTCTCCACGAACACAAGTGGGAATTGGACTAGGATAAATAGGAATAGCAATCATTTACATCACCTACAGGAACAATGTCTTACAGTTTTGCTAGCCTATCCTACACATAGTGGATTTTCTGTGGCTCTTGAAATTTTACAGATATTAAGTGGAGGAAATAGATTGTAGAAAGGTTAATTAAGGGTTTTATTCATAATTATGATGGCCATGACCTAACAGAAAGCCAAAGAACTTTGCAATTAAAAAAGAATACCAAACTTTTATTTACCCATTGCCAGAGCACAAAGAAATGCCATCATTAATTATACACCACATTGATTATTTTTGAAGTTGTCATGTATCCATTTGATGATGTAAAACTGTCGATATGGCAATGAGATGCTACTAAAAATTATTTGTAAGACTTAATTCAGTAAATTTGTTTAATCTCACAGGGTTGTTTTTTTTCACCTGCATTCTTTTTTCTTTCTACTTGTCTCCATTTTTTTGTTTAGTTTTTTAGAAGCCAGAAAGTTTGGGTTTGTTGGGGTTTTTTTAAGTACTTCTGGATTTCCAGTATTTATGAAAGCTATACTATGATACGTTTCGCTGCTTTGCATATAAAATCCAATAACCACCTGAACAGTGCAATACAACCTGCGTACAGCCTTCAAAGTTATTTTTGTTCTACACCATGGCTCAAAAATGCTGATGACGTACTGTGTGTAGACATGATACAGAAAATTCCCATTGAAATCTGTGATTTGGTTCTTTCTCTACCATCCTGCAAGGCAGAGCAGAATCCTCCCCTTTGTTCACAAAAACATGCACCTATAACATAGCATATTTAATGTCTGTTGAATATTCTCTACTATTCATGAAGTTAATTTTAACTTCTTGTTTTAATTGCTTATCAGTTCCATAAGCATAATTCCTATGATTTAACCTGCTTTCTTAGGGATGTGCTACCTTTCTGTATAGAACTTCACATTTTTATGAATTTTTACTGTTTAAAATGTATATGTATGTAAATTATTATGCATCTGAGCCTTTCACATCAGAGGTACAGTATAAATACTAAATCAATGTGGAAAACATCATGTCTGCTTTAACTTGACTTGATTATACCTAAATATAAAAAAATTAATTAGCATTTTGCTCTATTTTTAGTTGTCTTCATTGTATTATGCTGTATATTTGTTTGAAGTGTGTAGATTAACAACCCTCCCAACTATTTTCTATAGTTTCATGCTAATAAAGTGAAACTAAGTACAGCTCATGGGGGACCAGGAAGAGAAAGTCAGATGTCTAATAGAGGTATTCCTCATCTGAAGCAAAAATATTCTGGTAAACCTGGGATTCTGAGTCTTTTCTGAAAACAGATCTACCTATTGTAGATGCTGAGTTTAGCAAAAGTTTTGTTTTAAAAGGGTCAAGAGCTTTCCTTTAATTTAGATGATATTTTTGCTCATGGTTTCCATAATTTATTATTGATTAGTCTCAGATTTATTACCCATATTTTAGCTAACAATTTAGTATTTAAGAGGTTTTAAAAATAAAGCAGCTAGAAAATGCTGCAATTCAGCAATTGTGCCAAAACCCATTTTTCTTGTCCATGAACGTGATTGACATATGAATGTGACTCAGGAAGAAAACATTATTAATATGAAGAAAAGTTATGACTTTCGAATGATGTTGGCTTGCCTTCAAAGTAATTCCCTGGGTTAGATCTGCATTGCATATTTTGGTAAGTATACGTAGTCAGGTTCTCTTTACACATTTTAGCTTCTTTAATAATTTTCTTAAATGCAGAAGAGGGGAAAATAAAGACATATTATTAATAAACAAGCAATTAAACAGGTTAGGGCAACAATGCAATGCTGGTCATTCAGGAACACTGTGCTAATTTTAATTAGCTGCTTTCCCTTGCTTTCAAATGTAATTAAAGCAGCTTAGTTGTGCTCAGTGATGCAAACCACCTTATTTAATCACTAACATTATTTCCCTGAACTATTAATGATTTTCAAAATGCTTGTTTATGCAGAATTAGAACAGTAATTATCTTACCAGTTAATTTTGTACCTTCACATTTCACACCTCGCTCAAACGTCATTCATTTACCACAGCCTTTCTGTCAAAACAAAGAAATGCTTGTTCTAAATGTGCTTCTGACTGCCAAATTGAAAGCCAAGTTTTGTTAACACTAATAAAGTAGCTCCCAAGTGAAACAGGTGTAGTAATTTAGACCCTTCCTGTCTCAAGCTTGCACGTACATGCTATGTCTTTTCTTTATTAGCTTTAAAATGAGAGCTTGGTGTGCAAAATAAGCTATTTAATTCAGACTTGTGGAGCAGAATATAATCTTTAATTTAAACTAGAGCAGTAAAAAAAGGCCTTTAATTTTAACTGGCATGTGCGTGTGAATTTGAATTAATAATCCAGAAAATTGAAACTGTTTTGCTGCTGTTGCTGGATTGTGACTGTTCTTCACATGCCCTTAGTTTCACTCACTCCGTTTCTCTCTCCCAAGCTTTGCCTAGTGTCTACTGTATGGTGTTCCTGTCTACAGAAGGGGATTCTTCTAAAAGATAAATTCTCCATTGATTGAACTCTTGCAAAAAACATATTGTACAGAAAGAAATTCTTATGTCTGTATTAATTCTATTTACAGAAGGAACTGGTGTGTTCATTGTATCTACTTAAGACAGAATTTAAATGCACCATGAATTTACACTTCACGAATCATCAGATTTTTTTTCCCTGTTATTTCTTTGAGTGCAAGTTAACAAATAGGTGTGTACTTATTTGTGAGCATAAAATAGTGCTGTAGTCAGCAAATAATTCTTTCTCCTGACTCTTTTAAGAAAGGGAAGTCTTCATCATTACCAGGAAGATTAAGCAACTGCACTGCATCGTAAAAAGAAAATTCATGGCAAAACTAGAAATCAGGAAAAGAAACTTGGATCTTTCAGCTGCATGAAGAGTCTCTAAGGTTTCCTACACTTATCCCATGTTGTGTAGCAAGTGCTAGTGATGAGTACATGTTGCTTGTTTTTCTGAAGATGGCTTGTGAGCTAGACCAGCAGCCTATGAGGAGTCATTCCTTTACTCTCTAGGATCACACATTGGAGAAATAAACATCTATTTAACTCAACTCAATTAAGTTCAGTATTTCAGCGACAAAATAAGACAGCCTAAAAATCCCTCTGTAAATCAGGCCTATCACTTACTGCATCTGTGGATAGCACAGATATACGCACATCTGGCAAAATTCCTTCTGGAAGAAAAGGGGACAAAAAAAGACTGATTTGATGTAATGCTTCTACCACTGACATAACCTAACAATGGGATTTTTTGCAGGAAAGTAATTGCAAACAGAGTATTAGATCTTAGCTTTTAAAGGCTCATTAATGTGATTACATTTAAACATGAAAGCAGTGCATTTGACCTCCACTAGACTACTTGAAAGCACAGTTACCCATGTAAGCAAGGAGATAGCAGGATGTACACCTAAGAGTACAACAATAATTTTGCATGTGATCGGAAGCAATGAATTAGTGAAGATTTTAAACACTACATCATGCTTTGCAAATATTCTTTCTAAATGCATTATGAATCATACAGAAGAACAGTACATCTATGTGCAAAAGAAATGCTTTTACAACCTGCATTTTGTCTAAAGGCTTTACACGTATCCTGACAAAGTAGTTATATTTTAATAAATTTAAATGTATTAGATTTTCCCAAAGATCCTATAAATTTGAGACATCTGAAATTATTTCAGTATTTTCAGAATGCCCAGGATCCATGGTCTCCTGGCAACTAGCAATCACATGGCTGTAGAGGTTTTGGCCTACTGTTACAATACCGTTAAATGTTTGGTTGATGATTTATTCAAACCCAGTTTCAAACCTGCTGTTAGCTCCCTCATTGCTTTAATGCAGCTACTCTACCATTCATAACTGTCAAGAACCAATTCATTGGGACTTGGGCTTATTAAGCACCCAAACTGTGTAGTGAACATACTCAGTTTTGTGCCTGGGAATGTGAATAAACACTATACTTTCCATCTGTTTAAATTGATCTCTGATGTTTTTAACACCATGCAATATTTTTATCTTGTTATCAAGACACTGAACCATGAACTCCAAAAAATGGATTTGGTACAGCTCTGTGTTAGCGGGTGGCAGTTAGCCTGACTGCCTCCTTTCTGAAGGGGGCTCAGGTACAGAGGGAGAGGTTGGTTTAATACACTTTGCAGCAAGTTACTATACATACAGAGTATAAGGTTTATGATTTTACAGGAAAATAGGAAGGACAGGTTCATCTACTGGATACAACATTCTGTTTGGAGAAACAGCAACAGACTTCTTTTCTTAAATAAAGACTTATTGCTAGGAGAAAGATTGCCCCAGCAATTAAGTAATCACAGTGCATATTTACCCTATTGAGGACAATATATCAATTCTCTTGGTCAAACACACCAACTGTATAAACAATATAAAGAGAAAATGGGGTTTGAAAATAAAATATTACTTAACAAGTGCATTTATATTTTAATCTAACTCAGTTAATTCAATAGTTTCAAAAAGGCATATTTGAATTGCAGGCTCTAATAGTTTTTCATGTTGAATAACGTGGTAATAGGATTTTTTTTCCCATTCTGTACATATAAGGAACATTCTAAAATGTGTTGTCACAATTACACAGTGGCAGCATGCACGCTATTTAATGTCAACCTGGGAATTGAGCTGGTTCAAACCATTTGGTTTAAAACAATCATAAATAGCCATTTTAACATAATGATTCTAGTATAGCATGCTTTGGTTGAATTTCAAGGATTCTAGTGGGGAAAACATAACATTCTAAGCACTAGTGTAATTGAAATTGGGACTACTGCAAAATCTAGGTTCTGACCAAATACTGATTAAATAAAGTTTGAGGTTGTGTTTTTTGCTTTTGTTTTTTCTTCTGGCACAATGGACTCATTACTTATTGGAAGGGAAATTACTATAAAAGTACTTAAAGATGGCAGCAAGAATAATTGGAGGGTCAGGAGGTTTTTTCTTGAATGTTTGCTGATGTTTGCCCATTCCATTGATAATTTCAAGAGAGGACTAAAACAGCACCATATCTTGTGGACAGATTGATTTTTATCTTTGCTGTCAAGTAAAAAGGGATGCAACTCCATACATACAGAGAGGATCAGAATAATGCAGTAATATGATAAAACATATTACATGTTACATATTACATAAAACATACATACAATTACATATTACATAAAACAACTCATTATGATAATCAGTCATATGACACACTAAAGGATTTAGACACCTCTGGTAGATAGAAACACACAGCACCCTAATGAATTAAGGTTGTCATTAAGAGCAAATGTACTTTCTTACCATGTCTTTACATTTTAATGAATATTATTAGCACAAATAACTTCTAAAATTATTCAAAATTATTGCAACACAACTTTAAACCTCACTGCTTACACCCAGGAATGGTTGCAACAGAACTACTCTGTGTTACACCTAGGAGTGGGAGACTCATGAGATAAACACATGAAGACATATATGTAGAGTATACAGAGATGATGACACTTCAGGGCAGGCTGTGGCAATTGGAATCATAGAATCATTTCAGTTGGAAACTGAACACCACCGATGGCCACTAGACCTTGTCACTACATTTAACTAGCCTTGAACCAGAAAATACAAAGAATATTTGGGCTTTCTCCCTAAATAAAGCTTACTGCTGCTCTGAGTTAATAAAAATCTTTTTCAAACTTGGAAAAAAAAGTGTTAAAAGACTTTCATCTCTAGATCTTCTTTCACAGTGACCTACAGAAATACCTGTTCTTTAGAAAAGCAAGGCAATGTGCACCACTCCTATGGTCTCTTTCAATGTGTTAAAATGAAAGTTGTTCATTTTTAAGATGCATGAAGCAACTCAGCATTGCCTTGGTCTTGCTGAATATTTACTGATTACAATGGACTGACAATGGAAATTTAGGTTGAATCATTTGACTAGCTTTGTCTGAAGTGATCACATCTACAGGAAATAAAGGTTTTGTGAGAAGATAACTGGGAGTTTGGATCCAACTTTTCCTTGCTCCTAGCCTTAGGGATAAACCCATACAATGACCTGAGTTTAACTTGCTTTGTGTCAAACAATCCTTATATCTTAACAAGGACTTTGTTCTCTTTGCTAAGTCTTTAATCAGGCCACAGTTATCTTGACCAGAAACCACGCAGAGTATTGCATCTCGGGTGTCACTTCAAGAAGCAAATTTCTCCCTGATTTTAAATCTGAGGATCCTGATCATGCAATCTGGAATTGCATCTTGTTTTCCTTTTCCCCAATATTTAGTAAGATCTTGTGAATTCTAAAGTTAATCTTCCAGGTGATTGCAAACTCTTCCCAAAAATGTAACTGCATCTGCTGTTCTATTATCATAAAGTAGAACTGGATCCATGAGAGGCATTCCTTTCATTTACAATCCTGAGTTGTAAAACAAAGTATTACTCTCTTTAAGTATTTTTAAACCTTTATGAAAATGTTAGACTTAACTTCATCCTGGTCACAGTTTCTTGCACTACAATCTGTATTATTTAAGTATTAAAAGATGGCATTTCAGAACATCTTTTTATTTTTCTGTTTCAGTCACATAGAAGTTTCAAGCTTTTTTGTGAATTCAGGAAATGGAAGCAAAAGGCAAGGCACACCTCATCTGCCTCAAAACCTGATATATTAATATATGAATTAGGAGGAAAGAAAGAAGGTCATCCACAAGCAAAACCCCAGGAAATATAATGGATAAAGTCAATCCTAGTATAAAACCTCTCCATGTGAGTAAACAAACATAGCCAGTGACAATTTCTCACAGAATTTAAAAAAACAGAAAGAAAATACAGAAGCCAAGTAACATGAGTTTTGTTTTTATGTACAATAAAACTCCCATATAAAATGTGACCTCACTGGAGAAAAAACACCACATTACTTCTTCCTTTAGTTCTTCCCTTACTCTTCCCTAAACTTGGAAGACTAACAACACAACTAGTTTAAATAAATTTTCCCTTGATTATTTAACACTACTAAACATAATTCAGAGCCTTCAACTCCCACAGAGACTGAAAACTGTGTGAAGACTGTATCTCCTCCTTTTGTAAGCTGACCTCTACAGAACACCTTCCCTCCCCTGTAGATCTCAGACGACCACACAGCCCCAGTCTTTCACTCTGTCTATGCAGTTCTGGCTCAAGCATTCTTACTTGTTAGCTGTTCACAGGAGAGTGTTTATAAACTCAAGGCCCACAAAGGCAACGTTGACAGATTGCAGGTAATGTTTCCACATCCTGCCCCATGTAAGAACAGACAGATGTATATACATGATGTTTCTTGATTATAGTATTGTGCCTGTCCCAGAAAGTCATCCAGAAGCAAGGCTTTAAATCACTAAAACATCCCCCCCATACTTTACACAAGCATTGCCCTGTTTCTTGAAAATTAATATTCTGACATGAAATTTGGTATGGGAGAACTTCAGGTGAGAAATGCATACTTAATATTAAATGTTATGAGATTAGCACACCTCTGCTTTACTAAGAAGTAGAACTACATTCAGTCACACAGTGGCAGAGCAGGAAGACTCATAACTGTGGGCAAATCCAGAGACAGTAAAATGAACTTTTTCCAACTGGTGTATGAAAGTCCCAGAGAGTAAATTAGTCACTGGGGATGCAAAAGTATTTGTCCATTGCCTGTAAGTATCAAGACAGCCTTCTTTATTGGTGTAATGAGCAATGAAACTGGAATTACTACACACATTCAGATAAAACAGATCAGATGGGAGATGGTTAATCTATTCCCTCGTAGAAAATTATATTCAACAACTCTGTCCACAGTCTAGGTCTCATGTCATGAGAATGGATAAACGTTCCAGAAGTTTTGTGTATGCCTCTCTCACTGCCTTGTGCATTCAGTCTCCATGCTCAGAATCTCTGCCAGCTGAGATGAAACCCATAATGTTTTTGTAACTGTTGTGTTTTGACAGCATCAGAGTTGACTGATGTAATAGGTGGGAAGTAGAGAGCCTAATAAATCCTATTAAAAGTTAAAGTTTTGGTCCAATAGCTGAAAGTGCATGAGGTAATGTGTCCACCGTTTTCAATCACAATCTCCTCTATTATGGTCTATTTCAACCTACCTAATCTAAAACGAATGCATTAGATTTTATGTTCTTTGCTCAGTTGCTGCCAGTGTTTCTCTGCTCTTCTTCCTGATTTGTTTGGTAGTTTGCGAGCCTAAGGGAGGGGTGGATTAAATTGGAAAATATAAATAACAAATCAAAAATTAAAATTGACTGGATAAACAATTTCCCTTAGACGGTTTCTTAATAAGTGATTGATTTTTTAATCAATATTCATTATTTCTCTGAACACACCAAACTGTTTATTGAATAAATGAATGGCTGGAACTACAATGACATGAAATCAAGTAGGTGAACCAATTTCTTTAATAACATAGGCTGAACATGCCACCTCATCTTACCTGGCTGAAACCAGAAGTCAGAAATTCAAGACTATTGAGTAAGTGAGCCAAATAAAGGATGCAATTTGTTTTAGGAAGCATGTGTTTTCGTGTTTGATGCACACAAGTGTATAGCCACGTGCTGATTTGTGTGATAGATCTATATTGCAGTTTAAAGTTTCTTTGGTTTTGATACAGTTTTTGTGTTCTTTCCAACAATTCTTCATTAGCATACTACGAAGCTTCTGAAATAAAATTCAGATCTGAAAAATGAGATCAGTAAAACTGGTCGCTGTAAAGTCTTCAGGCACGGCAAATGGTTTTCTCTAATACGTTTTTATTCATTGGCATCAGATTCAGTGCTACATATAAACTATATGCTGCATCCTAATATATATTTCAGACTATTTCATCCTGTTTGGCATAACGTAAACAATAATCTCATTTCGAGGCACAGATATTCTGAAGTTCATTCTTGCAGTTGAAGAAATAAAGCACTAAGATACGAAATCTCCAGGATAAATTGGTTCTACATATTATCACGACCTTCATACATGATCTTCAATGCATAAAATTTCTTCCACTATGTGAAAATACTTAAACTTTATTTGTGCTCATACATGACTTTAATTCTTATTAAATAATATAAACTGCACTAATCAACTGCTAATTGATTTGTAGGAGCACTCACTTTAACAGCTATTTTAACTTGTCACAATTAATTTAACATATGACCAAACTGCAATGTAAGTCTGTAGCAGAGATAAAAGTATCAAATAATATGAGCAATGAAAGGATTCAGAAGGAGAGCAGTTTCACTTTGTGCACGTTTTGTAAATGAATTCCATGTGTTCATTGTTGTCATAATTAATTTTAGAAGAATCAGATATCAATTTCTGGTCCTGTGTTGCTATCTACAACAACGTTAACTATATTAGTATATAAGAACTTTCATTCAACTCACTTCTGTAGATCATGCACGTCTGCAAATGGCAAAGGCCCACGGTAAAACCAGAAATCTAATCTGAAGTCTGAACCTTCAAATCTAATTTCACTTCCAGTGTCAACCTGCCTTACAACACAGTTTCCCAATAAAGAACCAGTAAGTTCTGTAAGCAGTCTCCAAATACTTTAATACTAATGCAAATAATTATAATACTTTAATGAATGCAACAAATTGTTAAACGGAAGGACATCAACCTAAGAAAGAACAAAATTGGGAAGAAGTCAGTCAGATTTAATTTTTCAAGCTGCGTCTCTGCAGCTATGTAGAACTTAAGCAAAAGTAGCCCACAAGGGCCTGTCTTCAGGGAACTAATCTTGAGGTGCAAAAAGTGTCAACTATTGAAAGGAAGCCGTTTAGTGCTACAATGTATAACAACTCCGTAGGAAGATGGGTTGGTTCACCATGATGTGTAACACTTGTTTCTAGAGCATTCAGGACTATCTGACCGCAGGAAAGTCAACATCACCGAGCAAAACACTTTCTCCTAACACCAATCATAAAATCCCCGGCAGTAATGCTGTTGATTCATTCATAGAGCTTTCACCTTCCTAAGCCTGGTGTTTTGCAGTACTCAGTGCAATATATGTCTGCATGAGTTTGTTAAGATTCGGTTCCCTTTTGGAATTTTTTTTTTTTTTCCTTTTACTATTTTTCCAGCATGAGCTTGTGTAAAATGCCTGTGATTCTCCACTCAGGAGATTGGTAAACCATGCAGGAGATGAAGCTGAGATGGTTTGTGTCCCAAGGACTGGCCAGAAGATGGTGGCAGAGAGCAGTTCTCCCTTTCTCCGTTTGTCACAGGAATTTTAATCCTCCTAGACCCCAGTGTCCTCTGGACATCTCAATACACTGGCAGCAGTCTCCGGAATTGTGCCATCAACTTACTTTTTATGTTTTAAGATAACATAAGAAGCTCAAAGCATTACTTCACATCCAGTTTGTTCAATTATGTGTGGGTACTTGCATAAATAGGCTGGATGCACTCCACTCTCCCACATCTGCTAAAGATCCAAGTATCATGACATCAGTTTTGGTAGTGATAAAAATCAAACATTTTCTGGAGTCATTATTGCCTAAAATGTTAATGCAGTTTACTTTTTTCAAATGTGATCGATAGCTGGGGGGAAAGTGCCCATAAATTACTGAAGGCAAATACCATTCTATTAGCACTCAGGACATTTTGCAACATTTGCCAGTCTCTGTTTTACTGGTGGAAAAAAAAATTAATTTGCTGAAAGCCTAGTTTTTTACCTGTCTTTGTCTTTCTTTGTAAAAGAGGGATATTTTTATCATGAGTCATTTAGGAGATGTAATTCTAATGTACTACAGGCTATAGGTTTCAATTAATGTTCTACCTCTCTGTCAGCTTTACATTCCACGTTTTATGAAATCATTAACTATTGTCATGTTTCTATTATGATACTATTAGGAAATAAAGAGATGTATGTAAATGGAGATGTAAAATAAATGTACGACAGTTACTAGGAGCAACATCTGTGCACTATCATACGTGTTTACACTAATTTTGTAAAGATTGTTCCATTCATTACGGTGCATTGTTACTTGCTGTGCCACAACCCTTATTTTCATGCATTTAGGGACTGAAGCAAAGAGAGGGTAAATGAGAGCCTAATCAATACCACTTTTCATTTTGCTTCTAATGCGCTGCTTTTTCCTTTCTTTTCTTCATGAACAAATCCAAAAAAGATCCTGACGTTACAGTCATAAAATGTAATTCTTCTGCAGAAACACAGACAATAATGTTCTCCGAATTCAGGCGTATTGCATATTCTAATGGCATTTGGCTAAATTGAGTATGGATTTAACATCAAAAGCTTCATGAATTTTTCAAATGAGATATTAAAGTCAATATTTCAAGTGAAAGATATTTCAATTTAGTTGCATACACAACAATAAAAAACTTCTACAAGGCAGAGGTACTAGTGGTTGTGGCAGTATTAGTTCATTCAGGAAATTATTAGTTTATAAGAAAATCAAACAGAAGGTTGTGATATGGCAATGCCACCGAATAAATTAGACCAAGCGATACGCGCTAACGTACTTTATCTCTTGGAGTCTGAAGCAGAACTTGCCACCAGCTTGTTCAGTGCTTTGAGCGGGGCTTCATTTGGGGATATTCTGTTTGTTTATTTTGTAAATTCAAAGACTTACCATCAAGATTTGCATTCAGAACCTCTGAAATCTGCTTATTTTCATCTCTGAAAGGCTTTCTGTATCCAAGAAAACCTTCCAGCCTTGTTTATTTTTCAATCTAAGTGCATTTTGCTCCGTATTGTCAATGCTTCTACGTTCACACTGAGTTACTGAACACTCAGAGCCAGTGCCTGCAAAAAGTCCAGTGAGTTCGAGAACTTTTGTGTCCTGGCAGAGACTGACAAAGACTTGCAAACAATACAAACACAGATGCTGGTGGTTTTATTCCGTTCCTATTTTAGGTGGAGGGAACGTACTAAAAAGCCCATTAAATCAGTAGGATGTTGTATTATGATGTCTTAAGATATCACTGAAGAACACTGACATCTGTATCACCTACCACTCCTGGGGGAGCTGCATGAACTACACACACAAGTACGGTTCATTTAGGCATCTCTAAACACAGTGACATTCTGCTATTCTAATACCAAGCACATCATTTATTCACAAATGGGGTAATAGCAACCCACAGACATCCACCATACAAGATGAAATGATTACTAATTTTACTATTAATTCATATATTACTAAAAACTAATTACAATCAATAAGAATGTTTAATAACACTACTACTAAGAGCAAATACTGTATTTGCACTCATGCCCTGCTGCTGCCACTACAAATACAGAAAGAGTTCATATGTGTGTGACACTTTTACAGAAGTTCCCAGACAATTCTCGCAAGTGTCACTAAACAAAAGTAGGAGGGCAAATCTCTTTGGATACCAGGGGAAAGTTACACTGGTGTAAAACTTTGATTATCAGGTAGTTTGTGCCCACAACATGGACATTACTACCAAACAACCCTGTGATCCTAAAAACATTTTTTTGAAACCAGACTCAACAATATTCACCTGCAGCATTTGCACTTACTGTAAGAGCACTTTAAGGGTTCACAAGATCCAGAACACAGAAGCTAGCTACAACAACTAGGTCCATTTCTATTCTCCACAGTGGTCACTGGACTAACAGAAAATGTTGACCTGTTATTCAGAACTAAACAAAAGACCAGTAGCCTTATGAGGAACACTTGCTGAGACCCAGGCATGCCATGTTTTTCCCCAGCCAAACACTAGATAATTTGCAGTACCTGTTTAATATATCCAATTTTCACCCTTTAGGTCTTAGGGTCCTGAACAGCTCTTTGCTTACCCCTAGGGTACTTCCAAACCTCAGTGTTCAAAGTTTTACAGTATTTCCATAAAATGGAAAGTGCCACCATCTCAAAGGCAATCAATCAGGGATAAATACCATCTTCAGAAACAGTACTTTCAGAAAAAAGTATTTCTCGTGGTAACAAAGATAAGGCAAAAGTTTTGTATGGTTAATAAGATCCACTAATAACTAGAATTATATTTTCAAAATTGCTTTTGGGGCAGGGGAATATGGTTTCTTTTTCTTGTGTTGTGATTTCTGGACTTCCTTGAGATCGTTTTGAAAACCACAGTTCACAGTTAATGAGTGAGCAGCGCATCCGAAATCTTCCAGATGAAATTATTGAAATTTTGATCTCTTTTTATGACATGACTTAAAACTATATTCTTAAGATGAAAGATTCCCCAATGATCTCTATTCAGTCTGAGAATCACTGTTTAAGGAATGGTTCTCTGAATTCAATAATTTAATATTTTCCTTTTTTTTTATTATAGGGATGTACATAAAGTTAAGAGCACCTCTCTCGTGAGATATATATCAAAAGAAGTCAAATAATTCTTTAGATCACTGTTAACTGAAAAGAAATGTTTGGAATGAAGATCAGCAGAGGAGACCAAGCTGTAGGATTTGATCTTGGATAAGCAAATGTTATGCCAGTAATAAAGTTACTCACATATCATGATGTACATAACTTTTGTGTTTAATGTCAGTTTTCATGCAAATTACCCACAGAAGCAAAATGAAGAGAGTGTGCTACCTATAACATGCTTCTGACTCTCATAACTGGTGATAATTTGCAGTGGTCTGCATTGCAGTTCTATTGTAGATGTTGACGATATTAATGTGTATGACAAGGAGACCACAGATGACCAAACGGAACAGTTATTTCACAATAACTGAACAATATGTAGCGCGAAATGTCTTTTGTGGGAGTTCAGGTTTTCCAGTTTACTCTGCAATTTTGTGTGCCTTAGTATAAATAAAAACAAAGTCCATTTGACAGTCGTTTCTCTAATTTCATAGCTTTCTAAAATGTGCTGATTTGTTATTTAAGTTTTCTTCTTACTGGAGGCTAGAGAAGGAACTGTAATTATGTATTTAGACTGAAGCTCATGGCACGGAAAAGGCTGGCTACATTTTTTTGGATCTACAGTCAGAGCAAGGCCAGCTGCTTTTAAACTTGTTAATACAATCTGTAGGGAATGAAAGGCTTGAAAAGGATCGTGCTTCTGTGTGCTTTCACCCCCTTCACATAGTTAGTAGACCTGGCAGTCCCCCAAAGCTCAGAACATACACTCCCACACTGTGTAGAAGAATGCGGCGTTTCATTAAGAGGGAAATAACACTTTTGGGGCACAGCATAGGACCGCCTTCATTAGAGAAGAAGATGAAAGAGGTAGAAAAGATGTTGGGACAGAAAAGTGGGAAATTAGTGCATGACTAGGTGAAGGGATCCCAGCACCACACTGAAATTCTTTTTTTCTTTGTATTTGTTATAGTCTAGGTCCATAGCATTAGCTCTCCACCTAGGTAGAAGTTAAGATATACCAAGACCCCCAAAACATTTTTTAGTCTCTATCTGGTAAGTGTATTTATTACAAAATCTTAGGTGATGCATAGAAATTATGACAGTCCTAAGATAGGGTAAATTTTCTATGCTTTTACAGAGTGATGAAACAAGAAATTATCAAGAAAATACTTTGTTCATAAAAAATAAAAAGATCCATGTAGACCATCTGAAAAGTCTAAAAGGTAATAAAAACATCAAGTTGTTTATGAGGCACAAGAATAGGGGAAACCTCAGCACAAAGGATATAATAAACAAATTTCTCTAGTAATATGAACTGCACAGAGCCTTTCTTCATCAACTCCTTACATACTTTGGAAGCACACAGTACAAATGAAGGCAATAGGAGAATGTACCTGATTTCACTAGTTCAGCAGGGAACTCTGTGTGATTGTCCACTCACCTCCCTAAAGGAAAGATACAGTACATGTCAGGATTGAGTGCAGTAATTATCTTCTAACATAGAAGCAATGCCAGCAACATTCTGGTAACAGAAGCATTAACGCTGGAAGTTTACATTTTCATAGGGGAAAACATTTACAAACACAATCTGGGTATTTTAACTGTCACAGGTCTCAGTGATCTGATACTGCTTGGCCTTCTGGCCAAGGCATTATGCTACTGGTATCTTTCTGCCTTCAGAATATATCTTCTCAGTATTTCTCTGACAAGCTCAATAATTAATAATATTTTTTTTTAAAAAATAAAAGAAGAAAAAAGAAAGGGCCAAGTAAAGAAAAAAAAAAATACTTATTTTGCTAAAAATGGACCATGAAAATACTTTCTATTCCATGATACAACCAGAACACAATATAAAGCTGTAAAGGTCTACAGTAATTCAGTTTTATTGTAACTCATTATAAATCCCAAATGCAGAGATTAACTGTAATGCAGCTGCTTGGTCAACTGTTTCTTCTACCTGTCAAAACAAAGCAAAGCAAAAAGGAGGGCAACAAGCTCACTCCTATAGCAGGTGAGCATATACAATGACAAAGTATCTACTATACAACTGTAATGACATGCAGGGGTTTTTATCTAAATCTACTAAATAGTAGAGATTATAAAAATACTTAAATAATAGAGCACTGTATTCAGTTGCAAGGAAAATTAGATGAACTACTGAAAAGGATACAAGTGTACACAATTCATTAAGTATAGTAACGCTTGGCTAAAACTGGTGTGGAGTTCCTCACTTTAATGAGCACAGTCTTCACCCACAAATTAAAAATAAACAAATAAAAAAGATACGAGTATGACTTCACTTACTGGCAGTCTATCAAATTGCAATTTGTCCCAAGAGTTGTGAAGCCACTGCCTTATAACACATCAAGAGCTCTTTCTTATTGAACTGATCTGTATAAAATCTGATTTTTTTTTTTTTCTGGCTACAGCAATTGCTTTTTCCTATCAAAACATCTGGGTTTATGTAAATGACAACTTAATGGTTACTTGGAAACATAGTGTGATGTTTAAAGTTACACCATGCTCACTTCGTAGTATTGATGCTCCATCAATAAATAAAAGTACGTTTCTTTAAGCTGAGGGTTGTACAATATAGTAGGTAGCTTGATGTTAATACACACTGTTGCTGATGTTAATAGCAAACTTGAATGGCTACAAATGACAGTTGAAATCTTTAACATATACATATATAAAGATAATTTAAAAAAACATCACTTTTAATTAATCACCCAATAGCATGCTTCTTCATTTGCAGCCAGATAATTAAAATACAGATATATTTCCCTGAACATCACAGAAATTGCAGGCACTCAGCCATTCTGTCAAAATAGTTTCCTAAGCCTTCTTTCATCACTCAGTTACATATTTAGGGTTTCAAACATTGTTAAACATTGCAGTACAGTAACAGGTAAAACCAGATCCTAAATAACAGAATGTAGGGCATAAATTTTTGACCAAAACAAGAATAAAGCTTCATGTAGAGAGAATGGTTGATTCAATGTCCTCTGTAATATTACTGCAGCACTTCAAACACAATTAAAAGAAACCAAATTGAATTTTTTAATAAGGAAAGCCTGAAAATGGCTTGATAAACTGTGGGTAGATATCTGTAGTTTAAAATTTCTATTTACATTAATCTAGTCATCTAAAAATGTCTAAAACATGGGGACTTCTATGCTGAAAACAAGGTTACTTCTTAGAGAGTGGGTCAACTGCCTAGATATCTTAAGATCTTTCCAAATCTGAGTGAATCTTACACAAGTTAGATACCTGAAAAGGAATAAGATCCAAAGTACAATTTTATCTCTGACATAGGTGCTTTAAATGCATCATTTATTCAGAAGTTGCAGCTCATTCTAAATAAAGAAATTTGGACTATTTTTCAGAAGGGATGCATTTGGTATATTATTAAGCTCTTATTCATATAAATAGGCACAAATTGGTAATTATGACAGTTTGGGAAAGTTGGAAGGTTGAGGCAGGTTGTGATTTCCAGTTTGTAGAGGATCAACTATTTCCTTGCCTACATTTCTGAAATGTAGATTTGGGGTAAGAAAGCAGCTTTGTAGATTTTTACCGTCAGCTTGTGAGAGGTTGAATCAGAGAAAGACTTCTGAACACAGAGCCCATATTTGATCTCTATGAAGAAATCTGCAGATCTGAACCTACAGAGTAATTGTTCAATATTTAGATATGGAGAAGAAAAAAAAAAATATTAGAAGTGGTAGAGGTTAGGAGGAAATCTGTTTATGACTAACTTAAAATCTTCTGTTCATTCTCTAAAAAAAAAAAAAAAAAAAAGGTATTTTCCCCTCAGAAAAGTATTTACTTTCATTAATAAAATCTCTTTTCAAGTATTTTCCTTGGGACGCTTTTAAATTTGGTACCCTTAATGTCAATATTATTTACTATCACTATTTACTTTATATCTTTGCTAGTTATGGAATCAGTAGGATGAATGTTCAGAGAGATGTTTTCCTAAAAAAAATAATTTTGGTATTAATAAATCAATAGATCATCTAAGATACTTCTTATGTTGAGCCCTTATAAGTTGGTGCCGTACTTTGTAGTCTCTATAGAGATTTCAGAAGTTTTTCAGATTATACCTTGTGATTATTGCTAGACTGACCTATACAGACAAGAGGGTGGGGGGATGTGTGGAAATCAACACGGCCTGTTCTATGAGACAATTTTACAGAAATGCTTTTCGGTCAGACTGAAGTAGATTTGATTATAAAAAAATTAGGTGGAAGCTCTTTTTGGGTTTGTTTTGGTCAGGTTTTTTAAAAGTTTTCTTCTTCTACAAGGTAATTGGGTGGCCATAAAATGGTTTTCAATAAAGAAAACTCCTCATATGTAAATATCATACTCTGCAAATGTGTTTAGACTATTTTGTGAGGGAATAGATAGAAGTTTGTCACGCTACCAAAAGTCACCTCCAGGCTTTTCTGTACACTAAGCTCTGCTGCTATTCAGACACACCCTTTATCCTCTGGACTTGATACATTAACCACTGAAATCTGTTTGTGGCTTTAGTGGCTTCCGGATCAGAGTATCCCTTCACTTCTTATCGTGTATCATCAGACCCTTATAAAACCAAGAGGTAGTCAGTGTATAACACTACTGTCTCGTCTGCTAAGTGCCTGTATTTTTTTTCCCAAAAAACAGCACCATTTCAGAAATAAAATTGTGCTATTATCTACACAGACAACAGTGATCCACAAAAATATACATTTGTATTTTATCTTTCATCCATTTCCTGCTTTTAACAAATAGAAATGTTGCTTGTTCAGTATAATTTGAAAAAGAGAATACAGTGTCTGCCCATTATTTGCCTGATAAATTCATTCTGATGAATCAACTGCACAACAGATAACACACACAATACATGAAAGATCCTGCAGAAGATGGGGTATTGCATACCTAATTCTCTTTGTGGATGCAGCCTTCTGTAGCAAGAGCTACCCATTATAATAATCTTTTACAAAAAGGATTATTATTTATAAATACTATAAGGAACCCTGCAAACCATAAGACGGTGTCAGTAATTACTCCTCTAATATTCCTTGTCTACCAGTGAATATATACTGGACACAACAAGTTACATGTTTAGAATTCGAATTTATGTTCATACTTCCAAAGATTTTCTTGGAGAATGGTGTTTTGTTGTGAAGTGCATGCAAAACCAAGAGAGGGTTCTGCAGAGGGGTCTGGATAAGTTGGATGGGTGGGCAGAGGCCAATGGGATGAGATTTAAAAGGCTAAGTGCAGGGTTCTACACCTTGGCCACAACAACCCCAAGCAATACAGGCTGGGGACAGAGTGGTTGGAGAACACCCAGGCAGAAAGGGACCTGGGGGTACTGGTATATAGTAGCTGAACATGAACCAGCAGTGTGGCCAGGTGGCCAGGAGAGCCAATGGTATCCTGGACTGTATGAGGAACAGTGCAGTCAGTAGGACAAAGGAAGTTATTCTGCCCCTGTACTCAGCACTGAGTACTCCTTGAGTCCTGTGTCCAGTTCTGGGGTCCTCAATTCAAGAGAGATATTGAGGTACTGGAACATGTCCAGAGAAGGGCGATGAAGCTGGTGAGGGGAATTGAGCACAGCCCTGTGGGGAGAGGTTGAGGGAGCTGGGGTTGTTTAGCCTAGAAAAGAGGAGGCTCAGGGGTGACCTCATTGCTGTCTACAACTACCTGAAAGGAGGTTGCAGCCAGTTGGGGGTCAGTCTCTTCTCCCAGGAAATCAGCAACAGAACAAAGGGAGACAGTCTCAAGTTGTGCTGGATATGAGGAGGACATTCTTGACAGAGTAACTGGCATTGGAATGGGCTACCCAGGGAGGTGGTGGAGTCACCATCCCTGGAGGTGTTCAAGTAAAAACTGAATGAGGCACTTAGTACCATGGTCTAGTTGATTGGACAGGGTTGGGCAATAAGTTGGACTGGATGATTTTAGAGGTCTCTTCCAACCTGGTTGATTCTATGATTCTCTCAAGTTCTATCCTTCCCTCCAGTAACAGGTTCTTGAGCCTGTAGCCTTAAGCAAATCACTTCCTGCATTTGTAAAATGAAGATATTAACATCTGCTTGTTCACCTAGAGAACGGTACTGGAAAACAACTCAGCCTCCAGAACTAGAAGCTAAGTCTGGTAAATTCCTAATGTATTTGGCAAGGAGGCACTCCATGGGGCACTGCAATCCCAGCATCTCTTCAGTGTCTTTATTGTAATTTTCTCCCTATGCTTGCCAGGGTGAGTTTAAGTCTTCATTTGACCTCCAAATCTGTAAACAGTTATGGTTGCTAAACTATAATCACAGAATTTGCTCCCCTGACTTCAAGAGGATTAATTAGATGCCTAAAGGTAAAAAAGCATTTGCAGAGTGAGGGCTACATTTGGTGAAGGGCCATTTTTCCCAATTGAAAATGTATAAATAAAAATCATGCCTAATTTGCTTCTATTACTAATGCTTTATATACTATATAATTGGAATAAAATTAGATACTCGCTTTTAAATTGTTTACACACAAATCTTATTTTCCTATAGATTAGAAATCAACAGCCATTGCTCTTCTAATTTGATGCTGTTGTCACATATTACAAAGGCTGAGTGTAAGGAAGGTTTTCTCTATTTTTTTTTACATTATCTTACTATACACTGAAGTGAAATATTTGACACAACACTACCCAAATGATATAAAATTAAGGAGTATTTTGATTTGGAGAGCACTGATAAATGGAAAAACAATCTCAAAGGTTTATTAATACAGGGAATTATCATATCTGATTCACACACGAGAAAGTTTTGCCAGACATTTTTGAAGACACTACTTGTATTCTTCATACAAATTACAAGAAAATAACTCGGGCAGTTGAGAATATGATCAAATTATATATATAGTGTAGCATCACTTTTATCAAACTTTCACTGTATTCCTCAAAACACAGAGTCAAAAACTTGACTCTTTCTGTCCAGAATGATGTTATGTAGTCTCACAACCAGTTAAAGACTCATTGTCTCAAAGACAACTGTCGTGGTAGGCCTAAATAGGGTTATACATGTCCTGGTTTGCCCAGACATGTTTTTTCTGCTCTCCCTCCCTCTGTTTTGGGGAGAAGCAACCACAGCAAAGATGACAAAGAACCTGGAGCCACTGAATCTGAGGACCCTGGTCCTTTGCAATCTGTGGTAAACAAGGTACACATGTTCAGCTTGTGTATGCCTTGCGCAAGGCTTGTGTTCTGCCCAAATTTGGGTAAAGCAAGCCTATGGCTTCACCTAATACAGTCAGGCTTGGCTAACTGCCATTCTGATTGGCTGTGTCCAAAGACCCATGAGACAGGTTGTATGGATTAAGAGATGATGAGCAGGTAGCACAGTGTGCTCTGTCATTGTATCCATGCTCTCTGCTGTTATATTCTTGTTGCCTTATATTCTGAACTTCCTGGAAACTACCTTCCGAAGGTTTACCAGGAATAGGTTCTAAATGCCTCCATGCGATTCGCCTGCAGAGCCAGTGTGACATAATGCTGAGACTGCACATCTCAAGACATCCTGCCTACACCTGAAAGCCTCCTGCCAGAAAGGGAAGTCCTGGAGATACAAAGACCATCCAGAGAAGATCAGGACCAGGTCAGAGATTGTCTCCTATCCTTTACCTGGCAGCCCGCGAAGAACCAGAAGTCTCAGTGGATGACAAGAATTCCCTGAAAGCATTTGGGTACTGTCTGAATCTGTAGCTAGCCCCATGAGTCGGGAGATAATTTTTGTGAGAAAATACTTAAACCCTCTTGTAATTCAGCATTGCCTTCTGCCATAAGCAGAAAGGAGCTCCTTGAGTCCATGTGGTGAGCAAGCGGTACACTAACCGCAAAGCCTTCCCCTTCCAGTTCAATCGAGTTCAATTAATGTTATGTATTATTACTAGTTATTTCTAGATCCTGTTATTATCTGTATATAAAGTTTCCATGACTGATGCAAAGAACCAATTGTTACTAAAACTAGTGATCTGGGTGGTGCAAGTTCTGAATATTGAATATTAATAAACAATATTAAAAATATCATCTCACATTAATTAATTAATTAACCCTCCACTACAATAACTTAGTGAAAAATAATGATAGCTGATAGCAGAGTGGTGAAACTTTAAATTCATGAAACACATAACATCAGAAGTTTATATAAATGGAAGTACACTTATTTTTGCATCATTAACAGACTAAGGTATTTAGGTAATTAGCCTAATTATCTTAAGTCTTTTGTTTCTGTCTGCCTCACTCCTTAACTGAACATATGCAAATATCATTCACATAATAACTTCTGAGTTAAACTAGTAGAGGTAATTTCACTCTTTGTCCATACCTTATCAAAATGTAAGTGAAGATAGAGTACTACTACTACTACTAATCACATGCCCTTCAGTCATCTATTTTCTTGCAGGTACCACGATACTACATCCACCGTGGAAGGATAAAGAACATATGACTTAAAACAGACTTTTGGGAGGTGTACAATGAAGAGAAACCACATCAAAAAAACCATATATAAACAGCCTAGACAGAACTTCTCCAAGCTTGTGGGGACTGCCAACATAAGGGGATAAACCCTAGCTACCCTGCCTTCCTTGACTGTTAAATGCCGGTATCACCAAAGTTTCACCTGTAACTACAATTTGGTATGACTCCTGTCAATTCTTCTCACTTTTGCCCATGACAACATCATCTATAATAATTGGAGGAAGAAAATCCAAAATAATTTTGTCCTTTGGGGTCTAGGACATGAGCCCCTTTCTTCCATTACTCCCGGAGTAAGTTCCCTAACCCTGATGAACCAGTGGGTGTTTTGGAACTTGTCTCTTGTGAAGACTGAAGCTTGTCAAGGAGACAATTCTCTGTTAAATCTTAACCACTTCTTGGAGCAGACATTAGATTGCATAGAAATTATCTGCAAGGATACATATTACCTCAGTCACAGCCAAATTTGAAATTACACAATTAACTGCGCAATAGTTGCTCCTCTCCAACAATATCATGGTTTTCTCTCATTCGGGGGGTTCACACCAGTCATGAGGTTTTTGAGATTGCCTGTATTTTTCAAAACTCCTTAACAATGGTGCTCATAATTTGAAGGTAATATAAAGATATTTCATCTCCTTACATGGTCTAGTCCTCAGAATGCAGCAGCATAAACATTAACGTGCTACAGAAGTGCATAAAACAGAAGTCAGGCTGCCTAAGGAACACTCTGCAAGTAGTTCAGTCTTTTACACTTTCCATGCAGTTCTGGATCCAAGCAACTCCAACATTGCCTGTTTTCTAAAAACACCAGATTCTTAATGGAAAAACTGCTGCTAGCTATGTATTCATTAGAATTGGAAATGGGGAGTCACTCTTCTAGCCTGGAGCCAGAAGGTGGGCTATCTTGGAGGCAGGGTTGATAGCTTTTGAATACCAGATGAAGTCTATAGATACAAGACTGGTGTCAAATGACAAGAGCCTTAAGCAGATGGATGACAGTATGTGTGCACTATAGGCTGTTGTTAATTTACTAGCTAGAGATAATGCTTCTTTAAAATTAAAAATGAGTCATTGGAAAACAGCCTGAGAGGCCACAGCCTGCAGATTTCAGGCCTCCTGGAAGGCCTGCATTGTGGGGGATGTGTTTTTTAAGAGTTATGAAAATTAAAATTGCATGTTAGAGAAGAAGAAAATGTAATTGTTTCTCTTACTAGCTACTTAAGTTATTCATAGTCTGGATTTGTAATTCACAAGACCATTTTCAGTAAAATGGAATGAAATCATAGACAAAATATAGATGAGCAATGGCAAAGATGTATAAAACTGATGTGTCAAGATGTGGGGCTTACGCTTATATCTATGCTTTTATTGTTTTAGCATGACCATATACAAAGTCCTTCCTTTTCAATATTACTCTGCATAGGACTTCTCGTTGCCATTGGGCTATGCTGGAAACGACACATTTCCTCTGCTTTGATCTTGGGATGAATATTTCCTGTCACATCTCTTGCAAGAATGTCAATATATTTCTGTATCGTAACACGGACAGGGTCGTCTCCTTACTGCAAACATGTGACCAGACATCAGATTCACTGTAAAACTTCCAAGAATCCAGTCTGATAAAGAATTTATCACCACTAATCACAAAAGGGAACTGTGGAGAACGAGTACACAAGTGTATCACTTCTGTTAGAGTTTGAGTGCTACCATCTATTAAGATGTCTAGAACTCACTGGGGCACTCAGCACCACTTAAGTTTAAGAAAACTGTGAAAAATTCAGTCTGCTGCCCAGAGTCGTTGGACTCTGGTAGTCTACATTGCCAAAACTACTTGGGATCCCTGCAAGTGTTTACTAAAGGCACTGTAACAACTCATTGCCTTGCAACCATATTCTGGCACACCTGAAAAACATGCTGTAGGAAACACAACCCTAAAATCTAGATGACTTATTTAATATTATTACTTATCCAGTATAGAAACAGCAATGCCTAACAATTTTACAGCACTTTTTCCCCTTAGAGGTGTTGATGCCCACTGCATATCATTGCCTCTATAATCCTAGTTTAAAGACACAAAGGAATGAAACGATATGTCAGTCAGTGACAAAGAAGAGCCTCGTACACTTGCAGTTGGAACACAGGGTTCACATAGTTTTTTAAATCCATAACACCACTGACCTGACGCTGAACATCCGCTACTCTACTCCACCACACTCCACACTGACTCAGCACCACTGAGCTCAGCAGTATTATGATGGTTTACACTCAGGTGAATGAAGGTAGACTTAAAAATGGGATATTTAAAGAGATGTTCTTCAAAGCTTAAAAAGCAATGAGAGGAAAGAAGGGGAAGAATATGCATACAATGAATTAGCTACCCTGCATAAAATACTACAATCAAGGTCACATATAAATATTTATGTATTGCATTGCCTGTGCAGTATCATACCAACTCCTCTCAGACAGTGACAGAGATCTCAGTACAGCAACTGGCATTTTTCAGCTTTAGAAATCTTTAAGACAAAAGTATCAACCACAGAGACTTTAGTCACAAAACATGTCCCGATACATCACTGCAGCAGCAGCAGCTACACGAAAGCATATTCTTAGTTCCACTTGAAGGTGAAAGGCTGACTTTACAAAAAAGTTTCTCTCTTTTTTTTAGTACTGTACAACACCACCTGTCTCATCAGCAGGACCACTCTAAAGGGATGGGCCTCAAGGCACCTCAGTCCCAAGATTCTCCATGCCTCATTCTTCATCCACGCTGCTAGTAATGTACCATCACTGGCACAGTTACACCTGAACACTCTGGTGCTGCCAAACACCTGGCTTGATTTTCCACTGTCCAAATGAAAAATAAGCATAATCTGCTTTTTGAGGATACAGCAAATGAGGGAGTTCATGACAAATTGTGTTGGTTTATGCAGAATAGTGATAATAAGATACAAATGAGAATTTTTTGCTTAATGAATAATACTAATCACGTTTCAACAAATGCTGTGCCCTTCTAATTAGAGAGAATGCATAAAATCAGCTTAATTTATTTGTGACTAGTTATACATAGTTTAAATATTTACTAGAGATTTACTCTAACGTTTGAAATTATTTTAAACAGTTCTTGCAGTAAAATCAGACCTAGTAATGTAAAGGAGGTTACAACTCTAACTTGTGCCCTCCCTTTCATTATGCAGTGTGTGATGTATATCCTCAGTTTTCAAGATGCAAGAGAAAGGATATTATTGATTTACATGCTAATTCTCCAACTGTTACTAATTTTCTTGATTCCTGCTTCCAAAGTTGCACTTCCAACATTCATCACTGTAGTACACTAGAGGGGCTGAGCATCTTTTTCAATAAATTACAGGAACTATGACTAATTATAGTGATATTAACTATGCAAAGTAATGTGTAACTTAAAATGGATACGTTTATCATTTCAAATTATGCTTTTGACTCATGATGGCCTAATACATGGATGCTTTTCTTTTCTTTTTTTTTTTTTTTTAAATACAGATTATGAGTCGTGTTGTGGGTTTGGTTTTTTTTAATCTGTTTCACAGATACAGGCATGCTTTCACAATTTGATGAATGGAAATAAATGATTTACATTCCATAAAATACTTTGTGGGTAGAGGACAAGTACCAAGGGCAAGTAGGGCCAAATTCTGATTCTAAGCAAAGCACTTAGACTCCACCTTAAACAAGTGCCATTAGCATCTATCTAGCCCACAGATTTGTACCATATAGTTTATGTCTGCCTGATTCTACAAAGCTAATACCGCAGGTTCCTTGGCTGACAATTCCAACAATGCCTAGCATTCAGAGAAAACCAACACGTGTAACTGGCTTTCACCAGTATATTGCAAAGGCTTAGAGAGACAGAAGCTTTAAAACAATGCCAGTGCAGTTCTGTTTAGCGAAAGAATTTTGCATAGCAGCAGAACTCTTTAGCTCACTTGAAGTACCCCGTTTTTATAGCTATCCTTCCAATGTGGAAGCCTATGCCATCTCATTTTCCCATCACCTAGTATTGTCATGGAACAGGAGTAGAGTTCTTAGTAAGCAAACAGAATTAAGGGGTAACAAACTGGTATCTTGCAGAGACATAGTCAGAGAACATGAAGCAGCATAGATGGATGGTGTCCAGATGCCTTTACAGAATTTATAGAATCATAGAATGGTTTGGGTGAGAAGGGACCTCTAGAGGTCATCTAGTCCACACACCCCCACCCCCTGCAGTCAGCAGGACATCTCCACTAGACCAGGTCACCCAGGGTCCCGTCAAGCCTCACCTTGAATGTACCGAGCGAAGGGGCCTCAACCACCTCCCTGGGGAACTTGTTCCAGTGCTCCACCACCCTCATAGTAAAGAACTTGTTCCTAACATCCAATCTAAATCTAGTCTTTTCAAGTTTGAGCCCATTGCCCCCTGTCACTGCAGACCTTTGTAAGCAGTTTCTCTTCATCCTTCCTGTAGGCCTCCTTCTGGTACTGGAAGGCTGCTATTAGGTCCCCCTAGAGCCACCTCCTCTCTAGAATGAACAACCCCAGATCCCTCAGCCTGTCCTCATAGCAGAGGTGCTACAACCCTTTGATCATTTGTGTGGCCCTCCTCTGGACCTGCTCTACCAGGTCCATGTCCTTCCTATAGTAAGGGTTGCAGAACTGGACACAGTACTCCAGATGAGGTCTCACCAGTAGAGAGTAAAGCAGCAGAATCACCTCTCTGGATCTGCTGGCCACACTTATTTTGATGCAGTCCAGGATGTGACCTGTCTTCTGGGCTCCAAGCATGCTCTGTCTGTTCATAACCAGCTTCTCTTCCACCAGCACCCCCAAGTCCCTTTCCACGGGGCTGCTCTCTAACAATTTGCAGGGATTGACCCTGTGTGGAACATTTCCATGAAGCCAGACTACCAGAACAGTCTATGCATTATTCCCATTTAAAAAAACCCAAACAAATACCTTCAGAGGTTTACCAGAGGAACATCTGCACCTTAGACCTCTGCCTTAATTTTATTGTTAAGTCAGTACATCCACTTATTCTTCTGAGTAGTGGGATAAGCATACTTGTGCTTCATTTATACTATCCTTAAAAATTTGCCACCTTTCCTGGACATGTTACCCCTTCACTTGCCATGGGATCTAACCACTACATCACGCAGTCAGAATGGACTCTTATAAGGTCCAGGGGCTACACTCTGTCACCCTCTTTCCCCATTGCCCTCAGGTAAGCAAAAAAGGAAATCAGCCACCCTTCCCCTTGCAAGAGAAAATTAAATGCTCTTCCCATAGCCCTCTTCCAGGAGGGTTGCTTCTGCTCAGACCAGTTTACTGCATCACTGTGATTACCACACCAGTCCTGCTTCCTGTTTTGCACAGCCCTGCCTCACATAAGGAGGGATGGAACTGGGGTTCTTCTTGCTTCTGAGGGAATTGCTAGACCCAGGAGTATCAGTGATGTCTGTTCTGCTTGGAGAGTCTTCTCTCACTGCCTGGTCCCCATCCTGTTATTCTGCAGATTATCATGTAGTCTTAAGACCTATCCCTGTCAATTTTCCAGGTAGTTTATAGAACTGTCTGGCCAATCTGTACACTTCAGATGTGTACACTGTGACATAAATGCTCATATATGTTAAGGAGAATGGGAAGAGGATATATAAAACTAATTCTCTGGAGTTTGAATGTGCTAATCTGCTCTCTTGAACTCCAAATACAGCACAGAATAGAACAGAATAATTTGCACTGGAAAGCAACACAGAAGACAATTTCATCCAACCTCCCACTCAAAGTAGAGTTAACAAGGCAAGGTTCAGTCAGATGCTAAACAACTGCAAGTAAGCAGAGTCCACAGCCTCTCAGAGTAACTTGTTCCAGCATGTGATAGTGTTCATGGAATTAAAAAAAAAAAATAAATATATACACACACACATATAATCTCCCCTTAGATCTAATGAGAATTCTTTGTAGTCAACTTTTTGTCTGTAGCCTTTCATCCTGCCACTGTATATCTCCAAGAAGGGGTTGACTCTCTTGTTTCTAGATTGTCTCATTAGGTAGCTGTAGACAGCAATAAGACAGTCCCCTAGCCTTCTCTTTGCAAAGCTTAGCAAATCCAACTCATCGTCTTCTTATATGTAATGCACTCCAGAATGCTTCATATATGGTGGTTCTGATTACTAAACAAAACACATTGCAAAGAATCTTTGGTAGAAGACAATTTGTGAGACGATTTTTAAATGAGAATTTAAAATCACTAGCATCATTTACAATTTTAAAGTACAGCTCACAGCTGTCCTAGTTATGTTCTTATCAATCTCTTCTGGACAAGTATTCTCAAGTCCTTTACCTCATCTAATGTTTTCCAGTTCTCCTCTCAAGAAAATTTGCTCTCAGGAAGTCATTAAGAGTTCATAAGCTAATTAAATGAAAACCCTGTATGATAAAATTTACGACAGATTCATCAACAATGCTCTTTAAGTAGAGCTCAGGGATTCTCAAAATTGAAAATTCCTGATCAAATTCTAGACCAGCCACTTCACAAACTCTTCAAATGGTATGACCAAAACAAGGAATAATGAGGTTCTGCCCTTGTAATGGCTTCTGGATCTTGGTACAGTTCATTACCATTATCACTTAGAACAAACACATAGTTTTAACCAGCATGAGAAAAAAAAAATTCTCTAGGAGTCTCAGAATTCCAAATATTGTTCCACTAACGTTTTTTCCCTCCAGATAATCTATTTTCTTAGTCATTCAAAGATACAGTAAGTCTGCAATATATATAGTTGAAAAGCAGTTAAAAATCTGCAGCCTACTCTTCCTTTCTAATGTATATCTATTTAGAGGCAGAAGACTAGCAAATCAATCTGCCCTTCATGGGTGGAAGAAAGCCAAAACACTGCCAATATTTTACATTGTCTGGAGGAGAAAAGTCCATACATTTGAATAAGTTTAGACAAGGATGGGGAGGCAGAATATGACTAAGAAACTACAGACATAATATTCTGGCATCTGTCGTGGTAGGCCTAAGCAGGCCAAAATAGACTTACATATGCCCTGGTTTGCCCAGACATGTTTTTCTGCTCTCCCTCCTTCCGCTACGGAGAGAAGCAACCACAGGAAAAGGGACAAAGAACCTGGAGCCACTGAGTCTGAGGACACTGGTTTGCCGGGACTTGTTTTGCATCCTGTGGTAAACAAGGTGCACACGGTTGCTGCGTGCAAGGTCTGTGTTCTGCCCTAAAAAGGGTAAAGCAAGCCTATGACTTCACCTAACATGGTCAAGCTTGCCTAACTGCCGTTCTGATTGGTTGTTCTGTGTCCAAAGGCCCATTAGTCTTGGGCTGTATGGATAAAAGGAGATGAGCAATTGACACAGTGTGCTCTGCTATTGTATCCACGCTCTGCCATTGTATTTGTGCTTGCTTACTGCCTTATTGTATCCTGAACTGCCTGGAAACTGCCTTCCACAAGTTTACCAGGAACAGTCTCTGAATGCCTCCATGCCATTTGCCTGCATAGCCAGTGTGACATCACGCTGAGACTGCACATCTCAAGACATCCTGCCTATACCTGAAAGCCTCCTGCCAAGACGGGAAGTCTTGGAGATCAGGACCAGGTCAGAGATTGTCTGCCTCCTTTCCCTGGCACCCTGAAGCCTGGGAAGGATCAGAAGTCTCAGTGGGTGACAAGACAGTAACAGAATTCCTTCAAATCATTTGGGTACTGTCTGAAGCTGTTGCTAGCCCCACAAGTCGGGAAATGGTATTTTGTGAGTGAATACTTGAGCCTCTTGTAATTCACCGTTGCCTTCTGCCACAAGCAGAAAGGAGCTCCTTGAGTCCATCTAGTGGCCAAGTGGTGTATTGACCACAAGCAGTACACTAACCACAGCAACCTTCTCTTCCAGTTCAATCAATTAATGTTGCATCAATTATTACTAGTTATTTCTAGAACCTGTTATTAGCTGTATAAAGTTTCCATGACCGATGCAAAGAACCACTTATTATCAGAATTAGTCATTGGGGTGGCAAGAGTTCTGAATATTGACTATTAATAAACAATATTAACATTTGAAAAATATCATCTTACATTAATTAATTACCCCTCCATAACAGCAGGATCTGGCTGCAAAGAGGAGATCTAATGTTGAGTTCTTAGGTCTCCTAAATGAGACCATGAATCTCATCCAAAGTTATACGTGTAGCCACTGTGGAATGACTTCCTGTTACATCTACCACTACTCAACCACAACTGCTAAGACCTTTCTGAATTTTTCTAGGCTTTTTCTAAGATTTCCCAGACATTGTACTACTGAGAATGAAACAAGCTTCAGGATTTGGAGGAGAAAGGATGCTTAGGAGTCCTGTTTCTTTTTGTCCTCACTGTAAATTTGTGTAGTTTGTCCATTCAACGTGACTGACTATTCCAAAAAGGCGGTGAGTGATGTCAAGGGTAATTATGCACAGACCTTACCAATGCTTTTATTTTAACCCTCAAAGCTACACAAATTGATATTTAATCAGTGCTTTTTGGAGAATTTATTAAAAAACGAATCTCCCAGATTCAGAACAGTGAGGTTTCTTGAAAAGAATAAAGAAATACAGCCATTTAAATTGTTCAACACAAAGTGTTCCTAATTGGTTACTCTCAGAGAAAAAAAAAAAAAAACAAACCACTGTTTTCACAGACAAAATATCAGTTCCTCCTTAGAAGGATTTTAAATCAGGCTTAAGTGGGATATTCAGTGACTGGTTTAGCTTCTCCAGAGAGCATTTCTTCCAATTCTAAATAGCAATAGTCTAACAGCTTTCACCCAACTGTGTTACTGAACCTAAAGAAAGTAGTCTCTCTTCCCTGGTGCCTTCTTTTGATCTGATATTAAGAGACATACAACTGCCTGTAAATTCTTTCATTAGCCACTACATATCAGATTTTAAAAGGCACTGCATACCAGAACTCTGGCTTCAGAGGGCGGGGAGTATGCCAGAACATTTTATCTATATACAGTTTGATATCTTCATCAATGATTTATTACACTGAAATGCACCAAATACATCAGTATCAAGTGTCCTGCACACATGAAAATACTCAGGCCTGTTTTACAAGAGTGGACATGCTAAAGTGCAGCCATGCCCAACTGCCCGAGCGAGTAAATTTCTTTACTCTAAACAGTTGGACTCAAAGAACTGCTGCCAAAAGCCAAGAGGCAAAGCTGTGCAGAGAGTAGAGAACCACCAGGGCATACTGGAGTTCAAAGCAGGAGGAGGGATTAGTTCCTTGCTGTGCATGTGAGTAACAGCAGTTGCGGTGTGACATTGCAAGGAAATAAAGAAACAGATACAACTCTTTCCTACATAAAGTACAAAAATTTCTGGAGCTACAATTCTTTAACAGCCCATGTAAGTTCCATTCACAAAGAAATGTTTTAGATGGTGAATAAACTGCTCACATCAAGTATTAGCATGACTAACTGTAGTTTCCTGTAACAGCTAAACATGTACAGACCCTCTTCATCTAATTCACTTGGCTAACATGAATCAACCCATACACAGCTTCTGTTTGTCACAAGCAGACTGCTTCTAGTACTCCCATTGATTTATTTAAAGTCTATTTATGCTTTCCTGCATGTCAAGGTATGAGTGTTGAATAAAAGCCCAACTACAGAAATTCTCTGCTTGATGTTCATTTTTTAAAACTGGGGTTTTTTTCCATTTCACAGATATCAAATTTGCAGCACGCTTTAAATCACAAATATTAACAATATAACTTATAAACCTGAATTAACAGAAAACATGTTTTTTTTTCCTTTCTCATTGTGCAGAGAACACCTTTTAAATTACAATAACCGTTCCCAACTGGTTAGCACCATGTCCTGCCCTATTATCTGAATTCATGGTTTGGCTTGGAAGTGACCTTCAAAGGTCATCTAGTCCAATCCCCCCACAGTGATCAGGTTTCCAAGAGCCCTATCAAGCCTGACCTTGAATTTCTTCTGCAGGATGGACCCAAAAGTGCCTCCTTTGTAGATGTAAATGCTCTAAGTAGCCAGAGCTACTTAGACTAGCCAGACTAGTTGGTAATCTGGATCAGAATTCAACACCACTTACAAATTTACAGTTTAAAATAGGTTAATAGTTATGTGTAAACGGTACCCCAGACTTATGAGAGTTACCACACTACCAATGTGCATTCACAGCATGGATTCCAGGATATTCCAATCCAGTTGCTTACTGTTCCTGATACCGTTTAGCATGCTAATTCCAACTCCTACTAAAAGGGCAGGAAGACAAGAACCAAACATGTTACAATTCATTTCTATATTGCTGAGGCCATTTCAGCTCACTGACATGTTCATTCAGAGAAGTTTTCATTACTCTTTGGTTAATGTGGCAGTTAATGTCCTTGACCTCTATGTTCCTGTGTATTTAAAAATGTGGAAAAAACCTGGGTTGCCCTTATTTAGGATACAATCTCCGAGCCGACCATTTGAAAAATCTTCATTTGCAATTGCTCAAGTGGATAGTGAAACCATTTCCTGAAAAATACTACTTGCCTTTCAGATTCCTCGTGATGTCAGAAAGGCAATGCTAATTCTGGATCGGAGTTCTTTAATAAAACAGCAGAGCAGTAAACAGCAAAAATAACAGTTTCATGCTTAAAGTACTACATATTAGAAAAATGTAACGTTCCACCAACGTTTCTTGCTGTTTTATAGTTATCTGATAAATGTTGGACTTTCAGCCCCTTCTATGTCCTGAGTATTCATTACATTCACACATCTTCAGTTCTCTGGTATTTCTGCAATACATTTTCCTGAATCAGCTGATGACATTTAATGGAATGTTTAAGACACAATATAAAACTATAAGTGTTTTTGCTTATTCTGGGGGAAAAAAATCATGCACATAGATTGGTTTTCAAATTAAAAACTATGTTGGTGTACTTAGCATTTTTGCTTCTGCTATACATATTAAAATATAACTAAATACCTCTTATGCAATACTGCAGCATAAGTACAAATAACAGGCGTTTTGTACTTTACAAGCAAGCTATATGATTAAGGAGCTATTAATGAAGTGAAACAAAACCTGAGTGCTAGAATGTAATAGTCCATGAAATTCTTATGGGGAGAAAGGAAATCTGCAGTGAATAAATATTAACCTAAATGCTATAGAAAACATAGAGCAAACAAAAAGAAAATGCATTTTTCGAGCCACATTTTTGGTAAAAACTGCTGACTACTTAAGGAAAGGCTATTTGCATACCGCAGGGCTCCATCTGCTGTGGAAAATATAGGCTGCAAGAATGATTTAATATTTAATAGAAGTAGTGGCCATTGTTAATTATAATTTGCACATTTACAAATCAGCACTGATAGCAATACAAATTATGAAATATAAGGGTGTTATGCTGGATACTGGGGAAAATAAGATGACAGACAAAGTTAATGGAGTATCCCTAACAACAGCTCTGTCAGAACACATCAGAGAACTAATCCAGTTACAAAGAGCCTGCAATGGAAAATCTATTTAAAATATTAAAATGCTGTTTGGTAAAAGCTTTTTCATAGTGCATTTTACTTAAACAGTTGCTTATTGCTCATGGGTCATTAGCTGTACATCCAGACGCATTCTGCAAACCGCCATTTGAAAAACAGTAGAAATTATTTATACAGCATTTTTCCTGAAATCTAGAATCAGCTCACTGCAGATTACAGACAGAAAAATAATATTGCCTACTTGCAAGATAGATGCTGTTGCTGTTACAATAACTAGATATTTCCTTTCCTATAAAAAACGAACATGCTATGAAGAACTCAACTCCAGCCCTGGAAGGCACTCCCAACGGCTTAAGAGACCAATGTGCAGAAAGAGTCATTCCAATAGCATAGGCCTGGTTCTAGTTTGAGACTTAATATTACTTTGATTTCAACAACAAAGCTATAAATTGATTCTTACTTAGTAAAAACACAGAAATTACCATTGATTGTTTTCATTAATCTTCTGTTTCACCTCACTTTCCTCATCATTGTGTAATATGGATTAAAGACAGAAATCATTAATGCACAAATGCTTTAATAGCAACTTTGTTCACTGAGTCATTCATGTTGCTACTGATTTCTGTGTTTTAAAATCAGGTAGGTGGTCTGTAATACAAACCAGGAGGCAACCCTAACCTCACTTAATTCAACAGATAGCTTAGCATTTACATCACCCACTAGACACAAGGTAAAAAGCCTGTAATGTTCCCAGTATACAGTTTATTGTAATACATACAAGCCAATTGTGCTCTATAATAGACAAATCATATTCAATTGCTATCTCTTTAAAGTCCAGCAGCTTAAGAATTACATAGCAGTCTGAAACTCTGTCCATGGGTCACTCTTGGTTGACCTAGCAGTGATTAGCCTACACACTTTACAGGAAAAAGTTGAGAGTATCACATTTTGGCTGCAGCTCCTTCGGCAGTGAGTATTGGATTTTTGTTTTGTTTTGTGTCCATAAAAGGAAGGATGAGGGAGCTAGGCAACGTGTCTCTTGATAGTTATGTTGGTGAAAATGGTCTTAGGGAATCAAAACTACTGTTACGGGGGGTGCAAATAACTCCAGTTATGACACAACCTGGAGCCTACCACAATCCCTCTATCCCTTCTGTTGCTAGTGAACACAGCTTGTTCTCTCATCAAACAAGCTGCATTTAGCCTTCACTTTGTTACCAACGCCATTTGATGGATATGCAAACATAGGAAATTAATCCTTTGGTGGTTTTTTTTTTTTTTTTTTTTTTTGGACTGTGATTTAAAACACAGTTACACATATTAACTTTGGTTGCACAGTGCCAGTACTCCTCCAAAAAATTGTGATTCTTGAGTACCAAGCAAAAAGTAGTATGAATGGCTGGTGGTGAGTGGCTGGAGAGCAGCCCTGAGGAAAAGGACCTTGGAGTCTGGGTTGATGAAAAGCTCAACATGAGTCTGCAGTGTGCACATGCAGCCCAGACAGCCAACCGAGTCCTAGGCTGCATCAAGAGCAGCGTGGCCAGCAGGGCAAGGGAGGGGATTCTGCCACTTTACTCNCCTGACAGTAGCCTTCCAGTATCTGAAGGGGACCTACAGGAAGGCTGGGGAAGGATTATTTACAAGGTCCTGCAACGACATGACAAGGGGTAATGGGTTTAAACTGGCAGAGGGGAGATTTAGACTAGATGTTAGGAGGAAGTTCTTTACAGTAAGGGTGGTGAGACACTGGAACAGGTTGCCCAGGGAGGTCGTGGATGCTCCCTCCCTGGATGTGTTCAAGGCCAGATTGGATGAGGCCTTGAGTGAGCTGTACTAGTGGGAGGTGTCCCTGCCTATGGCAGGGGGTTGGAACTAGATGATCCTTGAGGTCCCTTCCAACCTTACCATTCTATGATTCTATGATTTCAGTGCTAAAACCAGTACCCTCTGATGTAGAGTTGGTATCTGCCCTTTTCTACCTCACCACTTCCTTCCCTCAGTTGTAGGTTCCTATAAAGAAATCATTCTCACACATCCATGCTTGCAAAAAGAGAAAAAGTAGATATTGCTATATTTGACACAGAGTCTCTATTTATTGTCATGCAATTAGGAAAAAAAAAAAATCTAAATTAATACCCAACAATTGCATAATGTACCCATGTTGAGCTTTCTACCACATTACTTCCCTGTGTTTTTGGGGGTCTGTAAGGATCACCATCTCTTTTTCAAGATGTGTGATGATGAGGGAGGTGAATGATCCAGAATTTTATTCAGCCTGTTCTACGGCAAGTTGCCAAGACCTCATGTGACCACTGATGTCCTAGTTTATAGTAGTTGAGGGCAATCTCTGCTTTTTGTTAGGCAGTAATTCTACTCCACAAAGCAAAGATGTTGCAAGACACAACACTGATTGCTGTAAGTTTCTCTCTTTTGCAAAACACAAAAATCTCTGATTAGCAGAACTAGGAAATAAAAAATAAAATGGTTCAGGCAGAGAATGCAATTCTGTTTTATGAAAACTAGACCAAAATAACATCACTTTCAGATATTTTTACATTCCTTTTGTGTTATGTCAGCAGTGCAAAGGGGACATAAAGACTATCCTAATATATGGTTGAAAACGTCCTTGTCATCAGAGGTTCCTCAGACCACTACAAAACCTAAATCGCCTGATCTCACTGCATGGGTACTATGCAGAACGGCCAAAGACGAAACACAGCAAGAACATGAAATATCTCTTTAGCATGGTTAGTGGAGCAGCTCCTCAGCAGCTGTTACTCAATTTGGCACTGTTATCTCTATTTATACTAGAGACTGTTTTTACCTTCAGCAATCTCTAGGGTCAATACACCAGAAAAGTGCAGAAAAATCACTGATGTACCCATTGTTTCCCCATTGTGTCAAGTGCTGATCTAGAAAGCGTATGAAACTCCATCCTTGTTCATACAGAAAGACTATTAATGGTTTACTAAACCATCATTACATCGTATCTGCTGAGAAACAAAGCAGTGTACAATATCCCTTAGGGCATGGAGAAGGAAAATTAAACTTCCTACAGGTTTCAAGTACTAGTGCAGTCTCCTAGTCTGCTGGGTCTGTGTCATTTTTAACATCTACTTGCTCATTTATTATACCACTGGTCACATCAAACAGCTAGGCAAGCTGCAATTTCCAGAGACCAAATAATATATGACTCAATGATCTGAAAGATCTTTTCCAAATGACTCCATTTCTGTGCTAACTTCCACCTTCACACAACAGTCCATAATGAGTATGAAGAACCTGCTCAATTTACCAGGCACTGTAATTTCTTGCTCAGAAAATACAAATACACATGTAGTAAATTTCCTTGCCTTCTCTTGATAGCAGCACAAAAGGAATAAATGACTATATGGAGAGTGAAGATGTTTCTTTTTAGATAATTGGGCCAGGATAATGAAAAGTTCTGTGATAAAAGAAACTACTATTCCCTAGTCCTGCAGGTCAAACTTTCCCAAAAGTTACCTAAACCCTAGTTCCATCAAGTACATTTTGCTGTAAAGTGCAAGCAAAATAGCCAGGTCACCTTTCTGAATATCAGGTGCTCGCAGATTGACAGGCACTCGGCTGCATGGAAGTTCACGGTAATGTTGCAACACATACAAACTGTAATTTATGAAGTCCCTGAAAATAAATATATTTGGGATCCCTGAAAATCCTGGAATATCTCATAGCTGGGAAAGTGCAAGGAATGAACGATGACATGAAGATATTGCAAAATTTGGGCTTGAACAGTGACAGAAACTGGATGTTGGATCTGAAAGCTTCCTGCAGCCCACAGAACAGTTACAATGAGTCTGCCTAAGTTAGGATGAGGTTTAGCCTGTAGTCACTTCAGATTAGGTATGAATAGCATTCTAAAGGTAATAGCTTTCATGATCCCCACTTGGTGTCAAGCCATCTGGACCTGCAATAACTGTATTTCAGTGTCTCTTGGGTAGCAAACACTTTCTATGGAGTTCTTTTAAGTTTACCAACATAATGTTTTTAAACTCTGAAAAAGAAACTGACACGAAATTTCAAGCTATGGTATAGTATATCTTAAGACACTAAGGCAAAAAAAAAGCTGCATTAATTATGTTCACAGGCTGTTTTAAATTTACAAAATGTACAGGAAAGACTGAGCTGGGCTCTTTACTTCACTGCACTTTACCATGGAGTGTGACACAAGAGACGGGAGACTTCCATTCAGGAATTATAAAGTTAAATGCAGATCATCTGTGATGTCCTGTACTATGTAAAACTTCAAGCTCCAATCAAACAACACTGCACACTCATCCCAAAAGTCCTTGCTTCAAAAATATTTTTAAATCCTCTCATTTATTTAAACATAAAGTTCTGAGTAACAGGGGAATGCTCAAAAAGTCCTGCTAAGCCATCAGTAAGAGCTCAGTGATGCCACATAACTCATCAAATAATCAGTTTTCATTGTCTTTCAGGAAAGCGAGATGAAAGCCATTAACATTTCACACAGTAACAGTACTAGATAGCAACAATGCTGAATCAACTGTTAATTGACAGCAAATCTGTAACTGCAATGAACTCCAAGCACCTACGAAACCTCTGGTTATGAATCCACTGAAAGAAACTGAATGGTAAAAGACTGCCACCCAAAATGTAATCCAAAGTTCTAATTTCAACCACTTCTGCCTAAAACAAGTCAAACCTCATCTGCAGTATGAAATTTCAGTAAGCATACAGGTTCCTCTTTTGCTTGCTCAGTTATTTTTTAATTTTCTTACATTGTTATAATAATATTTTTTAAAAACCCAAAACAAACCCACCGCACAGTTGTGTGCATAAAGGCACATTCTTAAATGCCTTGGTTAGAACGCTGTTGTCAGCTCACATGAAATCCCAAATCACAGCAGGCATGCCCTTCCTGATACATGTTCCCAGGTGTACTGCTATGCCAACTAGTAACTATTACATGTGTCATTTGGCATGTCATCAACGGTTTACTTAGAATGATGCTACATAGTCATCCTAGTGAAGTTACCAGAGACCTGAAATAAACTGACTTAGTGACCACAGCTGCTATTGGGGTACTGGGTACTGGCTACTTTAGGAGCCTAAGTGAAATGCAGAACCTTTACAGAAATAGCCTATAGCTACAAGCTCAAAGAATCACCTCTAAATTGGTTTGATAAAGGTTGAAAACAGATTTGAAACACTGATCTCACTCAATAAAGAGAATAATAACAATGTCTTTTCTGGTTTTGTTTTTTTGTATGTTGTTGTTGTCATTGTATTTTTAACAGAAAATTTGTTCTTGTTCCAAAGCGTAAATGGAAGTGTGTCACAGAACCACAGAATTGTTTCGGCTGGAAAAGACCTCTATGATCATCAAGCACCAGTTTACTTTTGGCCATTTAACTAAATGTTTCAACAATTCTCTTCTCCAGCTGTTTTTAGTTGGCATCATATGCATTTACAGAAACAGGGCTAGTTTGACTCAAAACCATATTGTTTTGTCATAGAATCACAGAATCATAGAGTAGTTTGCGATGGAGAGGACCATAAAGATCTTCTGGTTCCAGTCTCCCTGTCATTAGCAGGGCCACCTTCCACTAGACCTAGTTGCTCAAAGCCCCATCCAACCTGGCCTTGAACACTTCCAGGGAGGAAGGCATCCACAAGTTCTCTGGGCAATTTTTTACAGTGCTTCACCACCTTCACAGTTAAGAATTTCTTCCTCTTGCAGTTTAAAACTATTTTTTCTTCTCCTATCACTACTCTCCAGTCCCATCTTTTCTTGAGCCCCCTTTAGGTACCAGAAGGCTGCTGCAAAGTCTGCCTGGAGACTTCTCTCCAGGATCATAGAATGGTAAGGTTGGAAGGGACCTCAAGGATCATCTAGTTCCAACCCCCTGCCATAGGCAGGGACACCTCCCACTAGTACAGCTCACTCAAGGCCTCATCCAATCTGGCCTTGAACACATCCAGGGAGGGAGCATCCACAACCTCCCTGGGCAACCTGTTCCAGTGCCTCACCACCCTTACTGTAAAGAACTTCCTCCTAACATCTAGTCTAAATCTCCCCTCTGCCAGTTTAAGCCCATTGCCCCTTGTCCTGTCATTGCAGGACCTTGTAAATAATCCTTCCCCAGCCTTCCTGTAGGCCCCCTTCAGATACTGGAAGGCTACTATCAGGTCCCCTCGAAGCCTTCTCTTCTCCAGGCTGAAGAGCCCCAACTCTCTCAGCCTGTCCTCATAGGAGAGCTGCTCCAGCCCTCTGATCATCTTTGTGGCCCTCCTCTGGACCCGCTCCAACACTTCCATGTCCTTCCTGTGCTGAGGGTTCCAGAACTGCACACAGTACTCCAGGTGGGGTCTGACGAGAGCAGAGTAAAGGGGCAGAATCACCTCCCTTGCCCTGCTGGCCACGCTGCTCTTGATGCAGCCTAGGACTCGGTTGGCTGTCTGGGCTGCATGTGCACACTGCAGACTCATGTTGAGCTTTTCATCAACCCAGACTCCAAGGTCCCTTTCCTCAGGGCTGCTCTCCAGCCATTCACCACCCAGCCTGTATTTGTGCTTGGGATTGTGCCTACCCAGGTGCAGGACCTTACACTTGGCCTTATTGAATTTCATGAGGTTGGCCTGGGCCCACCTCTCCAGTCTGTCCAGGTCCCTCTGGATGGCATCCCTGCCCTCTAGCAAGTCGACTGTGCCACACAGCTTGGTGTCATCTGCAAACTTGCTGAGGGTACACTCCATTCCTCTGTCCATGTCACTGACAAAGATGAACAAGCCCAACTCTCTCAAACTGCCCTCATAGGGGAGGTGCTTCAGCTCCATGATATTTGGAGAAGTTCTGTTCTAACTTGCAAGAAGTATAAAAATAAAGTTACACGACGGATAACATCTTAATGAGACACAGATACACGTGGCTGAGGAAAATATCCACTGGGGGGAAAAAAATGAGGATATAAAGCACCATAAAAAAAGAAGCATGAGTGCAAAAATTGTGCCTTTTTATTATTGTCAGTGAGATTCTTCTACATGCTTATTGATACCTCCACCTCTCACACTACTGCCACATAACTCGAGCCATGACATTCATCCATGTTGTTTACTCATGGCATCCTTCACTTCCTAATGGGTCTTTTCTCTTTATTTAGATCCAACATGAAAGCATCGTTTCAAGTTTGTTTTTAAAGAGGAAAACAATTTCCCCCTACTGAATCAATTAAACATCTAATATAGGTGCCTAGACTACTGCTTTAAGCTTTTTATCTAGTCAGGGAATGTTCAGAACACAAAGGAGCTCTGAATAATCTCCTTGAAGTTCCACTAAAATGTCACTATGCTTGTAAGTCAGTCACACCACGCACCTACAGCTAGACCCCTAAACATGAAAAGATAGGGTGAGATTTTCAACAGCATTGACCTAGCTGTACTACAATGTAAGTCATAGGAATTTTACCATTAACTTAAATGCAACCATTTAAGGCAATGCTAAGTGCTTCTGAAAATCCCATCTGTAATCTCCTTTTAAATTGATGGTAAGGAAAACTGGACTAAAAAAAATAAAGTAGCTTTACAATCATTGCTTATGTTAAAATCTATACATCAGCAACATGTGAACATTATATAGTCTGTGCACACATAAGAATAAATGCATGCATACATATAAATGAACTGAATTTCTGTGTTGACAGATTATTTGCCAAGTTAAAGGCAAATGTGATTTGAAATTACCACGATATTATACTGAATAAAGGAGATTTATAACAAAAATACTAAAAGAACCTCTGTAATAGTGATCCTACTAGGCACTGCTGTAACAACATATATTTCACTCTTTCAGATAGTGCTGTTTTTCTCTGAATGTTTGAGAACAGTAAGTGAAATGTTATTTTTTTTTAAGTCAGAACCATCTAGCTAAACCATCCAAATCGTTTCTGTATACAGAGATTTTATTTCTAATCTTCCTCTGCAAGCTGCTTTGTTAAATCCTAATGACAACTTTTATGCATAATGCATAAAATAAACTTTACCAATATTTAACACACTTTTATAAACATGTAAAACCCCCTTATAAGTGAGATGACACACTGCAGGGCATGAAGTTGCAGTACACTGGAAACCACACTTCCTAGACAACTGAAGGCATCTGCTTCATGCCATTAATTTCTCAAAAACTAACACATGTAGTTATTGTAGAATAGCAGTGCAAGTTGGTTTTTTTATTATTGTTAATAGACAGGTACATTTTATTGCATGTTTAATATGCATGCTGTCCATATCTACAATCTTTTCTCTCATTGTAGGACTGCTTATATTTCCTGAAAACATGGGGAGAGAGGAAGACAGTTTAACACTTTATATCAGCAAATAAATACCTATAAAAATATATGCTAACAAGGAATCACTCAAAAATGGATGCTATAAATCTTTCCTCCACAAGAGGCAAAGAAATCAGAATAATAACAATGTATCACTAGCCTATGTCACTGAAATGATTTGTTTTACTCCTTTAATCTTTACCATATCTAAACTGACTATAATAAATGAATAATTACTCTGAATACAGTGGAGTTAATTGAAAATCTGCTTGAAGTATAAAACCAAGAAATCATAACAACAAATACAAGGTTTAGCCAGTGTTTAGGAACTTGTCTTTGTCAATAATTTTTAAGGTTCAGTGTAAATGATACTGTTTACCATCGTACATCATCTAACATTACTTCAGAAAGTCATGAATTATTTTAGACTTCCTATGAATATTAATAGTCTTTAGAGTCATGGTATTTCATCAGCATGCACCCAAGTATTAAAGTCTTATAGAGTTTGACTTTTCAAAATGAAACCAATTTAAATCGAGTTTGTTTTATTCTCAGACCCTGATTTCTAAGTCCAGAGAGGGCGTACACTTCCTCACATGTGAAGCTCAAGCTTTCCTTGAATACGAAAGGTATGTCACCTAACACTGCAGCAGGCTGATTCTCAAGGCACCTATCTGGGCATGTACTGCCTATTGTGTGCAAAACGTTGTGGATGTTTCCTGCTTTAAAAAAAAAACAACAACAAAACAAAACAACCAAAAAAAAAGCCCACAAAAAAAAAACCCCAACAACAAACAAAAAAACCCAACCCAAACCAAAACAAACCACACCCATAAAAACAGTTCCTCCTTGGAGAATGGATTCTTGTCACTAATATTTCTGTATAAATCAAGAGCCCAAAGAAACAAAAGAAAAAATTGTTTGAATGAAGGCCATTGCTGAAAGACAAACTGTTCATTCTGCTAGTCAATAGAAATTTCTTCCTTGATCATCTTCTAAAACCACCAACTCCAGAATTCGCAATGAAGCTGGGCAGCACAGATTTCTCATTCTTGAAAACAAACACTTAGCAATAAAGGCTTACAAGAGAGTAAGTGCACTTACCCAGTTCTGTCTCCATAGAACCTGACCTGCAGATTGGTTGTTTCACCCCTACAAGTGTTGCCATAAATTTGACTAGGGCTGAGGTTAAAAAGAAACATGATGTGTAAAGTAGCTTCCACGCAGAATACACAAGAAGGAAAGCTTCCATTCTTCCCACACACGTTCTTGTGCAATATTGCTCTTACTTTATTCACAACACAAACCAGAAGCACCATATTTGTAATTAGGTTACCACAGTAGAGAGCAATACTGCTCTCAGGCAATCACATATGTCCTTAGCAAACTGCAGCATATATACAATTACTGCACAGGAAAGTCACTGCATTGGCTGTAAAACGGTTTCTCTGTAATCAATAACTCTACTCATGCAAAAGGAAAGATCATACTTTAAGTGTTGTTATTATACCACTGTCATCTCCTACAGCAAACTCACTATTTACGTAGTATTGCAAACAGTATAAATATATATTTACTGTATAGGTTATAACCAGCTTGCAGTAAAGGCACATGAAACATTCCATTATTTACCCAGATTTAAAATAACAAGCTGTAAGGCATAGCAATGCCGAAAGTTCTTGATGACAGTCACTGCATGCAGATGCTATTCCCTTTGTGAAGGTTTTTCCTTCTACTGGTCATATTTTCACCATCTCTCTCATGGCAGCCTCATAACTTTCAAGAACTACAGATCCTACTTGTGAGTATATTTGTACACAGGAAGCGTCTGTTACTGTAAGACAAGTCTGGCAAATACGCATCAAGCTTCTCTGGAAAATAAAAAGAATTAAGAAATTTTGTATCCAGAATGTGCAACCTGGAAAAAGAATCGGTGCAGTGTGTATGAACTCAGCCTTAGCAGACCCAATCTAATTCCTGCATGCTACAAATATTGTCAGCCCATCCCTGCACCTGAGCTGGGATGGGGCATGGCTGAGGTAGCAGGATCGCCTTATTCCATTAGCCAGGAAAAGCTTTTAACATCATTAAGGTAAAATCGAGCAGCTGGGTGTAGTCCTTTCTGAACTGCTTGCACTCAGCGTAGTGAAATAGAAAACATGCCCCACAAAATGCTTGCTGGGAAAAATTAAAGACTCTTTGGTTCAAATTCAGGTTTGTGGAAGAGTTTCTAGTTTCTCCCACTACCCTTACCTTTGTTCTTTTGACTCCAAACACATTCGACTCCTTGTCGCTCTGACATGTTACTCCTCCTTGTGGACTTCCTCTCACAATACCCATTCTCTTCAGTTCAACTCTCGTTTCCTCTGGAGTAGTTTTCTTATCTCCTTTCTCATTTCTCTATTTCTCATCTTTCCATTTCTGAGTCTAGCAGATTTTTCTACTTTTCTCCATATTCTAGTGGATTGTCTCAACAAATATTTCCCATGGTCAGTATAACAATCATATAATCATACAGATATCAGGTGTCTGGGTTAAGAAGACATTAAGATCATAGAGTTCAAGAATACCTACAGATGTAGGGACAATCCTGTTAAGAATCCCTAAAGGTCTGGAGTGCAGACAAATTCGTCAAGGAATGTAAACAGAACAGAGAGAGAGGAAAGGGGGAAAAAAAAAAAAGCCCTACTCAGTCTGTAGAAGTAACATTTCTGATATGTGTAATAGTCTCATACTTAGGACGAATTTTCACACCAGTGTAACTGTACCAATTTTCAACATTCACAGCAGTAAAAGAGCTGTTCAAGAAGGAAGAGTATGTTGCATGCAGACAGAGAAATTGTCTCCTCATAACGTTTTACTTGGAAATGACTAAAGTGTTAGAGCTTAGTCATCAAATATACTGTGTTTGGGACAGATGCCTGTCATGGAAAATGCCAGCTAGGATGTTAAAGTTTGATAGAGTTATAAACTATTAACTCAGCAATAGCAAGAAAAGACCATTATCAGTGGTTTATTCTAAACTCTGACGGTTTTGACAAGAAACATGTTGAGAAAGTTACACGTAAATGTGCTTTCATTTGGCAACAAGGAGCTTGGTGCTTACAACCAGAGAAAAATAAAGACCTTGCAATATAAACTGGACCCAGAAGGAAGAATATGTCTTGTGTTGCTCTGAATCATGGACACTGTCATAGTGTGAGGTAAAGAACCCTGCAGGGCTGGAGCTATAATGACTAGCACATTTTGGGTAGAGATGAATGTGGAAAATTCATGCTTGGTCATTCATTAGAAACCACTATTGCCAAGGGAAATCTTGTCCTATGACCATGGTCCCCTGAAGTTTAGACTCTAGGCAAGCTCTTATCTAGACAACCACCTTCTGCCTGGCTAACATAAAAAGTTTTTACTTTAGGGATTACTTTCTAATATCAGATTTTTACTGAAAAACTTCACTGAGAGAATATCTTAAAGGAATAGAAGAAAGATCTTCAGTTGACATTCATGGTCAGAAGAAACAATATTTAAAAACAGGTATTAAAAATACTGTAAAATTTCCTTAAAAGAAAGGGAAAGTAAAAACACCTGTATAAAAATAAACAGCCCCTCATCTCTGAGGAAAATAAATGCAGCACTACCATTCTGGTGTAAGTGAAGTATAAACAGAAGTTTAGTTTTCTCAACAAGGACTACCATACCATCAAGACACTCTATTATTCTAGTACAATCACAGAAATGTTCAAGTTGGAAAAGACCTTCAAGATCACCAAGTCCAACCTGTAACCCTACTCTGCAAGGTTCACCCTAAAACATATCCCCAGACACCACATCCAAGCAACTTTTAAACACATACAGGTTTGGTGACTCAACCACCTCCCTGGGCAGCCCATTCCAATGCCTGACCACTCTTTCCATGAAAAAAAATTTCCTAATATCCAGTCTAAATCTACCGAGTCACAGCTTGAGGCCATTCTCTCCTCTTCTATCTCTAATTACCTGTGAGAAGAGACCAGCAGCGACCTCTCCACAATGTCCTTTCAGGTAGTTGTAGACAGTGATGAGGTCTCTCCTCAGCCTCCTCTTTCTCAAACTAAACAGCCCCAGCTCCTTCCCTTGCTCTTCATGAGATTTGTTCTCCAGGCCCATCACCAGCTTCATTGCCCTCTGCACTTGCTCCAGCACCTCCACATCCCTCTTGTAATGAGGTGCCCAAAACTGAACACAATATTCGAAGTGGGGCCTCACCAGCACTGAGTACAATGGGACAATCACTTTCCTACTCCTGCTGGACACAGCATTTGTAATAGAAGCCAGGATGGCATTGGCTTTCTTGGCCACCTGGGCACACTGCTGCTTATTACAAGAACTGGTAAGTCATACTAGCAGTATCGCTACTAAAATCTTCATAAACCAAGGAACTCTCTTGATTGTTATGACATGAGTAGACACACAGTAAATGCTTAACTCATACATGAGTAAATCATATATATGGGACAAGACACACCTTTTAGAGATTGTCTTCAATTAATATAAAAGGAAAAGATCCTTTCTTCTTTTACCTTTCCACAAGAAAGCAGAAATGTGTCTATGAGAAGGAGGATTATAACAAAGCATCTGGAACACTGGAACCTCTAATATATTGCACATTTTAATCATGTTTGATACAAGACTCTTTATATGGATGTCAATTACACTAATGACTCTTACATAATACCTCTGGGTGCCTAAGGGATGTGTATTGCCACCTTCCTTTTGTCATAGAGTGTAGTTCTATACACACACTGAAGTAGTTTGTTTCATTTTTATATAATGAATAACACTGTAAAAAAATACATTTTATCCCATATTAGTTTAGCAAACAGAAAAGTTTACACATATGACAGTGCTAAATATACTCTTCAGCTGCTAATAAAGACAAAGCCTGAGGGGGAAAAATTCTAATGATGAGCAATGACAGAAGTTTTTATTTCTGGATCTCGGGTAAAAACATTTCACTTAGGTATAGTTTTAGCAGCAGCATCAAAAAACCCGGGATTTCCAATAATTTTTCTCTCTAATAAAATCACTTGAATTAATTTGAGCATCATTACAGCACTGAAAAAAATGCTTTTAAAGGTACTTCTTTTTGTGTAACTTGTCTGTGTGTGTTTTATTGAGTAATGAAAACCAAGAGGTTTCATCTGTAGATGATCTAAGCTTTTCCAAGCAATTGCCTAGAAAACACTAGACTCAGTGGTATTCTACAGAGAGTTGGCAGGACACGAGACTCTTTCCTTGTTCTCATGAAAAGAATCAGATGAAAGGCAAAACCAGTTTCATCATGGATTTGATGACTTTTAAAACAAGCACTTCAGCATTTTATCTCTTTTAACTGGTACTACTTTAAACACCTGCAAAAATAAAACAGCCACTGCCTACAAGTTTTCCTGATGCTTACATGGGAACACCAGTGGCAATGACAAAGGTGCAGTGCAGGTATGGTCACTGTCTATCACAATGAACATGACAGTCTCATTATTTTCTTGTATTTGTGTCAGCCTGCAACCAAGGGATGCCTCAGCTCACGCACAGACTTGTAAATTCTTTAGGCCAGAGACCGTCCTTTGTAGTATATATAAATGGCACCTATGACTAGGGCTTCTGAGTTCTGTTGGAACACAAGTAGGTCTAATAAAGACCAAAAATACACAGTGTGATTAATATTCCTATTTCCTCTGTCCTCAATTACCCGTAATTCTCTAGGTAGAGTTACTGAGCAATGCAGACAAAGAAGTGCAGGCTCACTAACACAGTGGTCTGCCCCGTCCAATTTATCACAATGTGTTTTCCTCATCAGATCTTTGGCTTCTTTGGTAACCTAAATAATAGCACAGCAATTAAAATTTTCCTAACTTTTTCCTTAAGTTCAGCTGCATGTGCGATTTTCATACATTTTTCTCTATCCCAAAGTTCAAAGCCTTCTAATGTATTTCTCAGTGCTAATTAAATCCCGATGATGCTGTGAGTTGGCAGGAATTCCATGGCATTTGTGCAAAGGGGAGCCTGGTAACAGGATAACTCTCCAGAATCCTACATCACTCTGTGGTGTCCTGGAATTTACTGTCCTCCTGCAGCCCTATCATTTTGAAGAGTTTTTTTAATCATTCAAGGAACCCACAGGAACCTGAGTATGGCAACGCAATTTGTATTCATGCATGTTTTCTCAATCTTAGTTTTGACCTTCTGAGATAAGTATAAAAATACATGTTGGATAGCTTCAGATCATTTTTCCATTTAAAATTATTTAACACTGATCTTGATTCTTCTGTGAGAGTTGATGTGCCTTTCCCATTTTGGGAGGGGGGAAGTAAAATTTCCAGGATATTTAAATATTAAAAAGTGACAATTGGATATGCATAACAAGTAACCACCTCTCCAAGATACTTCAGAAAAATTGTATTTAGTAGAGTACTTGTGATAAATTATGTATTTATTGTAACAGGGTCAGAAGCTGTTACAATTTACTGTACTTGGTCAAAAATTCACTTTCATAAAAAGCACTTCAGTGTCTCAATGTACATTTAAATGAGAACTTGGATGTGCCTACCACATTGATTTTCATGGGAGGCAAGTTAAACATCCGAGGTCAAATTTTGCTGTGACTCACAGCAGCATAAAAAAACCAAAGCATGGTAACTCCACCAATTTTCATCTATTTAGCCCTTCCTTTCAGATAAAAACCACTGAAAAATAATTTGGAATTTGATACATATTTTTCAAAAGCAAGCTAAGCACTGTACATTGTGATGCTCTGGTACTATGATTAATGTAGAAGAAGGGTTTCTACCAGAGCAAGTGGAGGAAAGTCAAGCGGCATTAAGTGAAACTCTGGGTTTGAACTACAACATAGAGCTGAATTTTTAAAATTCTGTTAGTCACGTGCCTCTACATATAATATGTGAATATAAAATCACATATTTTTTATATTTTGTTTGTTGGTTTGGTTTTTTTGTCCTGCTGTCACTGATAATAGCTATCAGAATTCTTTACATTTTTTCTGGAGCTGTCCATAACAAACTAACAACGTCACTGCTACAGCAAGTCTTAAAAGTGAGACAAAGAAGAAGTTCTTAACTCACGAAACTATCCTTTCATTATCACTGTATCTTCTCTCTAGGTCTTGCATAGATACAAAACTTCTGGAAAAAGAAAGGGTTTTCCTATCTCTGTTGAGCAGCCAAGAATTACAGATTATCAGAACATTACCTGCAGGGCAACATTGTTTATAATATCCATCTGGGTCTATGCTCAGTCAAAGAAAACAAGTAACTGCTCAGAATGTATTGGAAACCCCAGTGACAACCAGCCTTTCTGGGTGGGTTAGTGGACAGATGAAGAAGAGAGGTACCCATTGGACACAATTCAGAGGTTAAGTAAATTATGTCAGGCTGTCCCTACTGCATACACATTAAGTGATTTAGCTCACTACATTTCAGGAACAGAAGTTCAGGTTTCAAATTTATGTTAGGGCCCAGTTAGTTGTGGTTTAGGTTCATGTAACTGTAGGACTGTGATTCTCTTTTCCCATTAAGAAGATACTAAAAAGTTGCTGCTGTCTGTTGTTGCTGGCTATGCAGTACCTTGAATGAGATGCAAGTCTATAGGAAAACATATCAGGTGGTCATGTAATTAAAAGTTCAATCATAGCCTGTGTGTATACACTGAGACAAAATTTAAGTATCAAAAGCAACCTATGTTCTGGCATTTCCTGATTTACAAATATTTGCTTGTAGCCTCAGTGCTGCACTGGGACCTCACTGCTTTCACATTGCAGAGGTTAGATGGTCAGCAAGAGCAATGATTGCAGTATTGTATAGATGCTGTTGAGAACTTAAATTAGCTAGCTGCAATCTTGGTAGCTGTCTTGCTCTAGCACTTTGAAAGTGACTGCTGCAAAATCTTAATGACAGGTAGGATTAACCGGCCCACATTAAGCCTCATGCTGCTATCACAAGACAGCAAGAGTACCCAGCTTAATGTTAGCTTCCATCTATTGATCTCACATTGCTGTCATTGCTCTGCTGACCAGTCCTTATTGTGCAACTGTAGTCCAACAACGCTCATTAAGTTCTTTCTCATGAAAATTAATTTACAAAACACTTCAAACTCACTTAAGTTCACAATAAGTCCACATTTCCTCATCACATACTCTCACAGACCACAGGGAGGGAACAATTGTGCAGTTGTTGCACCACTGAGGCATACACAAGTCTACGAGGGCAGATGGCATATATCCAAGGGTAATGAAGAACTGGCAAAAGTGCTCACCAAGCCACCTCCCATAGCAGTCCTGGCTAAATGGGGAGGTTCCAACTGGCTGGAGATTAGCAAATGTGATGTTCATCTACAAGAAGGGCCAGAGGGAGGACAAGAGAATTTGAAGACCTGTCAGTCTGATCTTAGTGCCAGGGAAGGTCATGGAGCAAATCATCTTGAGTGCCGTTAGGTAGCATGTGCAGGGCAATCAGTTGATCAGTTAGAATGGGTTCATGAAAAGCATCCTCCTGGATTGGACTGGTGTATTCTTTGCCGAGTTAAAACCTGTCTGAATAGACTGGGCACTAAGTCTGGTGATAAACAGAGTTAAATCTGGCACTCAGTCACAGTGGTGTTCCCCGAGACTCACTAACGGAGACAGTTCTCTTTAATATCCGTATCAAATATCTGGATGAGGGGATTGAGTGTACCCTCAGTAAGCCTGCAGATGTCACTAAGCTGCTTGTGAGGAGGAAGACTCTGCAGAGGAACCTGGACAGGCTGTATTGATGGGCTGGGGCCAACTGTATGAGATTCATCAAGGTCAACTGCTGGCTCCTGCACTTGAGTCACGACAACCCAATGTGACACTACAGGCCTGGGAGAGAGTGGCTGGAAAGTTGCCCAGCAGAAAAAGACCTGGGGATCTTGATTGGCAGTCAGCCAAACATGAGCCAGCAGTGTGTCCAGGTGGCCAAAAAGGCCAACAGCATCCTGGCCTGTACCTGGAATGACAGGAATGACAGTATGAGTGACAGGACCAGGGAAGTGTTTGTCCCTCTGTCCTGGTGAGGCCACACCTTGAGTACTGTGCTTAGTTTTGTGGCCCTCACTACAAGAAAAATATTGAGATGCTGAATTGGGTCCAGAGAAGGGCAATGAAGCTGGTGAAGGGTCTGAAGAACTGGTTTTTATGAGGAGCAGCCGAGGGAACTGGGCTTGTTTAGTCTGGGTAAACGGAAGCTACAGGGAGACCTTATTGCTCTTTACAACTGCACAAAAGAGGCTGTAGTGAGTTGGGGGTCAGTCTCTTCTCCTTAGTATCAAGTTCCAGAACAAGAACAAATGGTCTCAGATTGCACTAGGGGAGGTCTTGATCGGTTGTTGCGAAAAATTTCTCTGAAAAGGTGGCCAGGTATTGCAATAGGGTGCCCCAGGAGCTGGTTACATCATCATCCCTGGAATTTAAAAGACGCATTGATGTGCAGCTAAGAGACACGGTGTAGCACCAGACTTGGTAAAAGTTACATAATGTTTGGATTGAAAGATTGGTTGGACTTGATGACCCCTAGAGTTCTTTTCCAACCTGGTTAATTGTGTGATTCTGTGATCTTTACGGTCTCTTCCAGTCTAAACAATTTTATGATTCTATTCTATCAAAAAGCAACTGTCATGCACATATAAAATCACATTAAAATTTTTTTTTTAAAAAATTGCAATTCCTTTCCTAAGGGTATTTATGTGACAGAATTTACCTAATTTCTACTTTGGAAGTCTACATCCACTTCTCAATAGTTGAATAGAACAGCGAAGAAAAGCAAATGGCCTCTCCTCAACCCAAGACATCAAAAAGTAGTTCTTACTATTCTTCTGCTCAACATTATACTTTCTTCAGCTATATTACCTCATATGTTAGTTGATGTTTTTTGTTGTTCCTTGTGCTATCACTGGGCACCACTCAAAAGTGGCTGTCACCATCTTGATGCCCATCCCATTTACAGATGTTAATAAGATCCCTTCTTGGCACAGTCATCCTCATAGCCTCCACTGGACTCTTTCTAATAGAACCCTATCTTTTTTGAATTCAGGAACACAAAACTGGACACCATATGTGAGGTGTAATCTTACCAAAGCAGAGTAGAGGGGGAGGAGAACCTCTCTAGACATATTGCACACATTTTTGTTGATGTACCCTAGGATGCCATTGACCCTTTAGGCCACAAGGCACATTGCTGTACCATGGAGAACTTGGTGTCCATTAGAACTCCAAGGTCTTTCTCCATGGAGCTGCTTTCCAGCAGGACAACTCCTAATCTATAATGGAGCCTGGTGTTTTTCCTCCTCAGATGCTGAACAAGAAGTAGGAAATAAGATAAAAAATTCTAAAGCAGTTTATTTTCTCAGTAGGCTGCTAGAAACCTTCCTTTCCTTTCAGTAATTAAGGGGCCATGTACCTTCCTAGAGATAGAGCTTTGTCTACTCTTTCCTGCATCAGAGTAAATGAAGTTCAATTTCTATGAGGACATGCAATTCAAGAAAAAATTAATAGCAAGAACTGGGTTTTCATTAGGTAGGATTTTCTTAATTAGAATTTATTGTGTAACTGATTGAACTGTAAGTTCAATCTCATCTGTAGTTATCAGTTGATATGTGAAACTGAGAGGGAATCAGCTTTATGTTGTTTAAAAGTGTCTCTGTTGAATGAATCTGATGACGTTTTCATGTTTATTCATGTTTCATGTATACTCAGGTAATGCTGAGAATACCACAGAAGCAACACAGACTTTATAGCATCGCTCTCACTTTTTACTGAAAACACAGCAGAACTTCCATGCTATCTGCGTACTCTGGATTCCTTGGGTTTTTGATCACATTGATGAAGGGATATGCAATCAATCTCCCACAAAGACAGTGAGTAGTATTGGTCATAACTCATTACTCCATCAAAGGATTTGGCATTTCAATCGATGGGAAATGATGTGTGATCATTCTAATTTATTATACATCATTTCCCATCAATCGGTGTGCTGAAGCCTTGACATAATAAGTAGCTACCGACACTGTCAATCATTCTTGGTCAAATACCTCTGAATGCCACCATTTGGTGCACCTTCAGCTATTCATCCAAACTGCAAATACTCACCCAAAACATACAGCAATCAGGCTGTAACTAAAGGTACGCAAAAAGACTCACAAAAGTGCTTGGGAAGATCTCAAAAGACTCAAGGCCACACGGATCTGAAGAAGAAAGCCTTATCATGAAAGTGCACATTCAAGGAGAATGAACAAGAATTATGAAGCCCACTCTCTAGTGGAACAATGAATCCAGCTAGGAAAAGACTGAAAAAGCGTAAGCTTCAACACTGCACTGGATTTTACTTAGATCACCTACTGTAAGAAGGATCTAAACTCTGCTTACGTGTATTAGCACAATTCATTTTCTCTTCAGTGGAACTGCATGCATATGTAAAGCCAGGCCACAGATAATCTTTACCTTACTGATGAGATTAAAACTCTTGAAATCAGCCCTGAGCCTTAAACGTTCCTTCCCTCTACAAAATTCCCTTTAAAGTTCCCTCTCCATAATTCTCTTTGAGGTCTCCTGCTTACTACCAAGCAAAAACTGCCAAAATGACTCTATTAATAATGTTTTGGGGTTTTTTAATTATGTATTACTTAACAGTTTACTTAATATAGTATTGTCCTCTATGATTTTGCTCTGTTGCTGTAAATATCAGCAATGTCTAAAGGGTTATTTCCAATTCAGAATTGTGACAACTACAGTTACCTCCAAGGTACTTATTAAAACAAACCAAAACATGCTTTCAGTGACAATTTCTGTTCTGGACTTACTCTGGGAATACAGTTGGCCACTACGCATGCTTCCTAAGCCCACTGCAGTATGACACTTAACAATTAGGGGTTATTCTTTTACAGTATTAGGTCCTCTTGGTAAAACTTTAGTCCCCCATAAGAAATTGCTATTAATTTTTAAACCAAGCCTGAACCTTCTCTTTGGAGAATCCAGTACCATTGGGTATGCAATATACTACTGACAAAAACAGATAAAGCAAAAAACCCCAATGAAATGTTACCAAAAAAAGGTATTACAAGAACTTTCAAAATCCACAAAATTCAGCAGAAGCTGAGTGACTAACTCCTATTAATGGCAGTCAACACGAAAGTCAGCCAACAAGTTAAGATAGCAAGCACTCCTGTGACATAATTCAGATGTCAAACTAGATGATCCAGCAGATCAGCCCTGATTTCACTGTGCACATTTCCCCCTCTCATTCTTGGCCATTCTTTCATGTTTTCCTGTTTCTCTCCTACAAGAGAACTTGTACTGATACTCTAATCCTTCTCATGTTCTCCAGGTCTTTTTCTTCAAGATACTGTATTATCTTCCTGTGTGAGCTCCATATAGCAATACGTCATTATTGGTAAGCTGGTTAGAGACAGTTTATTTGAAACTACTATGTAAAAACAATACATTGAATCATCTTTCTCTCTCCTCATCCACCCTTCCTATATTCTTCATTAGATTTCCCAGCCTAAAATAATGCAATATCAGACATTTTAATGTGGGCCCTACATTGACAGGTTTATTTATTCTGTATTTACGAAATATTCAGCTTTCCCTTTCAAGTCTTATTCCCACAGCTCCTCTATGTTGCTCCAATTCTCTTACCAGCCTCCTGCCTGATCTTCCCTGACAATGGCAGCTCTCTGAGAAAGGCAATCTGTACCTTATACTGGAAATTAAAAATATTTATATAATAAAATCAAGCTTTTAAATTTTTTTAAAAATAAATATATGGGGGGGGGGGGGGGGGGGAGAGTGTGTGTGTATTGTTATTGTTATGAGAACTGGTTTTGAGCAAGGCAACAGACCTAGGCTTTGTCAAGTGAGTTTACACTCAAGGAGCAGTCTCCAGGCCATCTACTTGAATAATATGTACTCACTCATAATTCTGACCTTTCAAACATCAAGATTCAGCTTGGAAATCTCATTTTAAGAGTTCTAATACCTTCTCACCCTTGGAAATCTCATTTTAAGAGTTCTAATACCTTCTCACCCAAATAGGGAACATAAACGTTACTACATCTAATCAACATATACAGAGCGATATCTCAAATTAGAAATTCAAATACATGCAACAATCTGCTTGCCAACAATCTCCAGACCAAAAATTATTCAGATAAAGTATTTGGTGAATAATTTTGAATAGTAAATTCATGTAGGAGAATCAAAAGCAGCTCACAGATAATTCACAAATGGAAAAAGTTATACATGTTAAACCATTTATTCTGAACTACTTTTCATCTCTATCCATGTATTTGTTTTTCCACTCCAAGTAAAGATAGACTCCGGAAGAGGGGGATAAAAAGAAAAAAAACAATCAACAAAAACGTTTCTTACTTTGCATTTTCTGATAATTCTTGAGTACTTATCCATTTATTGAGAAGGGAATGTTGACCAACTCCAGAATAAATGTCTAACCTACTGAAAAGTCTGCATACAAAGTTCTAGTCTCATAAGACTGGAAATGAGACTTACGGGCCCCTCAAACACAGATCTCATAATTACCAGACTTTTAACTATAGCTGCATTGCCAGGTGCAAACTTAATAAAAGATTATAAATGATAGATGAACTGCATTTCCAGCAGCTGTTTGTAATCCCAAGCAAAAATCTTCATTAAGATAGTGCTAACATTGTAAATGGTTACCTATTAATTTAAAGCATTGTGAAACATCAAATATCATTCATTTAGAACACTGTGGTGAAAAACAAGCTAAGAAACCATGCTGTAAATGAAGTTTTAAAATGTGATGTTTTAAGCCAGGCAATCCAAATTTAAAATTAATAATGTCAAACTTTTTGCAGTCTTGAACAGATTGCCCAGGGAATGAGCTGAGCTCCTCGGGAGCACAGTTAAGCGCTACCTAAAATCCAGCTGTAAGAGCAGGATGTTGGCATGCCAGAACTTGAGTCTGCCACATTTTGTTACATCCAGTGACATACAATGAAAATGTCAGCTCCAGGACTGCCTTTTCACGAGCTCCTGATCCAGAGAAACATCCAAGTTTTGTAGAGTTCTAAGCACAATCAGTTCTGCTAACATGCTCCAAGAGGTAGGAAAAAAGTATGTATTTTCTAATATTAGTCCCTTTTATATAGTGTTAAGGTAAATATAAATTTCAGGGAATAAAAATAATGTATTGAATACACCCAACCTTCCTTCATTAAAGTTGGAGAGATTTAGAGATGTGTGAGCTCTGAGGAGGTTCCCTTCTCAATCCACTGTGTTTGGGAGCTTCCTACAACATGATTGTATAGTGCTCTCCTTTAGGAAATCCCACAAAAGCCTTTCTCACCTAAAGCCTCCAATCTTTTCATAGAGCTACAGCCTCAAAGAATGTAAAGAACAGAATATCCACATTTGGTTCCACAATTTCTCCTACATTAAGTTTCATCAGAGAGTCATTCACTGTTACACTTTATGGCAAGGGCTTTGATAGTGATTTAGCAAACAACACAGCACACAGGAACACCCCCACCAAACAGGGTTGCTCATCAAATCAGAAAAAAAGAGGTACTCTATCACTTTTATACAATGTCTTCTGTACAGGCATTACAAGAAGACAGAGTCTAAATTCATTTTAAAAAAAAAAAATTACCAAAGAACCTGAAAAGAGCTGGAGTGAAAGCCTTAACGTTAACCTACAAAACACCATTCTTTAGTTCACATTTTGATTTAAATACATTTTTAACAGGAAAAAAAAAAAAGAGAAAAAATACTGTAAATAAATCAAATCTCAAAAAGGGTCTTGCTCTTCAAGCCTCTTTCCCCTCTTTCCTCATTTTTTTATACTTACCAAGGTACAAAAGAGATTCTAATAACACTCAAACCATACTATTAGCATTTCCAAAGATGAAAGCTGCTCTGAACAGCCACACTACCTCAGTTTCCAACTAAACCAGAGTACCCTACTTCTAAGAAAAGTTACCTCCCTTTTAGCTAAGTTTCTTTCCCTCCCTTCCTTCTGCTCAAAAGTTTAGATGTCTTTTCTATCCTCCTTGAGAAAGAGGAAGTGATGTACTATTTGACCATCTACATGATCAACACACAGCTAAAAAGAGATATAAAAATTAGTGTCTTGAGTAAAAAGATCAACAAGACCCTATAAGAGTAATTGAAATTAGACAATGGTACTGTATCCTTGGATCTTAGTCTCTCTCAATATTACTTACTTAATGCACTATATAAGAAATAAGTTCATCCTTAACGTACACATTTTGTCCTTCTCTATATACTGTAAGGCATTAAAACATTTTCACATGTACAGAAAGTAAAATGTACTATATAGAGAAATATTTTCCTGAGTGTTTTGTGGCCCAAATAAAATTGTCATATCTTACTTCCCTGAAAAATAATCCACTACCATTTTGGAAGAAAATGCCAGAAGAGTCAGTGGTATGCAAGTCAATTTGTCCATTTTGAGTTAAAGCACTGCCACACACAATGCCTGTAGGGAACAAAATTTTGACAGGAATTACATCAGTAAAATCCAGTACAATTGCAATTATTTGATTCGATTATTTCCTCCTATATTTCATCTGTGTAAAGAACAGATCAATTTGGCCCAATCCAGGCACTACAGGGTAAAATTACTCTGCTCTCCTCAGACCCCACCTGGAGTACTGTGTGCAGTTCTGAGTCCCCAGCACAGGAAGGACATGGAAGTGTTGGAGCGGGTCCAGAGGAGGGCCACGAAGACACTCAGAGGGTTGGAGTAGCTCTCCTATGAGGACAGGCTGAGAGAGTTGGGGCTCTTCAGCCTGGAGAAGAGAAGGCTTTGAGGAGACCTTAGAGTAGCCTTCCAGTATCTGAAGGGAGCCTACAGGAAGGCTGGGGAGGGACTATTGACAAGGTCTTGCAATGACAGGACAAGGGGCAATGGGTTTAAACTGGTAGAAGGAAGATTTAGACTGGATGTCAGAAGGAAGTTCTTTACAGTGAGAGTGGTGAGGCACTGGAACAGGTTGTCCAGGGAGGTTGTGGCTGCTCCTTCCCTGGAGTTGTTCAAGGCCAGATTGGATGAGGCCTTGAGTAACCTGTACTAGTGGGAGGTGTCCCTGCCTATGTCAGGGGGTTGGAACCATATGATCCTTGAGGTCCCTTCCAACCTTACAATTCTATGATTCTATGAAAATTAGTAATAAAATACAAGGAAGAATTCAGATGTTCAGATGATACCATATGATGCAGATAAAATAATTTTAATTCAAGTAGAGTGATATGCTTAGGTGATCTTTCAATAGGATGTACTGTTCATGAGCTATGCACTCAAATTTGCTAAATGAGCTACCAACAGAGCGTTCATGAAGTTTGCCCCCTATTGAATTCTGGAAAACAAATAATATCTCCAGAAAAAAAAAAAAAAGGGGGGGGGGGGGGGGAGTTAAGACCTCAGAATTGTAATATTAATAATTTCTGAGAGGCCTGATGTGGTCTCCACCATTGGACACCAAAAAACGTGCTTAATGTTAATAATAAGTACCATATCTAGAAATCAAGAATAAGTTTAACTTGTGTGCAACAATGTCAATTTTTATGTATAAACCCCGAGAAATGATGCACCACATTCATGTGCTTTACCTAATATGTGTCTCCATGTTATGCAATTTTCAATTTTAAAATAGAAGGACTTTGTCCCTTAATATCAGCCCTTGGGTAGTGGCAAAACATCCAACAAATGCAAACTGCTCTTTTTTCAAATGCAGCTTGCTTTCTTGACATGCTGAATTTTTTTAACATAATAGTTATTCTGCTTTTTTTCCCTAAAATAACAAACCTGCAGTCTATAAGTTAGTGCACATTTGTACCACATGAAGAAGCTGGCATAAGCAAGCAGCAGTCATTTTGACATGACAGATTAGAATGGCAGAGAAGGAGCAATTTTGGTGTTTCAAGTTAATAATAGGAAAGATTTGCCCTCTATGATACATTATGTTAAAAACCCACTTTATAGCCACATTCAAATAAGGTTCTTATTCAGATCAGAGAGATTAACAACTCTGAAAAAGTCATTCCAAACTATGAGACACCCATTTGCAAAATACAAGTATAAATTTGCAATACATTCGTAAGATTGGTTAAGGCACTGGAGTATATTGCTTTGCCTTCCATACAATTTTTTACCTACAAATAAAATGCATATATTTTAGGTCTACCAGAATCAGTTAAGGGGAACAACTAAGCTTAGAAACAAAACTACCATATTCAAATATTCAGCCCATTCCACATATAATTCAAGTCTTTCAAAAACAAAGAAATCGAGTTAAGACATATGCTACCCTCAGCTGCATGTTCCTGTGCTTTTTCCCCAGACACAACAGTTAAAAGAAGGCATTAGTCTCTACACTGATTTCTGCTTTTCTTCTACAGTGCCTTTTTCTTCACTTTTATAGAGCCTTTATGTTATTTCACCTTGGGAGAAGGGAAACTGCATTTTGTAAATACCTTTGAAAAGTGCTGCCTGTTCTGGAGAAGACATAGAATTTTGCTTTATTCTTTCACCTATAGCAGGATTTATGAAATACAGTAGAAAGATGGATTTGACCACAAGGCATATAGCTGCTTTCCAAACCCTAGAAAATTTCTGAGGTGTTCAAAGCAGAGGGTTTTCTTCAGTCAGTTTCAGAAATAAGGACCAGCCATGAAAATTAGATCTCAAGTTAGATTTGGAAACACTCGCTCACTACTAAACTTTAGTCATTCTGATCTGTGTTGAGATCCCTATCTGCTACAAAGACTACATCAATTTAATGTGTTAATACAAGAGAAATTCATTCTTGTCACAGATAGTAAAAAAAATAAAATTCAAAGGCAAGCCATTCTTCAAAGGAAACAAGGGCCCCATCTGCTGCTGTTTAAATGTACTACATTAGTACACACACTACAGTGTTTCCACAGATAAGAAAGGTATTGAAATGAATTGCAAAGACAAATCACCACATTAACTGCACTGAATTCTTCAGGCATCTTTCTCATAGGTTAAAAAAGTTTTTAGGCCCTTGGGTCAACTGGTTGCTACTGATAATGGGAGCTTTGCCTGTGGAAAAAACACAGGGAAACATGCGAGGAAAGCCAAGCAGGAACCTGCATTTATTTGTACAGCAGTAAATAAGGGACTACAACTAGTCCTATATATAATGTAACAAAATTAAGTCTACACACATACAACTAACAGTTATAGAAAATAATACATCATTAGTATTTAAATCTTACCCAAAGTGCTAAAATTATGAATAATCAAAGTAGTCAAAAACACAACGCAGATGTTAAAGTAGAAATTTAAGAGCAACAATGAAAGCAGTCATCTGGCAAGTGTAGAAGTCAAACTTTTGTAAAGTTTGAATCATCATAGAATGGTAAGTTTGGAAGGGACCTCAAGGATCATGTAGTTCCAAACCCCTGCCACAGGCAGGAACATATTGTTACAGAATCTAAGGGCTGTTTATTGAGCATTTTTAAAACAAAGCACTGTTTTGTTTACAGAATTCCCATACACAGTAGACTTTATCTTACAGCAAAAACTGGCAGACAGTTTAATGAAGACAAAACAAATGTCCTTATTATGGGCAAGAATATTTCAAACATTGCATCAACAAAATGCTGGGAGCTGAATTTACAATCTCATATGACTCTGTATTTTGTAATAAAAATAGTATATAATTTTGGAAGTATAAAACATTTTTTTTTAAAATATGGCTACAATATAGAAAAAGTTAGTTTTGATGTACCTGGGTGAAGCATGAACCTGGTCTCTCTCCCCAAGTCCAGTATGGCAAATTAATCTCTCATAAAAGATGAATAAAGCACTAAAGAAACTTGCTTCTTTTCTTCTCTCCTGTGCTATTTCCTAACTACAGCCAAAGCAAGCTAGGTGTTTATTTATATGAGCTGTCCTATACCCCAGAATTGTAACTTCAGTGGAGAGTTCTGAAGTCTGCATTATCCTACCTAAATGAGTTTCTGTGCCTTAGATCTAGGTCCCCAGGGGCCAGGTAGTCAGTGCTACAGGACAAAATCCCACAAATCACTGATTTTCTCAAGAAATAAGAAATGCATAATATATGCAGGGAAGGACTTGGACTACTAATAGATGAAAAGCTGACCCTGACAGCAACGTGCTAGAACCCAAACATATCCTGGGCTGCATCAAAACAAGCATTGTCAGCAGACTGAGGGAGAGGATTCTGCCCATCTTAGCAGGTATGATCTCACCTGGAGGACTGTGTCCAGCTCTGGGGTCATCATAATAGAAAAGATATGGACCTGTTGGAGCAGGTTCAGAGGAGGGTTTTGAATACAATCAAACGGATGGAACACCTCTCCAATTAAGAAAGCCTGAGAAAGTTGGGGTTGCTCAGCACGGAGGGGTCTGTGGAGATTCCTACTTAAAAGGAGTGTGAAAGAAAATGGGAATGGTCTTTTTAGCAGGGTCTGTTGTGATACAATAAGGGGCAACAGTTTTAAACAAAAAGAAGGTAAATTTAGACTAGGTATAAGGATGAGGCAGTGAGGCACTGGAACAGGCTGCCCAGAGATGTGGAATATGCTCCATTCCTGGTAACATTCAAGGTCAGGCTGGATGAGGCTCTGAACAACCTGATCTAAAGATGTCCCTGCTCACTCACAAGAGAGTTGGACCAGGTGACTTTTAAGGGTTCCTTCCAATTTGAAACATTCTATGATTTCTCATTTCCAGTAAATAACATAATAAGAGCTATACAAATGTACCAGGCATCCACACATCTTACAAAAGTCTTTGTCTTTACCAAAATCCCGTGAAACTGAAAGATTTCCAGCTGGGCCGTGGTCAGAAGGCAATGTGCAAAATTCATACTGCATAGATAACCACAATAATTTTAAGTTCAATGCTAGCGAATTTTTCAGCATGCATGAATATAATACACATAACAAGCAACAGTAGTCTGGCTTTTGACTAAAGAAATTAACATTCAAAGTAGTCTGAACACAGTCCCAAGATGTGCTACCAGAGTTCAAGGCACAAAACAAAACTATAAAAGACAATTTTTTTTTTTTCCCAGAGTACAATTTAGATCTAGTGTGGCTTTCTGCCATTTCCCTATAAACTGGTATCTTTAGTAGAGTTCCTTCCATCAGCTTTTTTACTACAGAACTATTTAGAGATGTCCATAGTTAGATTATTAAGAAGTATGTCAGGCTGAAATATGTTAAATGAGGGATTTGTCCAGTGCAGTAACCTTGATTACCTCAGAACAACAGAAGACTGAGGTCCATTCCCCTGGATATGACATTTCCTCAAAATAAAATCTACCATTTATTTTAAGCATTATCATTCAGGTGTTTTGGTTTGTTTGCTTGGTTTTGGTTTGGTTTTTTTTTTCCACTAAAGCAAGCCTTTTTGGACAGGTTGCTATTTGGTTCATCATTATCACTCTGAAGAAACCAATTAAAAGCTGTCAGAAATCAACTTGTGCAAAAAGTGCCTGAGAAAAATATAAGCATTCCCATTCTTGATCACAGATAACACAAAGTAACTTTACTACCCCTGTTCATTAGATCAGGCATCAGTTGCCAATGAGATAATATATGCCAGGAAAAATGATTACATCTCTATCAGTTACAGGCATGCTATAGAGAGCTGCTGCAACTGAATGCTGTCAAAGGTGATTCTACTGCTTTGGGTGACCCTACATAGAATCATTTCAGTTGGAAAAGACCTTTAAGATCATTGAGTCCAACCCTTATCTAACTGCCAAGTCTGGTGCTAAACCATGTCTGTTAGCACCACATCAACACATCTTTTAAATAACTCCAGGGATGGGGATTCAACTACCTCCATGGGGAGCCTGTTCCAGAGTTTAATAGCAGTAAGCTGATCCCACTGGTTACTGCTGTTGAAATAAGAAAACCTCAAGCCTGCACACAACTGAGTGCTCTACTGGACACTCCTGTCTCCTGCCTCTGGCTCTTCCTGGAGCTGAGCCCTTTCTTTCACATAGGTAAAACAACAAAAAACTAAGCCAGCAAGTGATGTACATTGGCTAGGATCTGCCTATGGAATCGAATCTAGCAAAGTGTTTTAGAAGCACCAGAGGCCATGCAAGGAATGAACAGGACTTTGTAACTAGGAAGAAGCCTGGAGAGATGAAGGCAACTTCCCCTTTTGCAGTGAGAGCACAGCTGTGATCGTAATTTAATCCTGAATTTCACAGCTACACTTCTGCATTTTTGCAGCAGTCAGAAACCAATGTATTCTGAGTATGCCCTGACTTGAACAGTCTACTGTCACTCCTTCACAGTAAGCCCATTTTGCTTTTGGGTTGGTACATCTGTCTGGAAATTCAGTAGTATTTCACTGCACAGTAGATGAAGAATAAAACTGGCTAGGAGTGACAACATTTATTAAGTACTTCCCACAACATTACAATCTCACAAATTCTAAAAAGCAATAATTTGAGATTTTGCTTCATTCAAACACTAACACCAAAACCAGGTATACATTCAAGTCAACATGAGATTCATTGAGTTCTATGTCCTGAAACCTTTAACAATGACCCATTTGAAATGGGCAGTGGTAGGACTTATTTATGACTCAAGTATTACCTGTGAACCAACAACTCAAGTGGCTGGCTATTTCAGTGCTTCTCTTGAGTAAACAGCAGCATATAGCACATCCATATATATATATCCATATATATCCACATATATATATACATATATAAAACACACACAAACCCTGCTTGTAAATATCAGCTGCTTCCATTGGAACTCTGCATTTCTAAAAGCACAAGCAGTTACCATCCCAATAAGCAAAGCCCCATTTTTTATTGCTTTGGAAGACATCTTTTCTTTTAGTTAATGCAGTGACTTGCTTGCAATTCCTTAACATTTTGAAGTGGCATCAATCTCATCATGGTTTTCCCTTTTTACTCATATACACATACGTTTTATATGACATGTCTTACAACTGCCCCTTTTCTGTTTTACTTTGTCTTTTGAAAAATCAGTTAAGATTCTCTGAGGAAGATGTAACATTGAATAAAAAGACATCAAAAGTTTGAATAAACAGAAAATGAGAGCTGTAGCTCAGAACAAGGATAACATCGTTTGGAAAATTTGGTAAAACAGTTCAGAAGCATTTTTTAACAGTTCTTGATTTATATTTCGATGAGTTCAACAATATTCCTCCTTTGTCCTGTATTTCTCAAGCCATCATGACACATTTTAGTTTTTTAAAGAAAAGCACAGTGTTCTAGAAATCTGACTGGCAATCATAAAGGCTGGGAGGCACAGAGTGTGCCTTTTTCATTTAATAATGATGAGTTACATTGCTGTCTTGAAAGACTCATGAAACAGAATGGAACTCTCCTTTCAAACCTAGTATTTCTGTACTACATAGATTTGGAAGAAGTAGCTCTATTTTGGTTGTTTTTGGTCTCTTTTGGAGGCATCTATTGATGCTTACTAACATGTTAATTGCAGTGGTTAAAGTACTGGATATGAGACTCTTTTGGAGCTTATTAATACCTTTTATCAGGCAGAGGAGATGTTGTGGTGTGACACTTGAAAGTGTGTTGCCTCTGAAGTGCTACCAGTCACTGATGGACCACAGAGCAAAGCAAGGGGCTGAAAAGAACATCAACACAAATAAGACTTGCACAGATTTTGCAAACAATAAAAAGGGAAAAGCTGGGACTGAAGTTACAGGATAAAAGGAGTGTTCCCATTACTTTTGTCTGTAGTTAGGATCTTAACCAGAGTTCTCGTGTTTTAAGTATGGAGCATTCATTTAAAAGTAAAGTTCCCCTTTATTGATCAATAGTTCTCCACTTCATTTACTGGAACACACACAATATTCTTCCAGGTGTAGAGAACACTGTGCACAAAGCATTGTGGTCTTGCTAAAGTCTAAAACAGAACCAATAGCAATAACTAACCATTAAATAAGAAAATACTTAATCAAGCCCACAAATAAAGAAAAGGTAACATCTTTTTGATAGGTACATTGAGTTTGAGAACGCAGGTGTGTACGGTGATGTGTAATTTCAGTCTCCTTTCTAAGAATTTCAGGTATACCAAGGAAACACTTGAAAAAATATTTTCATAGAATCATGGGATCAACCAGGTTGGAAGAGACTTCCAAGATCATCCAGCACAACCTATCACCCAGTCTCAGCCAAACAAGTAGACCATGGCATTAAGTGCCTCATTCAGTCTTTTCTTGAACACCTCCAGGGACAGAATTCCACCACCTCCCTGGGTAGTCCATTCCAATGCAAATCTCCCTGTGAAGAACTTCCTCCTAATATCCAGCCTATACTTCTCCTAGCACAACGTGAGACTGTGTCCCCTTGTTCTGTTGCTGGTTGCCTGGGAGAAGAAAAGGGCTCCCATCTGGCTACGACTTCCTTTCAGGTAGTTGTAGGTAGCAATGAGGTCACCCCTGAGCCTCCTCTTTTCTAGGCTAAACAACTACAGCTCCCTCAGCCTCTCCTCACAGGGCTGTGCTCCAGGCCCCTCGCCTGCTTCATCATCCTTCTCAGGACACATTCCAGTACCTCAACATCTCTCTTGATTTGAGGGGCCCAGAACTAGACACAGTACTCAAGGTGTGGCCTGATCAGTGCTGAGCACAGGGAAAGAATAACCTCCATTGTCCTACTGGCTACACTGCTCCTGATACAGGCCAGGATGTCTTTTCGTCCCTGTATCAGCAATTTGGTCCAAATGTTTCCCCCTTCCCAGAGAACAGCAACTATTGTTTAGTGATGGCTAGGTAGGAGCTTTCTACCACTCAAAAGGTATCTCATCTCTTACTATGAAATGACCCTTAAAATTGTTATTGCATTAGATGATAATTGTGGTGTATTTAGCTGTGAAATTGCATGGACATTTTTGTGCCTCTACATCTCTAAGTACTCTCCCCACTTGTTAAGTCAAACAGCATTTTGTTTGCAGTGTTCAGTGCTGACTAACCATGGAGACAGAGGCATGCATGCACATGCATGTTGTCTCTTCTGCTTTCACAGAGAATTTACATCTGCATCTTCTTGGGTTTTGTTGTCTTTCAGACCAAGGCTCTCTGCTCTTTCTATACAGAGAAAACCTTGTGATAACAAATAGCTACATCCAATAAACTAACTATAACGAAAGTATGCTCAGAGGAAATTGATAGTGTTGCCAACTGTCATTATTTTCCTACAAATCTTCTGATATTTACTATTTTTCTTAAAGCCCTGAGTGCTGAAGTCATATGAATAAATGTGAATCTGAGCTTCAACTCAAAGTGTCTAGTTTTCTCAAACATTAAATAAAACTTGAAAATACGAGCAGAATGCATCCAAAAGGGCTAGAACAATCAAGACTAAAAAAAGTTAAATAACATAATAATTTTAATATCATTTCTTAATTTCAACTCTATTCTGAACACTTGAATTTGCCAAGTACTGCAAATTGGTTAAAATCCTCAGATAAATGCTGGGTATTAAAAAGTAAGGAACAAAGGTAAGATGAGGGCAGAACTCTTGCACTTAGGACATGAATCATCATCCCAGGAGAGTGTTTCTGACCTGGAGATGAAACAGTAGCACCAAGAAGAGCTTCATTGCTATGTCCATCTTTGCTACCCCTTTGCTTCCTGTTTCTCTTCCCCAAGGAGGTCTATGCTTCAAGGTCTAGAGCTCTGAACTATTCAAAAAGCATTTACTATTTTGTACCTCCAGATAGCTCATCTATGGATCCTACAGGTACAGGATGTGGTTACTTCAGAAGGACCAAAAGTTTCTCTCTATTCAAGTAAGTAAAGTTAGGTTTTATTCTTAATGGTTATAAGAAAATTATACATCAGCCAGTATGTAATGGAGACTCCCACAGCAGTACCCAGAACTGTTCACAAGGGTTGTCATGAACACAGGATCTGATACTCAGAGAACATATTGGGTTTTTCCCATGTAGAATTACAGCTTGAAAGTAATTAATTAGATACTTAACATAAATTAAGTAAAGACCCAGTAACCTATCAAGCTTGCAGTTGAAGCCACACAAAGGACATAGATGTGAACGTTCAGATGCTGGAACAGCTGATATTTAGGAAAAGAAATAAGCTTTTTCTTATAATTATTTTTAAATTGATGTTGTACACCGAGAAGAACAATATCCTTAGAATACAGTGACTCACAGGTCAATGGCCACAATCCTGGTCTCTCTGCCAGTACCTGAATGTCCTTAACCTTGGCTCTTGTGGTGCAAGAACACAGCCTGGTCCTCAGCTACGCTTCTCTATTAATGTGACAGAATTTAGCCTATCTCACACATCCTTAAATTTAGTGGGAGACAGGTCATGCTTCCTCCACCCTGTTTCAAAGAATCTTATTAGTCTACAAAACATGGTACTTCATGTAAATTCAATAACTACAGAGAGGGAGAAAAACTAACAGAAAATATCTTACCAGATGGAGAAAATTGAAACGTTACCCTTGTTTCTGTGCCAGCACAGATCCATCCTGACAGGTTGGAAATGATTTATGGGTTGGGGGGGGAGCATGGAGAAAGAGAATATAGGGAGAAGGAAACATACTTAAACTAGCAGAGCTATCATTAATTGCTGTTCACTGTTCAGATCTTTGCATTGTTTTGCATGCAATTAGTTACAAGGCTTACAAATGCGGCAATGTTTGCATGCTGATCCCCGCATGAGATACATAAACGAGTATATGATGCATGTTAGAAATTGCTTTCAAACCACTGTAGAAGGCATTGTAGTAACGAAATTATGCAATATGGCAACTCAAAAGCTCCATTCAAGGAAAGAGATTACCTTTGAATATATGAATAGGTAAATACTACAGTATGTCCAAGATTAATACTAATCATTACTATTTTAATATATAAAATGTTATGGATATTGCTACCCAGCAGCGATCAGGCAGATATCTAGTCTTTGTAAATTAAAACCAGATATTTTTCTGTATCTAATTGATTTTTACATTACATTAGGCAGCCAAGGCTGCAACCTTCCATGACATAGTATCTAAATAAACATTTATTAAAATATTTTAATTAGAATAAGAGGGAAAATATTGTTTCCAATTATATTTTCAGAAGGAAAAAAAATCAGACCTATTAAGTATTAATGTAAACATAAGTGTAATGCAACATTTAAATGCAATAATTATGCCATATGATTTATGCCATGTGAGTTACTTCTAATTCCTAAACTTTTTTAAAAGGACTGCTTGTACTATTGCATTTATTGCCTCTTGCACCTTATGGTTTTGATCTCAAAAAAAATAATAATAAAGGGTAGTCTAAAATATGAATAGTGATTTTTTCAAACTGAGGCACATCTGTGTTGAGCAGGAACTTAAAGAATTTACCTTATAAATGCTCGAGACTAAAATGATGATTAACAAAATTCTTCTGCCAGGACAGGAATGCCTCCTGCCCTGAAATGCTGAGGTACTCTGTCTGGTCTAGTTGTAACTGTCCCAGATGACTGGGTTTCTGTCATGTCCCCTGGAACATTAACCAAGCAAAAACTTATTCCCAGAAGATTTGGCAGGCATTGTTAGTCTCCTAATTTTTTGCTACATACAGACACGTATATACCTGTGTGCATAAATATTTTGCTTCTCTATTCTTTCTGTGGAACAGTGAATTTTACATCCTGACATGATTTAGAACAAGGAGGTCGAGTCAGGCACAGTACACTGGTATAATCTATAGTTCATAGTACTGATAAGTTGTCATGCCTTATTGAAAACATACATTACTCAATAGTACAGTTCCACACCACCAGACACATACACATTAGTTCATACCACATCAACAGGCAGACCTTGGTGTGGAAGTGAGGATAGCATCTTCACTTCAGCCAGGAGTTGGCAATCCCATGACTGTCACTGCTGGGTATCAACTGGGAGTCTTCTAAACTTTAGTTTGAAACATTGTCACTTACTAAGAGCTGCTGGAAGAGCAAAGGTTGTCACATAAAAATCTGCTCTCTGTTCTTGGCATTGATATAATCTTGTAGAGACACTCAAGATACTACAAGAGTGACTGGTTAAGGAAGAAGAAGTTCCTGCATTTTTTTAAGCAGTGATTAAATCCTAGCCCATAAAAAGAACTTCCAAAATGGGCATTTCAGTAATAAAGGTATGGTTGTATCATGCAAACAGAAATGGAAGCTCCTGAGGAAAACAGGCTGACACAGTTTTATCAGCTGTCTGTATTTCCCATGCTGACTTTGAAGTAAATCTCAAAGTACTGGAATTGTTAAATAAGAGCAGGAGTGCACCACTTCAGTCTAGTCTTCTCTGCAAGCACAGAGCAATACCTAACACGATACCTGAAGTTCACTGACTGCAGGTCATATTCTTTAGCAATACCTACACTTCTTCAAACTGAATATAGGCACGCTTATGAAGAAAAAAAAAATTAGGCAGTTTTATGCAATTCTTATTACTCTAACAATTCTTCTCTTAAGTAACTACTGCCCTCATTACCCTCTCCAGAAATTTCTCTTTTGTGAGTCTGCTGCTGTTTCTAGATATCTAGATATAAAGGATGCTGGTTTTGTACCTTCATTGTAAAATTATTCAGAGAGGAAAAATTTCTGGTCTGAATAAGGATGGTAGAAAAGAACTCATTCTCAGACAAACATCTTGGAGATGTAAATATTTCCTACTGATAAAAAAAGAGTATTCTCAGATACCAATGTGTCTTATTCATCTCCCTCTTCAGTTCTAAGAGGTTAATCCCTGTTGTTCCTGATAATGTTTTTGTCATCACTGACTTTCATTCCCTTCCTCTTCCATCAAGTGTTTCTGCAAGTCTGTAACACACTCATCACAAAACCCAAACATTTAGTATTTCCCATTTATATCCTCCTATAGACTATAAGTCTGCAGTCCTGCTGGCGCTCTTCCATTCAAGCTCCCATTTCAACCACTGCAGCATTCTCATAAAGCAGTGAGCATGAACACACCATCTCCATCCTCTCTGCCAATCATTCTCAGGGCTTAGTCAAAAGCATCTACATTTACTTCTACTCTATACCAACAAAAAAAAAAAAAATCGGTATCTTCTTCAAGGCCAATATTATACAAATAACCTGGCTACAGTTAATAAATTAGTACTTCACTTCCCAAAGTAGTAAGCTCTTAGTATTTAAAAATCTAAGTGCTCAGCTATAACAGCGAACATTTAACATTGTAACTTTAGTCACTTGTTTATTAAAAACTTAGTTTTGGCACTTTCGCAAATATCATAACTTACTCAGCATAGAATGCTCTGTGTAACAGATCTCCTATATTGCCTTTGCATCCAACATTACATAAATAATCCTGTAAATGTCCTCACAGAAGGAAAGGACAGGCACTATCATCAAGCATAACAAGTAAAGAAACAAATCTTGACACTTCAGAAGTGTTCTTTAATTATAATTTATTGTAATTAACATTTGCTATTTTACAAATGTTTTACTGTAAGCACATATTCTAAATGTTATATGCTCAATCTATGATTAAATTCTGTTTGACTCTTTTTTAATGTTCTACATCATAGGCATCAGAGTCCTTACAGATTTTGAAGATGAAAACTCTGTTGGGGTTCAGAGATACTAATATCCATTTCCCTGAGTTAGCACTGATGGACTTGAACATACCTTCTTGTGACAAAACTCACAATACATGGCAGGTTTTGCATGTTTATTTTTAAGGATGTTACAGTATTCATTTTGGCAGTCATGTTATCTTCATTTTTACCACATGGTAACAAATACTCTGAATTTTCATCAAGAAAATACATCCAAGTTTTCAGGATTCTTTTCATACTTAATGCAGTACTTCTAAGCATTGCCGTACTAGATGCAGATTTGTGAACCATTACATTTAGCAGCTCCCTTCCAAGTGAATTACACATCTCTTACCAACAGCCATGCAGAACCAAAAGCTCAGAAATAATGAATTCTCTGCACAGTGACATTTTTGCCAGCCATGGGCTTCTCACAAGTGTACGATTTCCCCAGTGATTGCACTGTCATTATAATAGGTAATCATTAGATTTATCTTTTATTTAATTTGTAACATCTTATAATATTATATGTGCATTTATGTAGCCTCATTACTGCCAGGAGTCCTCTTTAACTGAGATGATAAGTAAATAAAGTAGAAATTACACACCAACAGGAACATGGAATATGTTGTTTTACTGTATGTCTGAGAGCTCCCTTTAGTAAAGCTAATCTGCGCAGTAGTTACCATTATTTCTACCTCAGTGAGCACTTCCTAATTGCTGTGTTATTGCTTGTGAAGAAAATATATTATTAAAGCCCACAACTTATGACTTGTTGCTCATCTATACATGGAAGGGAAAAGTCTCCTCATTTCATCAGATCTTAATAGGTTTTGAACAGGATGATCAGCTGAGGCTGTTTTTCTCTTGTGGATCTGTTCATTATCATTTCATAATGTCAGTGGCTCCTTCAAACAGTCAAGATGCATTCATAATTTATTCAGAACCCTGAAAACATTACTAAACTAAATATACTTAATTCTCTATGAATCAGCTCAGGCCTATTTTGGTAGCAATTTGTAATGAACAACAATTATAAACCCAAAGGAATCAGCATTCCTTTTTAGTTGTTAATGTTTTATACCCAATTATTGGTCCACTGCCAGATAATGATCCATAGAGCATTAGAACTGTGTATTAATATTATCTTTACAAATGCAATAACACTCAGTGGAGGATAAAGTTTTGATGGACTCCTTTTACGTGCTAGTTAAAGCTCTACATCATCAGAAAAAAAAAAAAGTCAGCATTAGCACTTCATTCTGATGGGACTTCTAAGAATGGGTGACCTTCAAAATTTGGCAATATAATCAAAATGGCCAACAGCAGCCACTGAAATTAACAGAAAATAACTTTAAGATTTTTTTTTTTGTTTACATTCACATTACTGAGATGCCACAGATGTGCAAAAAGCAGGGCTTACAGAAGGATTTTAGGAAACTACAGAATATTCTGTATTCTTCCAGTTAAAAGTAATAATGATGAGACATCTCTTTCAGTGAGCAAGCCAAGACTCGAGGAAAGTTGACCAGCGTTCATTCACTCATGGCCAGACTATACTAAATTTCTTCTATTCTGAATGCTGAATATTACTTTTACAGGATGTCTGTGGTAAAACATATAAATCATATTCAGAACTGCATCCCATACATTCTACCTGGGAATAATATTGTGCACTTATCCTAAGAAATAGTATTTGTCATTTCTAAGTTGTCTTAATACATATACAGTGTCTGCATACAGAAAATAACAAATGTGAACCCAATTCTTGTAACTTAGAATGCCTTCTGCACAAAAATAGAGAGCATTGGAATGTCAGAAGAATGGAGTCTAATAAACATTTCAAACAGAACACTGACATCTTGATTGTGTCAATAACAGCAGGGATTCAGCACATGGAGAAAGAGTTTCTATTTTATTACTGATGCTTCTTGCTAAAGATCTCATTTCCTGTATTTGATTCCTAACTAATATATATGGTCCCCAAGTAGCCTGCATCACCACACTCATGAAGCTGAGTGGTTTTTTTTATTTGATTTTATTATCAAGATCCCCAAGAACTGTAAAACTGGAAAGCCATTCAAAACTTGAGTTTCAGGTAAAGCCCTCTTTGCTCGAAAAGATACAGTCTGTTTTTATTGTCACCCAGAATGACTAAGTGATAGAGAGAACAGACCGATATATTTGGTCAGCACTAGAGTCCTGCCATAGGATGTCCACAGTCAAAAGCAGTTCAGATTAAAGGATGAGGGTGCATCTTTTCCAAAGCACCAAAAACCCTAGAGGACCTTTAATAGGATCTCTCTGAAACATCTGAGCATTTAATTGGCATTATCTATGAAGAGTTAGGATCCTGGGTATTTTTTAAAACTCCATTAGGTGTCTCTACATCTTCAGGAGCTTAAATACCTCTAAAGATTTGCCATAAGGCCCTCAGCAGGTAGCTTCAGCATCCTCATACATTCTTTTGAGCAGGCAGTGAGAGAGATTAAACAATGCTATGTTTTGATCAGAGCAGTAGCAAACATTCAGTGTCTTATGTATTCTTTTCCTTTTTACATGGAAAAGTTGATTACAGAGTCAGGTATTTCTTTGATGTAGTGTTGGGGTTTTCTTTTCAAAAATATATATCTCCTGTTCCCCTGAATGCAGTTGAAAAACAGCACTTGCTCAGTGCAGTAAGCTACTTTATTCTACTCTGTGCTGAAGGGCACCCTTCGAGTTTTCTTTCAGGGTCACATTACAATGTCTTCATTTTCCCGCCCATCCTGCATCTGCCACACGGGTTGCGTCTGCTCTTTCCTTCATCCATAGCACTCAAGTGTCCTCTTTCTCCTCCCTTACAGTGAGGGATTTACCAGGTTTTGGTTCTGCATCTGTTCCACAACAAAATTCCTTCCACCATGTAGGTCAGCTCCTTTTAGTCTAGCCTTAGCTTAGATTTTCAAGCATGTCCCAGCTACCTTCCTACGTAGTATTTTGAGTGTTTATCTTTATCCTAAATGAACGTCAGCTCTCACATGCAGCAGGTTTCATCAACTTCCCATGTAATATACTGACCAATAGGTAACCTAGACTTTACACAAAGATATTGGTTGTGCTACTTTTTGAAGAACACATCATCATCTAAACAACTTTGAACTCAACATCAGATTCACATTTCAAGACATGTTTTAATGAAAGTTGCCTGCTACTAACCATGACTTTGTGTGGTCACCTAAAGATACTATGCAGCAGGTATGTGAAAAAGGAGACCTGAGTAAGAATATAGTGGGGAACTGTGGCTTATTGCCCAGCTTTCCCTATAAACAAGAGTATGCAAAAGAAAAGTATGAAATCAGTCTGGAACGCATGTTGATCTATTTAAATTTTGATAACACATACAGAAATATACCTGAGTTTATACTAGTCCTGCCAACAGTGCACATAACATAGCTAATTACATGGACCACAGTAACTTCTCTCAGAGGTGGGTTCAGAGCTATTCCAATCACAGATTGCAACAATGGAAATCACTGGAACCTCTTTCAGCATTTCAGATACTGCAATCAGTAAAACATCAGGCACTGAAAAATAAATAAAACTCTCTTCTACCTGAGGCAAAAGCTAATGCTCGTTACAATAACATCCAAATGGAAATAATTAGTCCTTGGGTTTTCTAGTAGTAAAACCAAATGGGTTCTTCTAGGTGCAATTAAAACTGTACCATATACTGAATTCATTGTTGTTGATAGTTTCGGTATTTTCAGGCTGTAAGCAAAAGTTCCTAACAAAATACTTGTGATTACTACTTCTCTAATATATCACAAATAATGTCAGTAAAGATTGTAACATTCCTTCACTCTTAGCAAGAACCAAGGCAGAGAGCACCTTTCCTAAGTAGGGACTGCACTTGTTATGTCATTATGGTATGGTATTATGAAGCACCTTGAAAATATCCACTGTTTTTTAACAAGCTAAGTTTACTCCTATGAAAAATATCAACATTAATTTCCAAGGCATGTGAATATGACTTGTTTTGAACAAGTAAACACCAACACTATCTCACATAACTCTTCCTGTTTTAGTGTATCCTTTATCAAAAATAACTTAGAAAACCCCCTGGCATTAATTGTTGTTATGCTTTTTAAAAGAGCTGAATATCAGAGATGAGCCTTTAAGTATGAAGAAGCCTTTTGTTTGATGATGTTTGGGCTCAGCATGGCATCAACTTCTTTCTATGTCCTGCTTTTATTTTGAATACAAGATAACCACCAAACTGTGGTTAGATCTGGATAATAAGTGAAAAATGCAGGGAGTTTAAACATCTTCTCATTAGTGACACTCTGCCTAGCAAAACAAAAGGAATCACACACTTTAGTTAAATATTACTTAAGTTTAGCCCTCCACAAGTTATCAAGTAATTTAATGATGATATTTTCAAGAGGGAAGTCAAATTGACAACTTTGTTATCTCCTACTGTTGTATTCCTCTTCATCATACAAAGTTTATTCTTGCAATGTAAGCTCTTTCCCCCTCCACTTTTGAAACCTGTTAGCAACTGAAACATTCACTGGCAATCTGGTAACAAGACACTTGAGCTTGATTTAATTATGGATTGCTTTGGTTTTGAACCATGAAAAACAATGACTACATGGAGGTTCACACAGCCTTTTCTGGTTTGCTTTCTGAGTATTTTCTCATGCATGTAAGTGGGAGAGAGAGAGAGAAAAGGAAAACAAAATTAAATGAAAGAGAAAAAGCTAACAGGAAAAAGAACTGCCTTGAACAAGAAACAAGTATTTTGTGATATCCAGAAAAAAGTTAAGAAATACTTAAACATTAATAACTTAATGGACAGAACTAAAATATGCAGACGTCCTGAGAACAAAACATTAAGGAAAAAGACCAAAATAAGGGCTGACTAGTCAGGTCTGCAGCATGTTTGACACTGAAAAGACTGAATCCCTAGTGTTGTAAATAACTGAAGAACAGGAGTCAATCAAGGTCACAATCTTTTTCCCAGTGATCAGCTACAATAAATTCAACATGGCACTGGGGAGTTCCTTCAAAAGAAAATTGTCTGGTTTACTGTATACAGTTCAGATGCAAAGACATTTGACTCTCACCTCAAAGAAGCATCATATGGAGACTTTTAAGAGAGCTAGTTCCAGACCTAGAAGCACATACTACATGTCAGCATTGGCCCTGAGTTAGTGTCCTAGTTTACCGTCTAAACTCAAGCTAGTGACCACACAATCCCACAGTGCTTTATAAGAACACTGCAGCCCAAGAAATTCAGCATAATGTGCACTGTAGCATCTAGATGTTCCCACAGACACATAATAGCTCATGTTCTACCACTTTGTAATTAAATCTTGGCTTCTATGTGTCTAATGACAGGGTTTACAAGTGTGGGTGTTGAGATGTAGACAGATGCCTAGAAAGAGTCTTTGGAAATGTTAAAACAAAACAAATTGGTCACAGTTTTTAGTGATTTGTATGGATGAAGTCCTCACAGGCAAAAATCAAGAACAAAATACACAAACTGTTGAGCAACCACAGATCATCAAAAGCTGACTAGAAATGCAGTGCTGCAAATAAAGGAAGGGGAAATGTAAACACATTGATGCAAATGAATGTAAATACAGGAGTTACAGAGAAAAGGGACAGGGGCAAAGGCGGTATTTGCGAGAGAACCACAGGAATGGTCATTTCAGTCAAGGGGTTAAATGCAGGTACCTTGCAACATACACATGCAAATCAATTCCAAAAGAGATTAAATAAGAAGTATAATAGGGAGGGGAGGAACCTTCTCATTCTACCATAAATGTCTCTCTATTTCACTGAAGCATAAACACAGAAGAAAGAAGGGGGTTCAGTGAAAAGATCATTATTACTCAGCCCTATGGATAGTACAGTACGGATTACCCTTGAGAGTCACACAGACACCTGCCTCCAGATTGCCTGCATAAGGGACAATTTATCATTACTGAAATGTAGGAGTGGGGAGGACACAGTGGCCATTGCCTGCACTGGAATTTATGATATAAAAGAAAGTTAATTAAGTTCTGTGGTCAGTGCTTAAGAGGGAAAAAAAAAAAAAAAAATAGAAGAGCTCCCAAATGCAGTTCCTTGCTGGAACAGATATTTTGCCAAAACTTTCTAATTACTGTATTAAACTGTTGATTTGGCAAGAGAAAACCAATTTTCTCATGGTAAGTTTTCAGGAAAAAGTGTATAGAAACAAAACTGTTTTGTCATCTGGCCTTTTGTTGTCAGAAAAGAAAGTACACCTGGCATACTCTGTAGTCACTAACATCATTATAGCACAGTATATTACAGAATGACAGAGTGAGCAGTACCAAGGAAAGGAAAGCAAGAGGCTTCTGAAATCAGTGGGAAAGCAACCAGTTTAAGGAAAAATGAAAGGCAAAAATATGTGCAAACACATTTGGCTAAATACAACTACAAATTGAAATGTAGGATAATTCAATACAAAACATCAAACAAGTAAGAGGGTCCTTGTTATTTTGCATGACATGATCTGGCATTTCTGGGTTCCACAAACCCCATTAATTATTTTTATGTTGTATTCTCGTGTATATTTGTACACATGCGTGTGGGGGGCGGAAATCAAAGGAATAAACAATCCTTATTGAGGGTGGAAATCCGCAGGGCGAGACAGACAAAGTACAGTAATTCAGTCAACATCTGCTGCAGCAACATGACCTGGACTTTCTCCAGTTTAAGAGCCTTACATGCCTCCAGTTCTGAAGCCAATTTCATTAGATGTGGGCATGAAACCTAATATCAAGATCTGTGTTCACACTCTCCAGATACATCTACAAACCATAGGTTTTGCTTGTGATAGAATACGGACCAACAACAAGAAGCAGAAGTGTTTCCTGTTATTTTTCCATGCTATTTTATCACCCCATTTTTCACCTGATCTTCCTTTGTGGACCTGTGTTTCCATTGAAAAATAAACTGTTCATAATCCCAAACCTCCTACTATGATACCAATGCTATGAACTGGTATTCAGCAGTGAATTGGTACAACATGGGAAACAAAACTGGGAAGAAGATACAAGCAAATCGCTGCACATTTGCAAGCCAGTTCTAACTAGCTCTTAAATTCCAACAGAATATCTCAGTGGTCAGAAAGGAGAGGGGGAATAGACCTCAATTCCATTTTAACCCGTAATTAAATTTTAAATTTACAAAAATTAAACCCACCAAGTGCAAAATAACATACTGAATTAAAACTAAACAAACATTCAGTTATTGTGGGTTTAGTAAGGCAGGAATGACTTCTGTTTGTTTACTTTTTAAGCCTTTAATCCTTCTCAAATTAAGGTTTTTTTCCATAAACATCAAGATCCAGTGGATGAGAACACTTGGTATCCTCAAATACGCATTTTTTACAGTTAAATGTTTCCTAAAAAAAAAAAAATTAACAAAAAAAACCCCCTTCAACTTAACTAGGATTTCGGGATTTATAACAGAATTATTAGTATAAAACTTCACTAAATTACATTACTGAATGTGATTGAGCAAGTACAAATTACATGGAAAAGCTACATGCACATTTAGTGTCAAGATCTGGCACTCTTTTTCTTATCAGGAATAGAAAAAAAAAAAGACAGAATTTGTTTCTTAATTTTGATGCATGTCCATGCCTTAAACCATGTTTTTTACTTGACTTTCAACAACTACAGGATACAAAACCAAAATATATTCCTCTTTATACATATTTTATAATTTGTTTCAAGTCGCATCTTAAAAGGTATTTAACTTTTTCTCCTGGATCCTGATTTTAGTTAATGGCAGTAGAAAAGTCACTGTCCTTGATCTAGAATTGTTTAGTAAGGAGGAGTCAGGGCTAGAGGCACATGAAAACATGTCAATCAGATGTAATTGCTCTCTAAAAGAAACCCTATCAAACCGAAGAACAGCTAACACTGAACACATGGATTCACTGCAGCACCTAATCTACTAATGAGCTCAGCCTGTTATTTTCAGGCTCACTACTCAGAAAGTCCAACACAAGAAACACGACAGTGAAGGACGACATTGCTTAAATAGTTTTAGGTAATATATATTATGGGTCAAGCAAGTAGCATCACCTCTAGTTAAGCACTTTCCATGTCACTATATCCAGCCTTCAATTGCTTGGGCTAAAATTTACTATACCAAGTTCTTCCTCTGATTAATATTTTCATTTTTATTTTCATTAGCCTGATGACTTTTGTTATGAATACGAATGACATTAAGAAGGAAAATAAAGAGACGTGGCTTTACCATAACATCACAGCAGGTAGAGAAGACAAGTTTTACTATGGAAGTGACTGGTTGTGTTCTTGGCAATAAGTCTGCTCCTCCTCTCAGTATGAAATCACCAGGTCTGCTCTGCTTCCGCAGTTGGCCCATCGAGTCCTGTGGCCAAGAGCCCATGCAGACAGACACAATTCAGTTGTAGATGTACACTGAGTGTTCTGGTTTAGAGTTGCCCAGAGAACCAAACCCCAACAGAACAATATTATATACAGGATGCCTCTCCCTCTCCCCTTTGAAAAGAGAAGAATTAGGGAGAAAGAGCAGAAAGGGATAAAACACCCACAGAAAGCAATCTAGCACTGATTTCGGAAGTTAAAAATAACTTTAACAACAAATAAAGGGTATTTAAGGTAAGGGAGTTTACAAAGCTACAAGGGAGGAAAAACAGATACAAAAATATATACAAAACTAGATTGATGACAGTAGATGGAGGTTGACTCAGGAGATAGTTAGTCCACCACGTGGTTGGCTGGCCACGTGGCAAAGCTGTAGCAGAGAGCAGGGAGGGTGTTGCTCCTCAGGCGAAGCAGAGCAGAGAGAGAAACAGGAAGTTCATCTGCTTTTATAATGTTACAGACAGGAAGTGGGAGTGGGCTAACCTTTGCATCTGAGGTCAGGTTACAGACCACCTCTCAGTCCCCCAGAGGCTCAACCTGTAACATTGAGTCAATCTCTTTCTCTTCCCTTTCAATGTCTTAATTATTCCCCATGGTTTACAAATTTCCATGTTTGTCTGTTGTCTACCCAAAAAAATCTTTCTTCATTAACAAACCATATGCCTACGTGTGTGTTGGCAACCTACTACTCTTAACAGTCATCCTTTACTGCAGGAGTATGTGCAGTTGATTTAAAGAAGCACTGATGTTGCTGAAACATGAGAGTAACAGTCATTTTGCCCAATTTAAGTTCTAAAGAGATCAATAGGAAGGGATATGTATACAAAACACCTTGGTACTAACATCCTAATGTTCACATCTGCTTCAGGGTGCAAACTGAATGCCCAATAGAGCTGGAGCCTATTAAGTATGCTCCTGGGATACATCATCTGGTTTACCTTCATTCAGCAAAACACAATTCCTATGATTCATAGTGAAAAAAAAAAAAAAAGATGACCTCATACTTAGGGCAGTCATTCTGACTTCTGCTTTATCAAAGTATCTTGGAAGTTCCTTTGTGCAGTTTAGCCCTAGATTCAATACATTAATTTGGGAAGCAAACATTAAAAAAACCGAGATGGAACCTTCAGAGCAAAGAGTAGGACTGTTAAGATATCAAATACACAGACTAGAAATGAGAAGTCGTTTGGGACATTTGCTCACATCTTAATATTAAACCAATCAGAGGTTCAGAAACACATTTTTCCTCAGGTCATCATGGCAAAAATGTGGGTTAAGAAGAAGTGTTTCTCATGAGGCACAGTCCATTTTCTTTAAAATTTGGCCATTTTAATCCCTTTAGTCACCAAGAGTAGTGAAAATGCCCTTCCATCTCTTCTGTGTTTCTCTTTGGAATTAGTTTTTGTTTAAAAGGTCCTAAGTTCAACAGAAAGTAATGGGGAGCATTTACAACTTGCAGTAAATAGTTCTGGGTATCATGAAAACATCAACTTAACTTGTTCTAGATTTCCCAGCTACAAGAATCTGTAAACTAAGTGGCAAAAAAAAAAAAAAAAAAAAAAAACCAAACTTCAAAAGAAAGGTAAAAAAACCCTTCCCCATACCTTTCCCCACCAACAGCAGTGAGGTATTCTGATCTGCNAATTTGTAATTTCTGGAAGTGCCAAAAACACCTACACCTGTACAAAATCAAGAGGAACTCTGCCAGAGACCACACACCATTAAGCACCCTGAAAAAAAACCAAACAGATTCTAGGTACTTTAGACAAAATATCTTACTAAGTCTATAACAATCACGCTGTGGCTCAGTCCTCCCTTTGTAAAATGGACAAGTTGCCCCTTCCAAAGGTATAATGAAAAATAACGCATAAATATTTGAAAAGTATTTTGCAGCACAGATAAGCCTATGTGGAAGAGAAAATGTCTTTAATTAGAGCACGATACAAGTATTATATTTCCCAGATAATGTGAGTTAGGGACACACATGAAACAACAAAGCTAAAATTCTGAACTCAGAGAACATAACCCATCTGTGCAGCGAATGAGGCAGTGGTCCTGTAGGAAAAAAAGCCAGCATGTGATCCAGTAATTAAAGACTGTTCATGAAACATAGCCACAAAGCAGGCAAATGCTTTTAAAAGAGCACCCTTAATGCTGGCATTTCCTGACTTGAAAATTTCATTTTGAAAACTTAATATTTTCAAGATTTTTTTTTAAGATACACAGTATAGGTCCACTTAGAATAAGTCCATGCATATATTACATTAATATTTTCTAAAAATTCTTTAGCTGTTATCGTGAAAGACTGCTCTTTCTCCTTCCATCAAACAAATGAGGGTTTTAACAATTATACAGTTATAAGAAGCGCTTTAGGGAATGACGCACTTCAAGTATCTTGGTTTAAACTTTATGGTGCGAAGAACAGGCTGATTTATGTTTGCAGGAAACAAAGGAAATTAGGATAAAAAAATAAAGGCGGTTTTTCCCCTTTTCTGGCCCTTCTATTGCGATCCAAAGACTCTGTAATATCCATCCTTAATCCCCTGCTATCCTCCTGTAAATGCTGTGAAGTCCTGCAATTTGCATCAGTTTCTGTGCTAGATATTTTTATGTGAATGCTAACTGACTGAGAATGGTGGAAGCTCAGTTTGTAAAGGACAACTCAACTGATTACTGTATAAACTAGGCTTTCTCCTTGGAAAATCTAACTAGTATATGCAGTTGTCAAACAACCCAGCGTAAGCAGGTTTGCCTGGTGAATCTACTCAGATGCAGTGACTTTGACATCCTGATCACTAGTCATGCCAGGGAGTGTGGATACACCATCTTTTCACTCAAGTCTATTTCACAAGGCTTGCTTCATAGATTTGAGAGGTGCATTGTAACAGCAGTCATCTCACAGGTTAAACCTACGCAAAACCCAATTTGCCTGTCCTAATTTTCTTCAGCAACTAGCCCTCAGCATCTGTCCTTGCCTTCCAAGGTCTGTAGGCCTCTAGCACTTTTTCTCTTCTCAGCCTGTTCACAGAGAAATTCTATAGTTTCTCTGTACCTGCCGCACATTTGTCAGCAGTTGTTTTGAGACTCACCAGTCAGGTGCAAATCTCCATTAGTTGAGGGAAAGTAAGTCCAAGACCTAAACTAGCACTCACAAAAGCCATCTGTCATGGGATTTGATTTTCATATGAGTCTTCCCATAGCCCACAGGCTACTTCAAAACCATCAATCAAAATACTTCACCATTTCATCTATGTTTGCATTATTTTTTAGGGTATGCAACAAGTAGAAAGACAGAAGTCATTTAGATTTTGACTAGTTTAGTATCATCCCTAAGGCAAATCATCATTCTTTAGGGTACTTGGTAATTTCTAAAAGCTAGAAAATAAAATGCCCTTTCAGGCAAGCTATGTCACACAGTGAACAACTTGCACCTTCCTCTTAGGAATTTGCCTTTGGGTGGGTGTGTAGACAGAATACTGGAAATCATACTGAGTAATATTTTAAACTGTCATTTAAGCTACCTTTGAAAATGGGAACCTAGGGAACTCATTCCATAATTTAAACATAGGAATATACTTCAGCAATTAAGCTAAGCAATTGTCCTGAACAGAAGGCAAATCAGAAGTCTTTAAAAAGTGTTAATAAAATTAGTCTTCTGAGTATATCATAGAATAAGCTGATAATCAAGAAAAAGTATATAGTTCAGCATTCAGGCAGAGATTCAACATTTCTTTGCTGTACCAGGATTGCTCCATTCTATTTGAGAACAGAAACAGTGTAAGAAAGCTTAATATGACTCTGGTTTAGTGTAGAGTTGTAAAAAACCACCAGTTATAGCAGAAGAGTTACACAGCAAGATAACATGAAGGCTGATGCAAGGTAGGTTTTAATTCTCAGGTACATAGAAAGCTAGGAGGTGGAAATTACCATTTATTTCACATCTAGTTTAGTTTCAGATTCAGATTTTTCAAGTCTCCTGCAGTAGAATCTTTCATCTCCAGCCTCATGAACCAGAATCATAGAATCATAGAATGGTAAGGTTGGAAGGGACCTCAAGGATCATCTAGTTCCAACCCCCTGCCATACGCAGGGACACCTCCCACTAGTACAGGTTACTCAAGGCCTCATCCAATCTGGCCTTGAACACATCCAGGGAGGGAGCATCCACAACCTCCCTGGGCAACCTGTTCCAGTGCCTCACCACCCTTACTGTAAAGAACTTCCTCCTAACATCTAGTCTAAATCTCCCCTCTGCCAGTTTAAGCCCATTGCCCCTTGTCCTGTCATTGCAGGACCTTGTAAATAATCCTTCCCCAGCCTTCCTGTAGGCCCCCTTCAGATACTGGAAGGCTACTATCAGGTCCCCTCGAAGCCTTCTCTTCTCCAGGCTGAAGAGCCCCAACTCCCTCAGCCTGTCCTCATAGGAGAGCTGCTCCAGCCCTCTGATCATCTTTGTGGCCCTCCTCTGGACCCGCTCCAACACTTCCATGTCCTTCCTGTGCTGAGGGTTCCAGAACTGCACACAGTACTCCAGGTGGGGTCTGACGAGAGCAGAGTAAAGGGGCAGAATCACCTCCCTTGCCCTGCTGGCCACGCTTCTCTTGATGCAGCCTAGGACTCGGTTGGCTGTCTGGGCTGCATGTGCACACTGCAGACTCATGTTGAGCTTTTCATCAACCCAGACTCCAAGGTCCTTTTCCTCAGGGCTGCTCTCCAGCCATTCACCACCCAGCCTGTATTTGTGCTTGGGATTGTGCCTACCCAGGTGCAGGACCTTACACTTGGCCTTATTGAATTTCATCAGGTTGGCCTGGGCCCAACTCTCCAGCCTGTCCAGGTCCCTCTGGATGGCATCCCTGCCCTCTAGCAAGTCGACTGTGCCACACAGCTTGGTGTCATCTGCAAACTTGCTGAGGGTGCACTCCATTCCTCTGTCCATGTCACTGACAAAGATGTTAAACAGCACTGGTCCCAGCACTGACCCCTGAGGGACACCACTTGTCACTGGTCTCCAGGTGGACATTGTGCCGTTGATCGCCACTCTCTGGGTTCGACCATCCAGCCAATTCCTTATCCAGCGAGTGGTCCATCCATCAAGTCCATGCTTTTCCAGTTTGGTGACCAGGATGTCATGTGGGACAGAGTCAAATGCTTTACTCAGGTCCAGGTAGATGACATCAGCTGCCTTTCCCTTGTCCACTGTCGCTGTGACTTCATCATAGAAAGCCACTAAATTTGTCAGGCAAGATCTGCCCTTGGTGAAGCCATGCTGGTTCCCACCAATCACCTCTGGTTTGTTTTCCATTTGCCTTAGCAGGACTTTCAGCAGGATCTGCTCCATGATCTTGCCAGGCACAGAGGTGAGGCTGACTGGTCTGTAGTTTCCAGGGTCATTCTTTTTACCCTTCTTGAAGATGGGTGTTATGTTTGCCCTTCTCCAGTCAGCAGGAACTTCACCAGTCTGCCATGACTTTTCAAATATGATGCACAGTGGTTTGGCAACTTCATCTGCCAGTTCCCTCAGGACCCGTGGGTGGATCTCATCAGGCCCCATGGACTTGTGCACATTCAGGTTTCTTAGGAGCTCATAGACATCATCTTCTACTATAGTAGAATGCCAAGTACGGTTGGTCAGTAGATCTAGATCTAAGTGTTCCCAGAGCATCTGGCACTTATGGCCACAGACTGGAGAAATGCCGAAACACTATGTAGCCCTGGAAAATATCTGCCCTTTACAGGCATGTAGAGGTGCAAGGCATCTCATTTCCCAGACTTTTGCAGCAGCCTGGTATCTATCAGATTAAAAATAGAACAAGCAAACAACAAAAAACCCACAACACCACACACACACAAAACCCCACCAAAATACAAAAACCACAACCAAAAAACAAACCACCACCAGAGTCAACTTTAAGAACATGAAAACAATCATCTTTACAGACTAGCAGATCTTTTGAGACTCCTCTCCAGAATTCATACACTCATTTTTCACTGGTTTGTTCCTAAAGAAGTAAATCTATAGATTTATTTCTGAAGGGTCACCAAAAAAAAAAAAAAAATGAAGCTTCTTACAAGTTCTGACATATTTTAGATAATAACTTTATGCAACCTACAGATGTGATTTAATAGAAGTCAACTGTCTGCTTTTCTACATAGGAATCAGAGGATTTGAAAATACCTTCACAGAAAGAAGGGGTGGGCAGGAAGGCAACTAATCTTCTGTTGTCAGATTGTTGTAAAATATGCTATCATTGCAATACATTTAACTAGTCATCTTGTGATTGGGGAATTCACAGTGAGTTGAGTTCCAGTTCATTACTTTGAGGGCTGTGGTGCTATTGTCAAGGCCTCAAAACCAGGAAGATGGCCTAACCTCCAGGTTAGAGAGGCTACAACAGCAGAAAGGCAATTATACTGTAGGAAAAATGTTGTCCACTAATCAGCTAGCAATCAATTACTAAGAAGAGAAGATAACCCTATCCCCACTCAAGCTCTTCAGTATTAATAGTGCCATCATGTAATTACTTTAGGCATGGGCAGGTGCATGAAAGGACAGACTCTATACTACACTGCTTCTAAGATTAATGAGTTCTGTCAATTTGCCCAGCAGACATCTGATTCTTCAGCTTTGTGTAGCCGCTAGTTTCACACACGCCTCAGGGCATTTTTTGCTGAAAAAAAAAAAAAAAACACAAAAAACCAAACACTAATTTAAACACATCCAATTTAAATACATCTTTTAAAAATCCCTAATTTTACAAGGAAGACTGTACCAGAAATATTTCTAGTATGACTATTAATACAGCATTTTTTCTTATTTCCGTTATTCCTTATTTTAGTTAATGAGTGAAACACAAGGTCCTAGAAGCATACAACACCTCTTAGAAAATGACAGCACACAATCCTGCAGTCACAGCATCCTGAATTTCACTCCACACAATCAATTCCAATAAGTCTAAAAAAAAAGAGGGGGGAGAGAGGAAAAAAAGAAATGTTTCAGTAAATAAGTCATTGCTCAGAAACCAAGGCAAAGCAAATACAGAAGCAGTTTGCCGCTAAGTTAGCAAACACGCTGAATGAGCACAGCTGCCAAAAGCAGAATCATTCTCTGTGACAAGCTACCAGCCTAGAGAGTTAAGTCAGGGATACGTAGGCCTATGGGTCAAGAATGCAATAGCTGAAAACAGAATTTCAGAGGAGTGGTTTCTTTTTCCTTAAAAGTTACATCTATTGTAGTCAGTGGCAAAAGCCAGTTAAAAGAGTTCTCAGATGAAATATGACCAATTCTTAGAAACATCTTCCCCATTTGGGAGGTGCGTGAACAACTCCCATTCCCAAATATATGACCTATTCAGGAATTTAAGTGACCTTCACTCTTACTAAAACTGAGAAGATGCTTAAATCTTTCAAAAACAATCCAAGATATTTAAAGTCATTTAGCTACTTAATCATGCAGACAGTCTCTCTGAGATCCTCTTAGGCATCTCTCTGAAAGTTCAGGCTCTGAAATACCTTTGAAAATCTGGCACAGATGCTTGCCTCTTCATACACACAGCCCTCATGAAATAGCACACTGATCTCTGTGTTTCTAAGTGCAATCATTCAATAACAACAACAAAGTGAAAAAAAAAACAAAACAAACAGTTGGACTAAAAATTAAAAATTCAAGTACTACAGCTGAGGTTACCACTCACCAGCCAAACTTCATTAACTGATCAGAAGCAAGGTCCAATTCCCTCAGTCGCAAAAAACTTAAACTACTAAAAACCTCAGGAACCATGATGAAAGTAGTAGTGTTAACTTCTTTTTTCCTGTTCCCATAGGCTAAATCTAAATTTGATTCTAGTGCTGCTTCTGCAGTATCAAAGTAGCAAACTTGCTGGCTTGGAAGCTATATTTTTTTTTTAAATCCCAAGTATTTCTTAAAATATTTAAGCCTCTAAATACAGGCCTAAGACAAAACAAACGAAAAAATTAAAACTTTTTTTCCCTCAAAGCTTTTGTGTGACAGGTACAAGAAATTACCTATTTATTTCTCTCCAAAGTCAATGTCACCCTATTTGTTCCTTTTCTGTCACTTCTGTTTGATTATGGAAAACAGCTAACGGTATCTATTTTTGTACCTTCCATTTAATGTCACAACTGACCACCCATGAAATCTTTCTTGAGACTACAATTATTGGATATTAGATTCTGCTAATTAATTCTCTGGATTAATTTCTTCTGAAGTAATGTTATCAATTGTTTCCAGTAAAGAAAAAAAAAAAAAACAGGCCAGCAGTAACTTGATTTTCACATAAATGGATTAAACCTACACAAATGCAGTGGTTGAAGATATCATTGATCCATGTTCATTGGCTGCTGCTGCTGTTTCAATTGTTACTTGATACAGTAAATGACAACAGAGTGGGAAATGGTTTTGATCTGAAACAACTGTTTCTAAGAAGATACCAGCAACTCTCTCAATACATAACTTACAAAATGCATTCTATGTATTGAAAACCACTAATCCCTAAAATTATGACTATTTCTGAAACTCATAGTTTATTAGTTTGAGCCTGAAAAATGCTCAGGTTCACAGACGACATTTGAAGACACTCAGTACGCAACAAATATGTGTGGGAATTACCAGGGGAGGAACTGTTCTACAAATTGAAAAGAGGCAAAAACCAGAAAGTGTCCTTGAAACTACAAACTGGATATCATCAGTTAATGATTTAACACAGAAAGACAAAGACTGATGTACTAGTCAGCATTCTATAGATTAAGGAAGACATAATGAAAACTTACGGATTCCTAACTTTTTGAAAACTACTGGAAAACATCAATTATTAATTTGGGGGTTTGGTATTTTACATCTGAAAACATGCCCTATTCAATTTCTTGTAATGATACTCTTGGAAATACTGGTTTGTATATCATATTCATTATGCACTGAGTGTTGTATGGTGGCCTAAGACTCAGAAGTCAAATTCTGTACATAATTCCTTCTTGACTCAGTTCAGTTTTGACGATAAAACAAAGCTGAGTAGTTTAAGGGCTGCTTCAGTTCATGTCAGCTGACAAGAGTTTCCAGAGGTGTCAGAGAGGCCATACCTTCCAATGTAGGGAACAGATTGTGCAGGAAGAACTAACCCCTTTATTAAATAGATTCTGCTCTCATGTCCTCTCTTTACCAGCATGACACATCACTGACAAAATAGGCAGTTTTTACCATGAAAGGTGCAGGAAATTAAAAATGAAAGAAAGGAATAAAAAGTGAAAGGAAAACAAATATCCAAAGGTTATTGAAGATACTACTGAATCCAGACAAACAGGATTTAATTTCACTGAATTTTATGTTCAATACTAGGAATTCTCAACTTCAATTCAGTCAACTGCTGACACAAGCAGTACTAAATAAGAAACAGAAGCTTCTACAACTTTATCATCTTACATTTAAACTTTCTGCTATGTAACCTCACTCCTTCCAACACAGGTTGCCATCAAGCCATTGGCAATACATGCTAAGGACTCAGGCACTTCACCAGTCTAACCCTTCCATAATAATCTCTGCCATACAACTTCATTCCAGATATACAGGCCTCCTTTTTTGCCAGGTTAGTGCAGGTGTTTCCAACACATCAGAACATGCACAGTAGATAGAAGCTGTAGCCCAGCTGCTTCTGCTAAGGAGCTGTTGTACACCTGTGTGACTGGGAAACAGCTCCCACATCACCTGTACTATGCACCCTGCAAGGTGAAAAAGTATTTCTACACCCTGACACTCAGATAAATATTTTCATTTATGTTGCATTTCTCTTTCCCACCAGTTTCTGGAGACAGACTGAATTCATTACACAGCATCTCTGTCACATTGGTAAGCAACCCTTAATACTGCTTTAAAGGATTTTTATGTCCTTACCTGCCTTGCCTCTGCAAAATTCTCATGTGTCTTGAAACATTTTGCAACACCTTTGTTAATGGCTTCACCAACAAATTCAAATTTGAAAAACATTGTTTCTGCATCTTATACAGACTTTAGACCATATAAAACCTTTTCTTTGTTCTTTAATTTACCACAATTTTAGTAGAAACACATCTTTCCATTGCAGGATCTTCTGAAGCTGTATTGAATGGCAACTTCAATTTTTTTTTCAAACTTGCTATAAATTCAGATAAATCCCTACTGTTCTTATTAATAACCATGTGCTATATAATTAAAATATTCCCATACCCTTAATATTTACAGCCAGAGGAGTCTTCACATACTGTATCTTTCATTCTCAGTAATTCATTCAGAAAATGTTACGATACAAAGAAGAATCTGCCTGGACATTGTGAGTATTCACATTTCTTGTTTATTAAAAATGCTTAAGCTGTCAGCATTTATGAAATGGTTATCACTGCAGGAAATTTGCAATATAAGTTAAAGTATGTCACGGTAATAAAAATGAAAGTCTGAAGAAGTTTCTAACTGTTTCAGTTCCTGCTCAGCAGAATATCACCAACTGGTTAATATACTCGGTTCATTTGATTAATTAGGTTCATAAATTACCGCAAATTATCCTTTTATCTCTGTGGTATTAGCAGCTTTCTGTTTTGAATACGTACTCTGTTTGTTAAAATGCTGACTGCTTCTTCAATAAGTCTGCTTCTAACAGAAAAATTTGTTTCTTCAGAATCGTACCTATTAACTTTAGTGACCAAAATAAATAACTATTAAAGTACTGTTATTACTCATGTTAGTATTGCAGACACAGCAGCTAAAGGAAAACAAGACAGATTCAACACATGTACTGTGAATAATTAGTTTTATAACGCAAATGCAAAACTAAAATAAAATCAGGAAATTCATTTCCTTTTGGAATGAATTGTGCTTACAAAAGATAAGGAGATGACCTAGCTATAAGTGAAAGCAGTTCAGACCTACTGAAACTTTTAATAGTGATAATTATGCCTAAGCTAGAAAGAACACGATTCTGAAATTCGGAGACCAGCTGAGTTTGCTGAAGAAGCAGTTCAGAAATTAATCTTTGCATGTCATCTCTGCAAATGTAACAGAGGATCACTGAGATAAATAAAGGATCTGATCCTATTTTAGCGGGTTGTTTTTTTTTTTTTGTGGTACTATTGAAGCATGCAGCAAAGAAACATTATGAGAAAACAAACAAACAAAAAAATCCCACACAGTTTTGCTGTAGACATCCACTTACGTCATCAGACAACTTCCTTCCTGCAACCAGAAGTGAGCTGAACTGTTGAACATTCACAGTTCATGCTTCTCCTCCTGTTTATGGCACTATGACCGAAATACTCACAGACCTACTTTACTGTGCTTCACATTTCTCTTTAAAACCTACTAATGCTTGCAAGCTCCACAGATCACAACTCGCCCCTAACGGTCATGCAGGGCAAGAATGAAAAATAACTTCTGATCAATTTGTTCTCTCCTTTCATAGCCACCCAAAAGGACTTGTCTAACTTGTTGAGTGACAGAATAACCCACACTTTCTTTCATCATCCATTTTTACTCAATATAGTGATATGTAAAATATGAAAGAAAATGAATTTAATGTTTTGTGGTGAGGCAGGGAGTAAACTTTTTTATAAAAAATAAAACTGTTACCTTCATTCACACAATAAGGTGAAAGTGGAATGTATTAATTCTTTCAGATCATAAACAAAAGGATTTGAGTGATATTTCTAAAGACCATGTGTTCTAATTTGTGCTTTACATGACCTTTTTTATGCTGTTAGTTATAGAGTGCATCAGCCTTATTTTCTGTTAGCACAGAGCCCTCACTGCATTGGAGCACCCCATTCCTATCTAATTTCTGAAAGAGTGTTTACTGCAGCAGTGCTTTGATAGTTAGGATCAGCTGTTAACATTACATGAACACTTTCTAGTTGTCAAATGCAAAATATTTCAATCACAGTATTTTCAGCAACACCTTTTCTCTTCAGTGGACAGGTTTGCTGAATTCTAAATAGAGTGTGCAATTCTCTTGTCTCACCAAACCTGAAGGAAGCAGACCTGAGAAGTTTAGCACTACACTGCTTGAGTTAATCTTGTGTTTATAAGCTTTAATGTGTCTGCTTTTCTCAGATAGGTATATTTTATAAACAATGTTACACATGGAATTGAAACTCTACCACAAATTTACAGTTCCATTATCACTATCCTTTTTTCTCTGTACCCTAAAAAATTACCTATCTGGACAAGTCTTCTTGATGATACTTACTGGTTGCTTGTGTTGTGTTTGTTGGTTGTTTTTGGGTTTTTTTAATTGTTAATCACTACTTCCAGAAGTGGTCTTGAAAGGAACTACACACCACTGGAAGAACCCATTGATCTAAGTCTAAAGAGTAATGGAAGAGAAACAGGTAGGGTAAGGACAAGAAAAGGGTGGGCAAGATTTCTAAACAGAAGCCCAAAACTTTCCCTACATATCCAATTGTATCATAGGAAAATTTAGATTGGAGGAGTTTCTAGCCCAAATTCCTGCTCAAAAGCAGGGCCAGCTCTGAAGTCTGACCAGATTAAAGATGGCTTTGTCTAAATTGTTGTAAAAAAAATTTTTTTTTAAATTGCATGGATGGAGGCTTCACAGCCTTTCTGTATGCTCTATTGCAATGTCTGACTGTCCTCAAAAGGAAAGTTTTCTCTGACACCAGCATCTCCTCTCACCATTCAACACTGTGAACAGCATGGCTCTATCTTGCTAGTCCTCTTGATGAACTTACCTCTGTTAATCAACATCCTTCCTCTATTAGGGGACACAAAAATTGTTTCTGGTATTCTTGATGTGATCCTCATGAATTATCACGCTAAATGCAGATCAATTCCAGTGATTCTCTTGAGTGATTCCCCGGCCTTCACTTCCACATCTCTTGTACTCTTTATTTTAAATAAAAGGAGTGGAAAAGCTCTTAACCACAGCTCTCATTCACACCTCTGCAACAGAAGAGGTGTTAGAGGCAGACACTCTGCTGATGAAAACAAGCCTTTCAAAAGATGGCAGAGGGCTCTGTCACTATAAATACACTTTAAAGAGATCGGGAGTTTTTTCCTAACATGGGATTCAGACCAAAGAAGGTACAGGTACCCAAAACCCCATTGCTGCTGTAGAAAGGCTTGCTCCTCCATACTACTACTTTTTTTGCTCACCAACTAGCAGCACGGCAGAAGGTTAGTGTGTTAAGACAGCCACCTCAAAACCAAAAGGTAACGTTTCAGGTCATCTCTACTGATAACTAACCTCATGCTTATGGAATTTCTGCAACTTTTTAATATATGCCATGGTATTACAGAACTGATTTCTTTCTTTCTTTTCCTTCTTACCCAATATCTCTATACTCCCTTCAGTTTCTGTAAACCATGATTATTCAAAGAAAATCCTTAATACTAATCACTCAGAGAGATTTGCCAAGGCACCATGTGGGCTCTGATTCCCAAGTCCCATTGAATTTGAGTGAATTTGGCACCAAACTACTTCAGGTTCTTTGAAAAAATGTCATTCTTAAATTAATATTGTGCAACCGGAGGTATTTGTCCTGAGTATTAAAAAAGTCATTCCTGTTCTGCTAGTTTAATTTTCTAAACGTTTCTTCTCACAGATTGACTCAATAGCCACATCAGGGTAAATCTAAGTGGAGTAAGAACAAGTTTCTCATTCAGTCACACAGTACACTCCTTCTTGATTAGAATGGATATTGTACATAATATGTCCCTGCAGATGTTTTCTCCAGTGGGGCACACCGAACTTCATTTAAATGCCAAGGCTCAAAATCTGAAACAATGTGACTTTAACAAAAAATCTGATGAGGAATTTGATGAGAAAATGGCAAGAATTCCTGTGGCATTTGGGTAACAATTTCAAGCCTTCATTTTAATAGAATAAACAGGATCATATTTCATTCAAATCTGGCAATGAGATGAGCTTTGGGTATTACATTGATATAAACCAATAAAGAATTTGCAAATTTGAAGCACTAATTAACAGACACAATATTAAATGAAAAAAGTTTGCTCGAGGGGCAAATATATTTTGAAGACTTCAAACTTTTATTAAAAGACAATTTTAAATAGCTTCTTCCGCATTTGACTATTTTGTTAGTTTCAAAGAGGGGGATTCTTGTGTTTTTAAACTAGCATGTTTAATATTGTTGGAATATAAATGAAGTGATAGTTTCACTTCTTCCCTTCTGAAACATTAACTCAATGTCATGTCACTTCAAGAGAAAAGAAAAATACCTTTTAAGTTGAACCTATACAGCCAAGACCTGTGTAAGAGGATGTTAGTATTTCATTACCTACACTGAACTCCGATGCAATTGCTATTAAATTTCTTTTTTAAAGTCAGTGCTGAATAGAAGAGCACTTATATTTAGCACCAGACTGCACTATGAGTCTTAACAAAAACATAAAAACAAACCAATGTAGACGTTTTAGTTTACCAGTCACATATGTAACATAGTAAGAAGACTTTCTTTACCTAATTGCAATGCCACACATAGTAGCCTTTGTCATACTACAATATCTAAGACTTATGTATCTAAAGACTCATACTTCAGAAAATGGGAATGTCAGCTAGAATATTAAGGAATGAAATCTATGAGACCGACCTTCATATAGGATATTAGAGACTATTTTTTGAAAGAAGAGGTTATTTCATCCTAAGCATAATACCATCAAAATCTGCTGATGATAAAGTCACTTGCTCTGACAACTCAGCAGTGGTGCTCAGCTTACAAGTTGCCACGTATTTCATTGATTAGCAGGTCAGCTATCTTCTTGTTTCAAGAAATTGAGGAATTTTTTATTTCTAAATCTAGGGTGCCATTTCCTCTTTTACTCTGTATATGACTACTGTGCACCTGTATGTAATCCTACAATGGCAGGTCCATCCTCCCTTTACCTTATCTTAGGTATGCCTCTGTTTTTCCTAACCATTTTCATTTTTCTTGTGTTAATATAGTTGATTGGGCTACATTTTTCCCCCTTTTTTTTTTATTTAAATGAAAATTATGAGGTAAGTGTTTAGAAAGGTAATTGATCTGTAGTTTAGAGATAAAAGGCCTGATCTTTCCCTCAGATACTGAATGTGCTTCAAAGTCAAGTTGAAGCACTTCACATGCACCGCTTAATGAAAACCTGCAGAAAATGGAATATTAAAAAAGCCATTAGCCATCAAAATAAATGACAGGGAGTTCTACAACCTACTTGCTGAAGATTTGTGTATCACTGGGATTCAAAATGTATACAATTTACAGACAGACATGCAATACTGCATTATTTTTTATGAACACCTGATTCACAAAATTCCACATGTAAATTGGATGCCCATAACCCTGCAACTGAAGAGTGCCCAGAATAATTTAGGGGTAGTATTCAAAATGAGGAAGCATATTTTTTTTTTAAAGATGAGACATAGAAAGCCCCCATAAAAACACATGCAGTTCAGAGGCAGAAGGAAATCTGCTTCTTCCTCTTTACACAACTGTGTATCTCAGGACTCCATGAATGTACCCCTATACTAGACTACTGGTCAATGCATGAGAATCCACATTTCCTTATGCTCCTATCCCAACTTCATAGCCTGCTGAAAAATCCAAGGACAACCATCTGCAGCAGTATATAAAAAGGTACAACTGTGAATAGGAATGCACATCCTCCATGGCAGAACTCAGAGTAGAAGACCATGTTAATAAAGATACAATCTGGACAGGGGTAATGAAAGAGAATTTCTGTTTCATTTGTTGTGCTAAGTGTGCCACACATACTCCAAGATAAATGGAGAGCAGGACAAGTCCTCTTAACCATCTTCCTAAAACTATGTCCACATAAGCCCACCACAACAAAGTCAGTTTCATTCCACTGTCAATATGTATTATTGATTTTCTTAAGAGAAAGAATGGAATGCAAACAAAAGCTTCAGAAGCACAGTGAAATGTAGAGGTTGTTGGGTTTGCTTCCTATGTAGCCCTTCCTTGAGAACAATGAGCTATTAGAGACATGAACTAACCATAAAAGACAGAGAAAAGTTCTAGGTATAGCAATTACAATATGGATAATTAAACATATGGTTGCACTGAGCTGGAGTGAATATCGCAAGACTACAGCTTCTTTGTGCTACTTTCCCCACCGTTGCCACATTACTAAGGAGTACATAATCTTATATTTACCAGGAGTTAAGAGAAATCAAGCCTGAAGTTTCCACTGCAGTGTTGCCAGTTCTCGTTTTTAGTTTGTGGATGCAGTTACTTGTTTGCCCACCCATCTAACTGCAGAATTAAACAACAGATCATTTCTGTATTAAAGTAGTCTATGTCAAATTCTTCTATAGACAGTCCTTACTGCACTACAACAGTGAATGCAATTTTCCAAGGAAATCTATCACAGTTTGGATGCCTAAGATAGTTATCAGTCTGTAAGCGAAAGTGTAAACACATTTGCACCTACAGCTGCCACATTGCAAAACACTTCTGAGGAACTGTTACAAGGATTTAAGTGCTTATTGTATCTACCATGCGATGCTGAATCAGTTAAAATGCTACAGGATTGACTGAAGTATCATGAACAGGAAGAAACAATTCAGCCTGCACACTCAGGGGCTCTAAAAGGGCGGCACAGGAATAGAGGTGGAATACAGTTAGCAGCAGCCTTTGTCACAGAGAGGGAACAATACTGAAAACAGTAGATCATTATCCAGATCATCCCTTTTGTTATCCAAGAAAGAAGTGAGGAAAGACATCTCAGGTAAAGCAAAATCAGAGAGACTACTACATAGAAAACTAAGTTTTATTAAAGAGGAGAAAAACTAACAACACTGAAGTACAGAGATCTCAAGTCAAGCTCAAGCAAACCAAGCAAAACCACACAACAGTGTAAACTCAGCTACAGCATACTCAAGTCAGAGTATGCATGGTTAATATGAAAACTTCAACAACTGGAAAATTTTAATGTAGAATGTAACATTAATCACAAATTTCAATCTTTACTAGTGAGTGCAACTTTTCAGATCTCATTTAATTCGGGAAAAAAAAACCCCACATTTTTTATACAAAGTACTCTTAGGTACCCTTCTATGTAAAACCTAGCCTGAACACCAGGGAAAAAATTTAAAAAGCAGAAGTTTTAAAACCATTAAGCAGTATTTTCAAGGTAAATAAACAAACATTTCATGGTACTTACTGCTACATGCAGTCAGCTACGTTGAGAGTCTGGCACACCTGAAAAAACAAATGGAATATTTATGCAGAGAACAATACTTCCACAATTATGGTAAGGCCTAGATCCTGCAAAGAGACACTTACTTTGCAATGTCAATCGGAATATGAACATCTTATGAGGGCACATAAGTGCCTGCAAGATTCCAGTCTCAGATAAGATGAACCAATGCTATCAATTCCCACGTACTTATCTGGATTAAGGGAGAGCTGTTTCCCTTATGCATTCATGTTTTTCACTTTGATTACAATACCTTTAGCTGGTTCAGAGAACAGCCAGACTAGATGAACCGTAAATACAGCATAAAAGGCCCTGGAACCTGAGTCTCAGCAATTCACGAGAGACATGTCTTAGCTGAACAAAACAGCACTTTAAATCTGTCAGAATTTACTGACAACCATTGAAACTAGCACTGCTGAAATTAACCAGCCAGCCAAAGAAGTAGCTTCATTTGTTACCTAGAGCCATCCTTTTCTGCTTCATAACCAAGCTAATAAAGTATCTAAATGCATACATTAGAAGACTTCAATATTGCTGAACACAGTATCCTAAACAGGAACAGTCCCAAGAAAGGGGAAGAGGAAAAGGACAAATGTCATTGCATAGTTTTTGCAAAAAAAAAAACAAAACAAAAAAAAAAACCAACCAAACAACAACAACCCTTGAGGTTGTTGGAACATTTGTAATACTTAGGTAGCTATGTGAAACTGGCAAAAAAAGGGCACTATGAATAATTCTCCTTTAAATACACATCTTCAGCAAAACACTAATTTACCCCCCTGAAGAAGAATGAATAGTAAGGTTTTGCTATAGAATAATGTATATAAAGTAATTCATACTTTCTTTAAATTCTTCATTTCTGAGATACTGGCAGAGATTTTAAAGAAATTTATCTAAGAAAGTAATTGAATAGCATGGCTGGTTTACCATCTTATAGTTAGGCTCTTTTCGATACTCATTCCAATAGAACAGCACACTACTGGGGTCATCTTTTTTCTAAACACCACAAGCACGCACAGCTTCCAACAGGTAGGCAGCAGGATTTGCACAGGAAACAGGAATGGGCAAGTGTTTGACAAATCCGGGAGATCAAGAAAACTGCACTTATTTTAAATTTTCAATAGCAACAAACAAGAGCCAGGTCAGGCTATTCAATCAGAGGTCAGAAAATAATCTGTTTAATTTTCAAAAGCTTTCAGTGTTAATTTAAATCTGTTTCACTTTAGGAACCACTAAAAGGTTTCAGGGTGAGAGTCAGACAAGGCTCAAACAATCATCTGGTCTTCAAACTCTGCCACCTTGGTCACTACTGAATGTCAATCCAAGTACACCTGTACATGGTGTGTCTAGTTTTCTCCTAAAACACACACATGAATGCGCTCATACACTGCAATTGAAATGAAAATTTGAAGTACTGTGAGATTTCTGTCTGTATGTATGAAAAAGACAAACAACAAACCCAACAAAGAACAGTACACCAACCTATTTCAATCATTCTGTGGGCAGCCCTGCAAACTTTATAATTACGGATTTCAGAAAGCACATCTTTTATGCTCTAAGTACATATCAGTATGTAACAAGTTTCACAACTTCAAAGACAGTCTTTCAATAATCCAGAAGAATATATGTTTTTAAAACAGGTGCTGTGCTGATAAAGCTGCTAGGAAAGGTACATTGTCAGGGCAAGACAGATTGTTTAGAATTAAGACCTATCGTGACTGCCCACTGACTTGTCTGGTAAAATACAAAAACCTATTCTACTCCATGCTGGGATCCATCCTCAGCTCTCCGAATTTCAAAATACAGGAATCAAATTCTACATAAGTGTAACACAATGGTTTCTGACAAAAGGAAAATGCTGTGTGTAACAAGCAGGCACTTCTGCAAAAAATCCAAAACAGTCATCTCCACAGGATATTATTGCTAGAGAAAGAAGTCACTGCCCTATTACAATTTCTCACAGAAAAAGTGGCTTTAAAAAATAAAAGCTAAAATCACACACCTTAGGCCATCAGTATCTATAGACCACTCAAGGCAAATCTTTCAACATCCTTAGAGATGTGTTGAGGTCTGCTTGCTGAACTCTCCCTACACAGTTTTGCTGGGGTCAAGCACCTCAGAATAGAAGTTTCTGAGAAGAGGCCTCCTTTTTGTACCTTTTCTGTACTGAGTAACACTTCTTGGATGGTGTTCATCTCTCTGTCCTTTCTATTACCCTCTAAGAATAGCACCACTCAGAACTGCTGCTCTCATTGTCGAGACCCATGCTAGACCACCAGACTCCCCTACAGCATACCCACTGATTTCCTATACATCCACTTCTTCCCCAGTTTTGAGGTTATTCATTCACAATCAAACATGGAGGTTTTGACACGATTCCTATGTACAGACCATTTGGTGAGCGCAGAAGATCCTCTGCACATATGCAGATAAACACCCATAAACACGCACACAAGGAGACATTGAAAAAAATCACTACCTGCTTCCCTTTCCTGAACTTCTTTCTGGGTTCAGGTCTCATGGGCCAATTCTTGCTCAGATAAATACTTCTGAAGAGACAACAGATTTTCTTTAACAGTTAACACTCATTTTTTGAAACATGTTTTTCCCTTTTTGCCCTCCCAGTTACTTGCCCACGGCAGGCTGTGCAATGAATTCTCCTTCCTCAGAGCTTTCCAGTTAAAGCAATTCCTTCCTTTACCAAGCATCCTTTAAAATGGTTTCTATAATTTGCTTGGGTTTTTTTTCTTTATAGTGCCTGGTGATCTTTCCACTGCTGTCCTTATAACCACCTTAGTCTCCAGTATATAAATAGAAAACCAATCAAGATTCACATTATTTTATATACACAGATCATGTAAGTAATTTTTCAGTAATAATTTTTGAGCAATACTTTACAGTTCATAGTTTCTTTCAGTTTTGGGTTTTTTTTGCTTTGCATAGTAAATGCTTCAGTGAAACACAGCCTTGCGAAAACCTGTACAGGTCCCAGCGCCAGACTCTACTCTCAGACTACAGTATTCTATCCTAAACCTGAAGTGTAAACAGTTTTCAAGTTTCCCCAGGACCATCATTCATGTGACAGAACTTTTTTTAACTCCCAGGTACCTTTAGCCAGAATTTGACGTTGATTTTGCTTACACAGGCAATATCCTCTTAAAGATAGCAGAAGGAAGAGAATCAAAAGACCCTCTCTGCACAGACTAAGCTTTGATTAAGTTCTTCAGAGGTTAGAAATTCAGCCAAACATGAGACTTTGAAATTAGAATTGTACAACAAGATGAAAAAAAGAGGCATGCTATAATATGAAAAAAGAGAGATCTTAGAAAAGATACAGTGGGTTTTTTAAGGTCTAAAACTTAAGTTTCATTTAGGATTTCAGACCTCAATGTCTCATAATATGGGGGGAAGTTCAACTTATTGCTAAGATCAATTGGACCTTAAAAGGCCACACAGATTTTTTTAAATTTTTTTTATGATGGATATCATATGTAAGGTAGATTAATTACATATACTATAGATAAGTAAACTGAGGCAAAGAAGTTCGTGTGTTTGGCTGAAATTATACATTATTAAGCAAAGCCTACTTTTAAAAACATAAAGTACTTCATTTAGAAATTACTGTTGATGAAAATCAAGTATCTAATTATAATCAAGTAGTAACAAGTTAAGGTGTCACGTGGGAGTGAAAATGAGAAACACACCGAAACCTGTAGGCTTGTTGTCTGGAAGCAATATACACTGGCTCGGAGTGCTTTCCAAACAATACATTGTCATTAAAGCATTTTCTAAAATGCATCTTGCAGTACATTACTGCCCAGTGCAGTCATCTGAATCTATGAAATAAGATGCATCTTTACATCCTGTCAGAGTCAGTCATTTGCTGCATACCCAGTCCTCTGAGGTGGAAGATAGGGATGAGGAGCAGAATCAGTCCCCCATAATCCACTAAATGGTTAGTGACCTGCTGCACCACTTAGGCATACACAGAGGGTACTGAGAGAGCAGAAGAGCTCACCAAGCCACTTTCCACCATTTACCAGCAGTCCCAACTAATTGTAGAGGTCCCAGCTGACTGAAGACTGGCAAATGCAAACCCAGCGACAGAAGGAAGAACACGGAAACTACAAACCTGTCAGTCTGACCTCAGTGCCAGGTATGGTCAGGGAGAAGACCATCTTGAAGTGACATTATGCAGCACGTGCAGGGCAACCAGGGGATCAGGCCCAGTCAGCATAGGTTCATGAAGGGAAGGTCCCACTTGACAAACCTGATCTTCTACAGCAAAGTGACTCACTCAGTGGACGTCATTCACTCAGTCTTTAGTAAAGCCTTTGACACTGTCTTCCTAGAGAAACTGGCTGCTCATTACTTGGATGAGTGGACTCTTTATTGGGTTAAAAACCATCTGGATGTCTGAGCCCAAAGAGTGGTGGTGAATGGAGTTAAATCTAGTTCGTCAGCTGGTCATGAGTGGTGTTCCCCAGAGTTCAGTTTTGGGGCCAGCTCTCTTTAATGTCTCGATCAATGACCTGGAAGAGGGGATTGGGAGCACTCATAGGACATTTGCAAATGAAACTAAGCTGTTGATCTGCTTGGGGGTAGGAAGGCTCTATAAAGGGTCCTGGACAGGTTGAACTGATAGGTGGAGGCCAACTATACGAGATTTAACAGGGCCAAGTGCCAGGTCCTGCACTTGGGTCACAACAACCCCATGCAAGAGGCTTGGGGAAGAGTGGTTGGAAAGCTGTCCAGCAGAAAAGGACCTGGGGATGCTGACTGACAGCCATCTGAACATGAGCCAGTAGTGTGCCCAGTTGGCCAAGAATGCACCTTGGCCTCTATAAGGAATAGTGTGGCCAGCAGGAGTACAGAGGTGATCATTGAATCATAGAATGTCAGGGGCTGGAAGTGACCTCAAAAGATCATCTGATCCAGCCTCCCTGCCAGAGCAGGATCATGCCCCTGTACTCAAAACTGGTGAGACTGCATCTCAAATACTGTGTTCAGTTTTGGGCCCCTCACTACAAGAAGGACACTAAGGTGCTGGAACGGGTCCAGAGAAGGGCAACAAATCTGGGGAAGGGTCTGGAGACATGTGCTTGTTTAGTCTGGCGAAGAGGCGGTAGAGGAGAGACCTCATTGTTCTCTACCACCACCTGAAAGGAAGCTGTAGTGAGGTAGTGATCAGCCTCTTCTCATTAGTATCAAGTGACAGGAATGAGACAAAATGGCCTCGGATTGCACGTGTGGAGGTTTAGATTGGGCATTGGGGGCGGGAAATCTCTTTTTTTTGAAAGGGCAGTCAGGCAACAGAATAGGTTGCCCAGGGAAATGGTGGAATCACCATCCCTCAAAGGGTTAAAAAAAAAGTGTTTACATGGCACTTTGATACATGGTTTAATGGCCATGGTACTGTTAGGTGGACAGTTGGACTAAACGATCTTAGAGACCTTTTCCAAGCAAAACAAGTTTATGATTTTATGTCACCATGCTTTTCCACCAATTTAAGCAAAAGTGCATGAAGAAATCTAATAATTTCTTTTAAATATTGTACAATGTTTATTCTTCAAATATCAACTTTCATTATAGGTTAAATACTCCAAGGTGCCAAGTGTCCTCAGCTGCCATGTGACATTCACTTTGGCTTTAAAAGTCATTACATTGATTACAATGTCACATTTGACTGATAAATGCTTCAGGACAAGTCATAGATTTATTTAGGATAAATAACAGCAAAAGGAAAAAGCAAAAACTTCACTGAAAACCGGTGTAGTTTCCAACACATCGGGCACTAGCACTTTCATTTCACTGCCCTGATGGAAAAGGGCCTAAAAAATAAAAAAGAAGACAATATGAGCCTTTCATCTGAAAGTTCCATACTGTGTAATCATTTATTTCCTTCTAAGATTGCTAGACTGACAACAAAATCTCTTAAGTTCGTAAATATTAAGGGAAAGGAAGAATGTAATTTTTTTCTTTGACAGTTGTATAATATCTAGGCATAAAGGGAACAGTGGACACTGATATTTTTCATGACAAACCATATGAACAGTGGAGAAGTCATGTCTTTAACACAGAGTGAAAAAAAAAAGCTATGTTATTCAGGAGTGGCAGAAAGGGCAGTTCTCTTCAAAAACAGTGTTTGCACATACTATGAACACAATTCATCCAACTACATTTCATCACTACACACAAAAAATTTTAACAGTGAACAGAGCACCAGCATTTATTTCCTATTTTGGTCCCAAATATGCCATCTCTACAGACCAGAATAATTAACTACTACTACTAAAATATGTTTACATTCTAATATAACAAAGTGGAAAAGATGTGTCAGAAAACTCACCCATTTAAAAAAAAAAATAAAAAATCAGTGCACAGGTTAATTGATTTTCAAGGTTAAGAGGCATCATCATATACATATTCTTACATAACACAAACCTTAGAGTGTCATCTGATTCTTCTTGCACCAAGTTAAAGGACAAAATATTGCTTTCTGACTGCATCTGCTCACGCTCCTCTGAACTGTAATCCCATAGATGTAGAGAAAAATGTGTGCAACCAAAATGGGAAAATGAAGGGTTTTAATCTAAAACAGTAACACTGTCTTCTCTTACAGGAAAACCACCTTTTGTTTGGTACTAGTAGTGATTTTGCAGCCATCACTAACTAGACCACTTATTGTAGTCAGTCCAATTTCTCATCGAAAACTGCAAGTGGTATCCAACATACACTGAGAGCCCAAGGATACAAGAATTAGAGCTGTAATGTCTCTAGCTCAATGACTCTTGTTATGCAGTATTTGGGGTTTGCTCCATTACAGAGAAACAGATTTACTGCAACTTGTGGACATTCATTCAAGCTTCAAGCAGCAGATAAGTCAGCCCAACCAACGATCCATTGTAGTATTTATTATACTAACACGATGATCTTTCAGTTATTGCTCATGGGGATTTCACGATAGGAACAGAGTGAAGAACAAAGAGAAGTGACAGCAGAACAAACTGACAAAAGGCTTGAGAGCAAATGATGCCTCATGTTAATAATTATGTGAGCATTTTTGGTTGGATCAATTTTTATTGCTTAGTGTAGGGGGAAAAAATATTTTAAGATTTTTCCTCTTTTCCTAAGTTTTGGCATTAATCTAGCCAGAATTTCAAGACTGGTAAACTTAAGTAGATAGACATGCCTCTTATGAAATTGACTTTATACACATCTGCAGCAAATACACTTTAATGGTTGAGAAATGGAAGCAATCAAATGTCAAAAAAACCCAAACCAACAAGGTCACATCTTTCAGTACAAAATCCCATGACTCAAGACAAGTGTTTGTTGTTCTTTTTTTTTTTTTCCCCCCTCAAATGCTCTACAATGGAGTTTCCCATGTTCCACACATTCAAGTATCTGGTTTGTATCTTGTATTTGATGTTGATACTGCACTGTTTTGAAAAGCACCTTAATTATATGAATAGTCAATGACTGAGGAAACAGATTCAAAAATCCATAGTTAGGGTGACCTTACAAATTATTATTTTTTTTAAAAACAAGGATAAAATGCTGATGAAGTTCTCCTGGTAAAATAGTTCTTCAAGAATAAAGAAGCTATAAGGACTGACATGAAATAAATTTGAAAAAGTAGTAATGGCAAGGAGTTTAAAGGTTTACACTTGAACAGTATTAAAAAATACTGAAGAAACAACAAAAAACCTAAAAGTTTTTTTTCAAAATGCAGCTCCTCTAGCACTTCTACCATAAGTAGCACTGAAAGCTAACTTTCCCTTTTAGTATGACAGCCAGAATTGTCACTCAGACCATCAAGCTATTAAATCAGTTCTTTAAAAGTATTTCAGAGATTCCATAACACTAGCATTCTAGAGAATCTTCCAGTGCCTTTTCAATCAAGAAAAACTGGCTGTAATTGCACTATCTGACCTTGAGATTAATGGCCTTGCCTCTTGCCTGTCACACTTACACAGAGTTTGGGGAACAGTCAGGATTCATCTGGAAGCAATATAATTCCTGTCTTTGTCTTTCTTTTCTGGACGCTAACGGCTTTTAGTCAGTCCTCTTCACTCAACACATGACACATGTAGCCATTCTACTTTACTTGTCCATTACCTTCAAGCATTATGACAAGAACAAAGAAACTTCTTTAAGGAGTTCAGCTATATGTATCAAATTTCTACAGAATCTTTGTTTATAAGTGCTGTTTTCAACCTTCACTAGTGTTTGAGTGCAACAGTTTCCATTCTTAATTAAGAGGCTGCTTAAACAAATATAAAAGGTGACAAGGCCTGTGGATTAAGCATTACTGTAACTGTTTCTCTAAGCACTTCTGAGAGAAGAGTTTTTGTTCCTAAAAAAATATTTCATTTTCTTAAACAAGAACCAAAGAAGAAAATCAACAATCACAAAGCTTCAGTTAATGGTCTGAAGTCTAAGGCCTGAGCACAGTACTTGATACTGCTTGGTAAAGATCATGTAAAGCATAGACTATAAATAGCACTCATCAGCATGAAGTAATACATACATTTCTATGGATACTTGTAGGACCCCTGATGTAAGCTACTAGAGGAAATAAAATTCTATTAGGAAAAGTGACACCTGTAGTCCTATAAGCTTTCAAAATAATATTTCTGCTCTTGAAATATTTATCACTAAGCTGCAAGTATAATATCTGTACTATCCTGCAGAAATTACACACATTGGACGGTTTGACTGTATCAACATTTTACTCAGTTGCACCAACCTGACATCTGGTGAATGTCTGTATTAAGGCTCCATTTCGAAGCATTTCAATTCCATTTTTACTCCTCATACTGTTTTAACGAAACAAGAAATCTCCTCTCTCTCATTAATAGGATACCAATGAGACAGGAAGGCTCTAGCCATAGCTCTGAGAAGCTCGGCTGTTCTTGTTGAAGCTTCCCTATCCAGGCATCACAGTAGGGCTTCATTTGAACTTAGGTAACACTTGGGCCATTGTAGCAAAGCTATTTTATTCTCTCAAGTATATTTTTTTTGCATGATTAAGCTCCATTTGAAGCTAACAGCAATCTTCCTCTTCCCTAGCCAAATTTTCCCAAGACCAGTCCCATCCATGAAATGACACTTGCGGCCATGCTTTTCTGTGTTCCCCAACGGCAGGATGTTCCATCCTAAGCTGTGGTGATGCACACCAAGCCTACAATCAAAGGGTGCAGGTTTATCTTCTACCTAAAGCTGCATTTTGCATTGGATTTTCAGGACATTGTGGTTTGTACTAATACTTCCAATCGTACCTGAGCCACCTTCTTTGTTTTTTCACCTTGAATCAGATCACAAGTAATATGGCAACTATGCTGTAGGCTTCGTAACCTATTTTCTTCCATTTCCAAAAGCCTAAAACTATCAAAGACCTCACTTCAGCTGAGTAAATTTGTAAGATGGTGAATAAAACAAACTTATATGAAGTTTGGAGAATATGCAGGCATTTTACCGATCTGAACTATCCAGCTACGCTGTAGTATCCCAAACACAAGAGGCATCTCACATAACTTTTACACTCCTATCAGTCTTAAATCACCAACTGCTACACTTGAAACAGAATGATTCTCCACTAATTCTCTACCAGACAACAAGCAATATTCAGAACACAACCAAACCTGTGTCTAACTGCTGTTGTGTTGTGCTGTACTTTCTCCCTATTCTTTTGTGTCAGCTCTTCACCAGAATGCCTCCCCACAGAGGGTGATAGGCAGCACAGCAGTGTAACATTAGCTCTGCCCTTCAATGAAGAATCACCTCCTTATGATACATGTCTCAGGACACATTTAAGAAAATGTCTACCTATGCCTTGAGTGTTGCCCTTTCTCCATCATCCCAGACAGTAAGAAAACTCAGTCTTAATCAGGGTAGAGAAGGAACCATTAGGTGAGTAAGAATTGAAAGAAAGAACCTGTTCTTCCTGATTCCAAGACTTCTCTGTTAATCTGAGCACAACAAAATAAAAAAAAAATATTTTGCTCAGTGTGTTTCAGTCAAGGTCTTGCACTAAACCCTACAAAGCCAACTACAGTTAGCTAAGCAGCACAGTGCAATGTTATTGGTGGAAGTGGAGATAGGATAGTGATGTCTGTGACAAAGATAGAGGAAAAAGTGTCACATACAAAATTCACTGCCAGACAACTCAAAGCACTCAACTTCGCATAGGTTGATATCTCAGGTGTTCTGAATTTAGGGGAATGGCAGGCAGAAGATTCTCCAAAATCTTCTATGCCAGTTACTTGTCATTATGAACATAGTTCTGTAGGTGAATTTGGAATTATGGGCAAATAAAACACAGAAACAACTCTGCACAACTTGCTATAAAACAATGCGGGTTTCTTCTCTTTCTGAGGGTAAAGCTTCCTAAGGTATGTTTACCTGCAAAGCCACATGGCAATGTTGCACTTGTAACACAAGCTAATTGCACAGGCTAACAACAGGAGGTAAATTTAATCTCTTGGAGTGAGGTACAGCAAGCATGAAGCTCTATAGGTGGCTTTGAAGTCCCCATGTACTGCTCAACTCACTCCTTCATTCCTACTCCAATCTAGCAAGCACTACCATCACCTGAACCATCCTGACACTCTATTTTACAAAGGGCACTGTCTGCCTCTCCCTCTGTCCTAGATGCACTCAGTACATCCCCTCTAGCAGCTCACTGCCATCTAAGCAAGGTTTAGCTTACACATGACCACATAACTGGGACAGGGTTTATTTTAGACTGCTAAAGAAAGACTCTACATAATTATCTACCTAACCCCACCAAGTGCAACCACCTGCAAAAGGCTAAGACTTGGTATTACTTGTCTAGCTTGGTTTTGTTGCTGAAAAACCTGTGACATGTTTCCAGCTTGAACCACGTAACAAATATCAATGTAAGAATTTGAAAATGCACACATTTTCAAGCCACCATTTCTTTAATGTGGGACAGAATAACTCCCCTATTGCAGCTTCTCTTTCATCTTCATATGTTACGGCTACGGATTGCATGAAGATATTATATTCACAATGCAGCTGTGCAATAATGGTAGCTTTGTCCTTCAGCGTAAAATAATCTGTTTTTCTGGCATGTGTGTCTTAGGACTAATAACAGTGAGGCATCCGAAAACAGTGATTCATTTTAAAAATTTCATTCAAACATCTGCACTACACAGAATTTACAAAGAAAGAGACATTAGTCTGATAATACAACTTCACTGTTTTGTGCAACCTACAGTGCTTTGTGTTTCCTACAGCTCAGAGTCACTGCCAAGGGATTATATGAAAGACTACTTCTTTTCCTATATATTGCTAGACAGTTTCCATTTATATACAAACGTAAATTTCAATGTAAAAGGCATTTCATTCTTAAAATTAGTTAGGTGCTTAAATGTTGTAAAACAGTCCAGCTATTAAATATATGAAAATGAATTGTTAAATAAATAAATAACCAACCAACCAACCCAAGATCAAACTAAAAATCCCAAGGGTATGTGCATGTGCTGGGTTGGGAGTATTCAAAACACAATGAGCTTCACAGTATTTTTTTAAGCAAAATGCTTTCATATAGCCCTTGAGAACTATAGAGTTCCCTATGTGTATAGCCATACAGACATACACACTGAAATTAAAGTAACTTGCCCTCATCTGCTCCGGTGTAGCTCTTTCTGATACCATAATTGAGGTCATGTAATAGAAGGAAATCACAGTAGCAAGGTCACATAATGGAAGGAAATCACAGTAGCAGAGACAGATGACTCCTGTTCAGATGATTTTGGAAAGGAAAAGAGAAATAGAAAGGTGAATTACACGGTAATGACAGAAATCAGTTTTTATGTGAAAAATCAGATGATGGATTTATATGACACGAGTATTACCCCAAATCACTCTGTAACATTAAAAAGTGGTTACGTTATAGGTTGAAGGAGATATTTGCAGAGATAGTCATTGATACTAAGTGCAGAGAGGAGAAATAAGACAAACAAATGGAAAAACTATATAGCACAAGGCTTAGGAAATATAAATATCAAGCTGATACCAGAATTAGCTTAATTACCCACTTTAGCATGAAATATTGGACAACATAAAGTAAGATCAAAATGTGTTAAGACATTTTCTAAATCTACTAAAACCAAAACAAAATTGTAGATGTGGACACCATTCAAAGTACCTAGTATTAGCTGGATGGACAATGAAACCTCTTGTTCAAGTAGCATACAACATCTTACCATTTATGTTCCTAACAGTGTTAGCTGTGGATGTGAAATTCAAGAAAAGCTGAATGGAAGAACAATAAGGTTGTGTATAACCTAGCTGTGACTAAACAAATAGCTGGTAGCATTTCCTTCTGATTAGACAGTCTGCATAAATTAAAGAATTGTAATTATGTCAGGAACTACACATTAATGAAACTGATTTTAATATATCATGAAGTATATTGGTACTATTTACTATGCATTAAGGTGCATAAAAACTTTGCTTGCTCTCATTTGCTTCCAGCAGCACACAGTAACCTGAGCAACTTCACATAGTAACCAATTGTGACTATTACAATCCACATAATTTATCAGATTAAAAAAAAATAAATAAATCCAAGCAACACCTTTCCATATGGCCAATTAGTGAAGTCATAAAATGCAGCAAATATATATGCCGTATTGAACATCTGTGTTGGTTATCCTATGGGAATTTTTAATAAAGGACCAAACAGCATATTGATGTTAATTCTGTGTTACCGGGACTTTAAATAAAAAACTAAAATAAATAGCATCCATTAAACTGATCATACTGTTGTAACTCAAATTGTGTTTATTATGCTAATGGAACATGAAATTAAGAAAAAGACCTTTATGCCAGTGGAATTAATTAATGAGCTTTAGGAAGGCATTGGGATGTAATTTATTTCTAGATAAGTAAGTCTAATTTGCAGTTCCATGGGTCTCTGCAATGCTGATTGTAATAGTTATTCCTGCAGATGTGCTGCTCACAGCATGTCTTTCCATTAGAACTGAACACCTCATTATATAAACTGTACCTAATTAAACATAATACAGTGGTGACTTGTTAAACTGGCCTTTTTAAGTCAGCAGCTGCCTAAGCTAATAATACTGTACACAAGATTTATATCATCTACTATATAATACTGATATTAAAATATACTGCCCAAGGGATTGACAACTAATTCATGAGTATGTAACAGGTACACTTCAGATTCTGCAGTGGTGATTAAAGGCTACTAGTCTATAAAAATCAAGTGAATTAAAATCTATTTGCAGTTCTAAATAATTATGAAAGTTATTTTTCTTAATAATTTTGTTCTTTTAACAGGCTATTTTTAAAAAACTGTAACACTTTTCCTAAGTTCTATCTCCATATCGGATATGGTTTGAATTCTATTTGAACACTTTCAGATACGTGCAGTCTCACTTTGTTTCAGACAAAACAAAATGAGAAACCATCAAGACAGATAGCATTAATTAATTCTGCAAGTTTGATTCTACAGCTATTTAGCACATGTACTTCTTTCCACCAAAGCAGATAGATTTTGAATATAAAATATGACAGTCTGTCCCCATGAAGTCTATTTTAGTCAGAAAATAAAAAGGTCAGAAAATACACTGAGAACAGAGTGATTCCCTCATGAGATAAGATAGGAATATTCAAAAACTACACAAGAGTATTTTGGATAAACAATGTTTGATCATGAAAACTTCACATTCTGTATAAGTCCTGTGGTTTAAAACTTGCATCCTGTTTTCTTCTTCAGAGGCTAAACCAACTGCCACTTGATATTCTAATGTAGAGTGGCATTGTTTTTGTTCAGATATGTCTTGCTTGCAGGTAGATGAGTGGAATGACATCGCTATTCCCTTTCTTCTTAGAAGCCTTTGTTTTTTCTTTCCTCCTTGCTCAAGTATGTAAAATTGGCTCATGTTCCACTAGCTCTTACTCTATCCCACTACTGAACCATCCGAAAATGTGAGCTACTCTACATATTGCTGTCACCTCCCCTCCAGTTAAGAAAATGAAGCTCGAATTCCGAGTATCTTTTCACATACGCCTTTCCAAGCAACAAATTTTAAAACATGAATATATTTATTCAAAGACACAAGTCCATTGATGTTCAGAATCAACACTCAAGTTCAAAATTCAGAAATGTCAGTTTATTTATTCAGCAAGGACTTAAAAGTTTCCAACAATATCTACTCTCTCTTCCAGAAGAAATCAAAAAACATACAAATTAAAAAAAAAAAAAAGGGGGAGTGAGAAAAAAAAAAGGAAAGGAAATGAAGAGAATCCAAAGAAAGTGATAGGCTTGACCACAAGTTTTGGAGGAAAAGATTCAGAATCAGATCAAATTTGCTTTGAGTCACTTTCCCTCCTTTACTAAACATGTAACAAAAAAGACAGACTTCTTAAATCAACCATTGCTTTATCTTTGTTTCCAGTAAGCTGTAACAATCAAACCACAATCCTCTTCTAAAGACTGCTGCTCTGATAGCAACCTCTGTCACTCTCATAAACCTTAATATCTGCAGCATCATACTTTACTTTTAAAGTTTCTTAGCAAAGACAGTTCAACAGTCACTCTCATCTTTTTCCCTACATGATTCTGGACTGTAATGTGAAATACATGAATCACTGCAAATCAAGGTAAAAGTCGGTTTGTGCTAGAGTTACAGACTCAAGAGTAAAGAGATTTATCCTGTCTTAAAGGATGCGCATCAAGGAGCAAAAACACGTGTGATTTAACTTTATTGGGAGAAAACAAAGAGCAGGCTTCTGGATGGAAAGAACTTGTACACAACTAGTTTATCCCACCAACAAAAAGTGGTTCTTAGGGTAGAGCTGAAGGCATGCCTAGAAGGAGCACAGGATGAATAAAACAGGTATTTGCATGAGAATCTGTGATTAGGAGCAAAGTCTGTATGCAAAATAATTTCATTGAAATTGTTCTATAAGCACTTTGAACACTGTTGCATTTTTATTTGCTGGATGGCACCACTTCTTCATGCTTTCCAATGAGAGTTTTCCCCAGTTAACATCTAAAGTATTTCATTCTTGCTTGGTATCTTTATTGTGAAATCTTTTATTATAAAATCCCCATTCTTAAAACAACTATGTTTAAAACACTGATTAAAAAACAGTACCTTTTTTCCCCCTCCATAAAAGTCCTATCTCTCAATAATCAAATAAGAAACACAACAGAACAGCAACATAATCTGCTGTAAGTAAAATTTAGCAGAATGAATAGACAAGAAGAAAATAGGAGCTCAGGAGTTCTGTGGGTCCATTATAATTATTATGTTCAATCAAAGCATTCCAGATACATTCATTTTCTTTGCCCACTCTTTTTATTGACTTGCCTTGAAATGGGAACTATGAACACTTAGAAAAATGGGTTCAAATACCTGATTTCACAACACATTGATGTAGTTACCTTGCCATCCATTGCCAAAACGCATTTTAGTAACGTAACACAGTGCAACTACTCTGAAACTAACATAACAGTATTCTGTAATTCTTCTACAAGTAAATACTGACATCCTCTGCCTCTTTAAGCAACAGAAAGCTACAAAAGAGTTGGCCACATACTGGATCAATTTGAAAAGCATTTTCAAAAGCAATGTTATTTAAAAATTAAAACTCATTAGTGCCTCCAAAAAGAGAAAGAGGTTTTTTTTAATTAAACAAAAGTCATATAAAATATGAACAACTTCATCAAAATCAATAGGGTTTATACACTAAATTCAAATTTCAACTATTTCACAGATGCATTTTTCAATGCCTGGGTCTGGTGAAAAAATAAATTCTAAATACATGAAGAGTGGTTTCACAAATCTACTGGTATGAACAAGTTTTCCAATGTCATTTTCAGTTTCAGAAATCAATTATACTGAAAGAAACTACTGGATAATTTGGTGTTTACATGCACTGAATTTCTAAAGTCTTTCTGATAAAGTGACTCAGAACTGGTCTGATCTTGTAGGTGCCAGAGAAGACTGGTTTGAAAGTTATACGTCCTATTTAACTTCTTTCTTTTACAGCTAAGCAGTACCATACACACAAGCAGTTACCCTGGAAGCATTAAAATATACCTTAGATTGTCACTTCTAGCTGATCATCAACCTTCTTGGGAGATGAAGGAGAGCGAACAACTAGGATCAACCAAAGTATCTCAGGAATTTTGCTTCCCAGACAAAACTAAATATATGCAGCAATATGATGAGTAGGGATTAAAGACCTCACAAAAAGACAGTGATTATTCAGTACTGCTGCTATCATAGAACCAAGAGAAGTTGTTGGATGAAAGAAAATGTTATGAAATTACTTGCATTTTTCCTCTCAAACCAAATGCAGAAGCTTATTGTCCTCTATACTGCCAAAGACTTTATTCACAGACTCTGTGAAACTTTAATCCTCTTTGTGGAATTCTTGAATACATGCAAAAAGGCCTTTAACACATTATTAACCTATCATCAACCGAAAAAAATCAGCATCATATGGTGAATTGGGACATAAACCTCGTCTTCTTCCAAATAATTCTGGAGAAATTGTGTCTGAAGTAAATCTTAACCACCTCTGAGTGACAAAAATCTGCACACTCAAGAAGGCAACAGACAAGCAAGGGGAAATTTTCAGCCACTGATGCCTTGCATTATCATTTCTCCAAAGGGACAATCTTTTTTTTTTTTTTTTTTTTTTTTTTTTAAAAAAGGGTTAAAAAACACTGAAAACTAATGAAGCTTTATTAATTCTAAGACTTGGAAGGCAAAGAAAAAGGATATGCATGTTATTTTGAGTTTATTTTGCTGCCAGACCTCAGATAATCTAAGACTGGGAGGTCACAGGCACCCTTACAGAGCGGAACTAACATGTTTGTTAACTGCCAGTGAAGTTACAGAATTGTCTTTTCAATATTTATGTGATTTGAGGGCTCAGTTCGCATTCCCCCTGTGCATACCATAAAGACCACAAATGAAACATTGCAAGTAGAACACAGAGAGTTGCTTCTGCTCCCATCAAGGACAGAAATCTCCCGACTTCAATGTAAACAGAATCAGGCCCTTCGTGTGCATATTAAATAAAGCAGGCACTTCTGTCTCAATCTTTTCTGAAAAAAAATGCTTTTGATGCCGCAAAGGAGATAAGACAATCTGATAAAAGCAAAAGATGAAAGTATATTATTATCTATACTATCTCCATTAGAAGATATAAAAAACTCTGTAGTGTCTGTATGTATTACCATAAGCTACACTAAAATTTGACCTGGTTTCTAGAGGACAGTTTTCAAAGTATCATGCTGCAGCAATTTTTGATTATATACTTTTACACAACATTTCTCATGCCACTGAAGATTAGTTATGTCTGCAAAATATAATATAAATACAGCACTAGAATTTTATCTTATCCCTTGGCCACTAGCTATGAACCAAACGTTCCAATATTGTTTTCTATCGGAAATATGAATCAGTAAGACTTTTCCTCAGAGTTCTTTAAAAGGTAGACATTATTATTACTGTTGTCACTAACAAGAATTACTACTTTTTAATTGCATGTGTTCTTTTCACCCTCTCAGGAGACTCCAACACAGAATCCCTCTATGATATACTTCAAAAGCACTGGCATTTTGAGTTACATTTTTCCAGCCTCAGAAGCAAATTCTCATAGCACCAGGGTGAAAAACAGTAAAAATCCACAGAAAGAAGCACAACTTCCTCAGTGTCCCTCAGTTCCCCTGTTCTGTAGGTCACAAATCTGCAGGAAGCAACAGAAGGGAGGGTTTTGCACATTCAGCAGGCCGTCACATATAAGAGACGCAGGCAGTTGTCATTCAGATGATGCCCCGGAGACACACGGGGTAAGCCTAGTACAATCAGGTGACATTGCCTGCAAGGCCTATAACACACTTTACTGAATCAGTTTCATACATTAGGAACCACACTGGAATAGTACCATAAGACCTCAGCTAGGTATGTGTGGTATGTTCTAGAGAATTTGAACTCCATAGGGAAGGGTTTCCTGGAAGCGGGAAAAAACAGAATGATTTTGAATTGAATGGAATCAAGTCAGAAAGGATTTTGATAAAACCTACTGGATGATTACACTGGGTGGAAGAATCCTAACCCAGCTGTATCCCAAACTAATTTACTTCTGCTAAATAACTCCTAGTCTCCAGACTGCATCAATTATTGTAACACACCATAACATCCATCAGTGCTAGCATTAGCAAAGTTATTTTTTCCTGAGACCATCACAAATTCAACACAAATCTTATGGGAAAGACAGCTGGCAAAAAACAAGGAAGAGAAAAAAATGCAAAGATGCCTTTGATTCCTCCTTTCTTTGCATAATGAATCAGAATTATAGCTAATGCCTAGCCTCATTTTTCCACTCATACCTACCTACTGAGCTTTAATGTTCTGTACAACTGGTATATTTAATAGCAGGGCTAATAACAATGTTTTAAACCCAGTCTACATTTGCCAGACCCATACAAGCACATAACATGGTGAAAGGTTGCAGAGTTGCCTACATGTGTACCCTTTGCCCAGTCATACCACCACTTTATTCACCCATGAGCTGAAGAGTTGCTCCAGTCACCACGTTCATTGTCAGGTTCACCGATTGACTCTTTGTACAAAAGGTCAGTGAAATCTAGAAGTATACACAATAATTTTGACCTTTGATGAGGGAAAAAAAAAAAAAAAAAAAAAAAAAAANCCTGATTAGATTTCATTGCTTTCCCATAAAATCTCTTAATACTTCTACCGACTTACTCTTAAATTTTCAACTTTTGAATAACCACATTTGCAGTGCTGATAATTTTGCTGCTCTGGGAACACAGTGAAATCTGGCTGCCACAACTGTGCTTCTTTTGTGTTCAAAACTGCACCACTTATGTATTTAAAAATACATATGATATTTATAAAGCCTACCCAAAACATTACCAAATTGTCCCATTTTCATGTTTTCATGACAATTTATATGTTTTCCATATGGGCAAGTGCTGACAATATGATACAAGCTTAATGGAACAAACTGTGGTTTCTCTTTATTGTCTTGGCATCAAAATTCTACATTTGCTTAAAAATAATTCTCTCCACTGTTTTCCAGGGATGATTTTTCATTAACACAGTATTAAGTGCTGCTCTCTCTCTCTCGTTTTACTTAACAGTATCCCAGAAATTTTCACTACTCACCATATCACTGCCTCTAGAAGCATTACAATTCTACTGAAAAAAACCAGCTGATACCCAGATAGAGCAGAGTTGTTCAGGTGAGTTGTCTATAACCTACAGCGAGCTCCACAAAAGACTCAGGTTTGGGAGGGGAGGGGAAATGTGCCTCAGTCTTTTAATCCACAGGCAGACAGAATTCATTCCTTCTACACTGCACTTCTGTTTTCTCCCTCCAGTTTTCCAGAAGCAGGAAGAGAATGCCTGCAAGCATCAAGAGAAGATTGTGTGCTAAAAGACTGTGGCTGAAAAACTTGACAGAAAATTATTTCTTTAAAAGTCCTCAAAGGCTACAATATAGCATTGAAAAGAGCTATTATTCCTATACTCCAACAGCACACATACTTTAACCATCTCCATCCAGACTCTGCTGCCTCCCTCTCCATACCTTACTGCGGAGTTGTCCATACCTTCTACTTTTCTCCTCCTCCAATTACTGCAGTCCTAATGTAGAGAAAGCTTTCCCTGACCTGAAGATCCTTGGTAGGCAGTCAGATGAGCTAGCTTTCTCTTCATTTAATCCAGCTCCTACACACGCTTCACAACATGACAGACATGTCAAATGAGCCATCCGCCAGGCCACTGACAGCAGTTTCTGGGGCATAAGAAAGGCAGCTGATGGAGAGGAGATTGTTGGAGGGCGTCAGGAAGACAGGAAGCCATAGGTAATACCATGAGTGCCCTGCTGAAAACTGACAGATTAATGGGTATGATACTGCTGGTTATTTTACTTACCTCAATTCTTAGTCTTGAATAATATACTTACTACTCAAGAAAGTGGAAAATACATTTTGCCAGAGTTAATGACAAAGGCTAATGCTATAGAAGTTGTGGATAACAGACACTATCTCAAACACGATATAAAATGTTTTACTTCCTAAGAGATGAATATTGATGAAAGCTGCTGCACTGATGGAACAAAACCAAGCTAATTCATCCACAGAAAAAGCAGTTAATATACAGAAAGCTTCTCTTCGCTAGCCTCTCACTAGGCTAGACTTTGGGCAAGCTGTTTAAGAAGTATGCTTAAAAGATAAGAGACAGATATTCCCTGACTGAGCTTCCTATTAACTCAAGATATTCAGCCACCAATTGGTGCTTCCTCCTACGATGAGAAAAAAGAAGCACTTCCACCAACTGTTTGCTTTAGAGGTGATTCACTTCAGTGACACTACTGTCCACAGACATACATTTGCTTCCATTTGTAACTCCCACATCTGAGAGGAAAAAAATCTGCAGTGAGCACTAGAAAAGCGCATAGATTGTCACTTCCTTTTTTAGTAAGGCTTTTTTTATCCGTTATGTGGGAAATGAACTTCAGGGTAGTCTTACTGTCTATACACCACATCATTCCATGCTCACAGCAAACTGACACTTCCATGAATGTAAACAGGAGTGCAGTTTCAGCAGAAGTTTCCATTGTTGGGATTATGCAACTAATTGTATTATTCTGACTCATGTTTTCTTTACCCCATTGTCTTCCATTTTCTCATTTAATTGTATTTCCTTTAACAGAGCGTGTGGCTGAGGTCTAAGAAAGTGCAAGTAATAATTACGTTTATCTTCTTTTTAGCAGGTTTTTTAAAGGGGAGATCTCTCAATGAGCATTAATAGCACAAGCATCAGAGGAACAGAACCTAATAATGACTTCTCTTGGTTTACTTCCAGATATTTTTCATATTAGGTACAGTTTAAACATATAGTATAATTAGGATGAATTCTCTACTTGCTTATGATCTCATCTTCTGCAAAAGTACCACAGTAGTAGTGCTAAACAGGCTATATATCAATATAATATTCACACAGTGCTGAATATTTTTCACCAATCACACAGTGTTTTGGAAAATCTCTGGAACCAGAAGTTCACATGATGAAAATTTTGGCGCACACCTGAACATTCTCCATTAAGACGCACTACACAGAGTAGTAAGTTGTATTCTGCAGTAGTTCATTTATCACCTAAGCAGAGTCTTGATTAAACACCTGTCTGTTCCCTTTATGTGTCAATAGCTTGTGTTTCAGGAATGATTGCTCAGTAACATGGAGAAAGTTTGCACACAGAAAACTGCTGAGTCTACTCCATGAAATATAATAGAATTACTGAAATTAAGTAAACTTCCTGGAATCTGTACAATGGAACCTACTGCAATTACTGCCTATAGCCTTAAGTCTTGAAACTTAACTAAATTGATCATTTGCTCAAACAGCAAGGTGACATGAGGCTGTGAATCATTCCTACTTTTTCACATAACTTACAATTCTACACAAATTGATTCTGAGTTGTCACTTAATTCTTCATAACAACTTTTCAAACTGTGTTGCAATAAGATGAGATGGTAAAGAATACTGACCATTGAGCAAACACTCTCTTAAGGGATGTTGATGCCTAGACAAATAGGGCAAATAGGATTTTTGTCTTTACAAAGAGATTAACACACAAAAGAAATCTGTTCACATGGAAAATTAAAACAGGTATTTTTGCTATTTCTCCTAATACTCACAGAGTAACCTGACCTACGAATTACAGTGAATGGAATGCCTCACTTTTCACAAACCATTTGAAAATTAGGTTTTTCCACATTAATCACATATTTAAGCAGTTTCAGTGATGTCAAAAGCTTCAAATATCCTTTTTCTTCTGACGCTTCTCTGCATTTCATCCTTTATCTGCTTTGCAGTTAAAACATCCACACCAAAAATTATTTATATTTATGGTCCCCAAATCTGTGTGCCGTTTGCTAAATATTTTATAAAACAGAACTACAGTACTTGTACTTTAAAAAAAAAAAAAAAAAAAGAGGTAATATATATATTTTCAGAGATGATAATCAACTGCAATCAGATCACTTTAATTCTTACTAGAAATTCAACAGCTTTCTATACTGGACAGAAGAGTTTAGCCAACCCTGGTAATGCAAAGCAAGCCAGAAGAAAATGCCAGGTATAAACACAGAGACTCCAAGAGTCAAAGAATGCACTAAGTTTACTACACGATTTCAAATTTAAAACATTTCCTTTTTGACTCTAGTTTATTTCAACAGATGCATGTGAGGTGTATAAACACTGGAAGTCTAGACTCCTTTTTACACAAATTTGATTTTTCTACCTTAATTATTGTTTATATTGTACATCATTTAGGTGTGATTATGTTATATTTAAGTATTCCTAAATTAATTCACATTAATCTAGTTACGTAAATTACAGTTGAAAAATTATTTTAATGTGACATCCTGTTAATTTGTTCCTTTGGTACTTCAGATCTGCATCCCTGGGGCAATACAACTGTATCCCATCTAATGCAAGACTTTCAAAGCTCCAATACAGTACACAAACTTAAGAACGTAGGAATTTCTATATATGATCAGAGTCACAGGCCATTTCATCTACCATCCTGTCTCCTGGAGAGAAGATGCTCCAGGGGAAGGTAGAAGAAAACCAGCAGTAGGTAGTAACAAAATGTAACTTGCAATGCAGTCACTTCATACAAACAGTGAAAGCAGTGACTTTAAGGAGAGCTGCCATAAGAACAAAGATGAAAAGAAGAGAAAGTAACCACTATAAAGAACACCAGGATGTTTCTTTTACATAATTTTATTATTATAATTTATTTATAATTTTATTATATTTTATGGCAAACATAACACCCATCTTCAAGAAGGGTAAAAAGGATGACCCTGGAAACTACAGACCAGTCAGCCTCACCTCTGTGCCTGGCAAGATCATGGAGCAGATCCTGCTGAAAGTCCTGCTAAGGCAAATGGAAAACAAAGCAGAGGTGATTGGTGGGAACCAGCATGGCTTCACCAAGGGCAGATCTTGCCTGACAAATTCAGTGGCTTTTTATGATGAAGTCACAGCGACAGTGGACAAGGGAAGGGCAGCTGATGTCATCTACCTGGACCTGAGTAAGGCATTTGACTCTGTCCCACATGACATCCTGGTCACCAAACTGGAAAAGCATGGACTTGATGGATGGACCACTCGCTGGATAAGGAATTGGCTGGATGGTCGAACCCAGAGAGTGGCGATCAACGGCACAATGTCCACCTGGAGACCAGTGACAAGTGGTGTCCCTCAGGGGTCAGTGCTGGGACCAGTGCTGTTTAACATCTTTGTCAGTGACATGGACAGAGGAATGGAGTGCACCCTCAGCAAGTTTGCAGATGACACCAAGCTGTGTGGCACAGTCGACTTGCTAGAGGGCAGGGATGCCATCCAGAGGGACCTGGACAGGCTGGAGAGTTGGGCCCAGGCCAACCTGATGAAATTCAATAAGGCCAAGTGTAAGGTCCTGCACCTGGGTAGGCACAATCCCAAGCACAAATACAGGCTGGGTGGTGAATGGCTGGAGAGCAGCCCTGAGGAAAAGGACCTTGGAGTCTGGGTTGATGAAAAGCTCAACATGAGCCTGCAGTGTGCACATGCAGCCCAGACAGCCAACCGAGTCCTAGGCTGCATCAAGAGAAGCGTGGCCAGCAGGGCAAGGGAGGGGATTCTGCCCCTTTACTCTGCTCTCGTCAGACCCCACCTGGAGTACTGTGTGCAGTTCTGGAACCCTCAGCACAGGAAGGACATGGAAGTGTTGGAGCGGGTCCAGAGGAGGGCCACAAAGATGATCAGAGGGCTGGAGCAGCTCTCCTATGAGGACAGGCTGAGAGAGTTGGGGCTCTTCAGCCTGGAGAAGAGAAGGCTTCGAGGGGACCTGATAGTAGCCTTCCAGTATCTGAAGGGGGCCTACAGGAAGGCTGGGGAAGGATTATTTACAAGGTCCTGCAACGACAGGACAAGGGGCAATGGGCTTAAACTGGTAGAGGGGAGATTTAGACTGGATGTTAGGAGGAAGTTCTTTACAGTGAGGGTGGTGAGGCACTGGAACAGGTTGCCCAGGGAGGTTGTGGATGCTCCCTCCCTGGATGTGTTCAAGGCCAGATTGGATGAGGCCTTGAGTAACCTGTACTAGTGGGAGGTGTCCCTGCCTATGGCAGGGGGTTGGAACTAGATGATCCTTGAGGTCCCTTCCAACCTTACCATTCTATGATTCTATGATAATTTTTATTCCAGTGCATCCATACGCCTCTGACACTCCAGCATGGACTACAACTAAAATTATTTTTCAGGACACAGTTATAGGTAACAAAGAGAAAAGGTACACAGTGTTGTTTAAAAAGTGCACTCCAAGTGGCTCACAATTATTTATTCAGGGGAAGTATCTGTTTTCGCTTATGTTAGCTTAAATCAGTAGTAAAATCTAATTGTGCTGTCTTTGATTTAGAAAGGTACAGTGGAAAGTTGTACTCGGATATTATGCAACTTAGGACATACCTATGCAGTATGCGAAACATGCAGAGGCTAATGATCCTTACCATCAAAAACTGAATTACAAAAATCCAAAGAGCCACTTCTCATAACTTATTATAAGAAGAGTATTCCACCAGGGCTGAAGCAATTTTTTTCCCCCCTCTCTCTAGATAAGACTTCAACCCACACAAGCCCAGAGAAGAGAGACCTTGATTTCCCTTCACCAAAAGCTTTCATAATAGCCCTCTTCCACTTCTTCCATGAGAAGAACCTGCATAAAGGGAGCCGCTTAGTGAAGGTGGTTTGAAATGAGCTCCCACAGAAAGCATAGATCTTTTGCAATAAAACGTGCATCAAATTTTACAGAAAAGGGGAATATCTCCTTGAAGCACATGAAACTAAGCCTTCTAGCAATAATAAGACAGTAACTCCACATAATGGAACTTTGCTTTTTAGTGTTTTTTTTTTTTTCTTTACATTCTTTGCATAGTAAAAGAAATTCAACTTTGAAGTTTTTCAGAAAACTGTGTTAGGAATGCCACATGACTCAGCCCAGAAACTCAAAAATCTTTTTAGTTCTACACCTTTTGTGTACACTTTACAATAGAGTTTAATTACGTAATCACTTATTTGTCAATATCAGGTTTTTCTCCCACAAAGTCAGAGACAGATGCAATATCATGTAATATTTTTCATTGCCATAATGGTACAATATGTGTTTACTGACAGACTTTTATGTGATTAAATCCACATCTCTCTTCAGTAAATACTTTATTATCTTAGTCAGAAGTCATATACTATAGACATTTTTTTTCAAATCAGTAGCAATGCTACCTTAAGTTGAATTTTGAGATGAGATTTTACTTTGAAGCAAACTTAGCTGCATGTACAGGTATCCTACAAATGCAAGTCACATGTCACAATGTTCTTAAGTTTGTTGACGTAGCCAAACTATGTAGCATCAACCAACCCATGGTCAACAAATAAAAGCGGAGTTTAGATTAAAAATAAATAAAGAAAATATCTAAAATTCTCTCTCAATTCCTGGAAAACAAAATACACATCAAGAACACAGTTTTTCTCTGTCCTAGAAAGTTAATTAAATCTAACTACCCAGATCATCATCCAGGCTTGATATATGGATGATCATAGAACAAGCTTGTGAAGTAAACCAGCTGTGCCTTACAGAATGATTGACTAGACAGAAGTTGGTGGATCAGGAAATCCATGCTTTGCCTGTGACCATGAGAAAAGTATACAAACCAGTGGTTAGCAACTGTAGCAGTCAAGAATGCAGATTTGTCTCATATACATTGAAAAGCTGAGACACATAATTGATTTGCCAGACTGTCTAGCATATACAAAACCTTCAACAGCACAAAATGCAGTATTACTTGAAACAGATATGAAAATTATACTTTAGAAATAGTACCCTACAATGTAGCCAAGATCTACCTCAAAGGTATTTTAAGTGATATTTCTTACCTTTTGAATACTTAACGTTAGTCTTGCTATATGCTTTCACCCTCAGTGCTGTTGAAGGAGTGTGTAGAAAAAAACAGTAGAAAAGAGAAGCACTAAAAACAGTCTAGTGAGAAATCAATTAAATAAAGCTGCATGATAAAGATCATAACAAATGTGTTATTTTGCAATTTCCATAAAATAAACTCAGAATATACATTAAGTACAATATTCTCAAAATTGGAGTATTATTTATTGTGTAGGTGGGTAAAGACTAACAAACTAGAGCTCTTCCAAACCGGTAAGTGATAATTTAAGGAAAATTATCTTTTTCTCACCCTTACATCTTTCTAGTAGGAATAAATAACAACTGATTTCCCTTTCTTGTTTCATTCTTCATTGAAAAGTAGGGAGTCTGAGTTTCCAGCCAGGGTAGAAAATTTACTGTACTCATTAGCATAGCCAAAACTGACTCAATTTTTTTTTTTAAAAACTTACCATATTGTTTTGAAAGGCATCTTAATACATGCACAGTATTTCCGTGACTCAGACTCAGAACGTATTCACTAGCTAAAGCTGTTCTAACAGCTCCTTTCCTTTCTAGCAAAGTTACCACTTCGGTTGATTTCTGCTTATGGAGTCCTACTGCCTGATGAGAGATTCAAAAAAAGCCAAAGCTCCTGGGAAAATGTACTCTCAACTTAGAGGGAAAAGAAAGGACATGTTCACCGAGATCAGATTCAATTCTGAAACAGAGAAAGTCAGTTTAAGATTAAAAAAAAAAAAAAAATTAAAAGAAAAAAAAGCTGTTTTGACATATGGTCTTCCTTTGTACATAAGACAAGTAACTTTGAGAAATTGTTCTGCTGTACCACATATAGGGCCCTGTAGGGCTTTTTCAGATGAAAGGAAAAGAGAGGAGTGCGATCTGCACAGGTGTCAACAAGAGTCTAATCAGACAATATCAGGACTGCAGAAGCTAGGCGCCAAACTACAGAACCATTACTACAAATTATGACAAAAAGATGGAAAAAGCTTGGCTTAATGGTCAGACTTCTAATATGAACTTATAAGATCTATATGCAATAAAAAGCCTTTAATGCTTGTGCTCTGAAAGAGTTGATAAGAGAACCAGTGATATACAAGGTAATATGGAATATCACAGGGCTATCATAGAATAGGTATTTCTAACAGGAACGCTATCTTAATAAATTCTTCATAGATGCTTTATAAATAATCAGTTGTTGGAACACGTGTGTGTGACACCTACAGCATCATATCTAAAACCATGTCTAATGAGACATGTAGGCTCTAAAAACTAATGGAACTTTGACATCTCTCACTTTTACAAGGCTTCCTGTGACTATGAGCAGCTGAATATTTTTATACATCTAGCATATGTCTACTGAAACACATGGACTGCTTCCTATATGAAAGAACACAGTTATGTGTAAATTTTAACTGCAATTTCTTGTAAAAAACATTTACTTCATCTCTTTCTCAATAATTGCAGTTATGACATACAGAATATATTGGAACTTCAGATTAACAAGCCTTTTTAAATCACTTCTAGAATAACTCTGATCCTATTTCTAAATAGTGAAGAACTTTTACAGGTAAGTTCATCTCAGAAAATGAAAACTAAATCCTTGGAGCTCCGTACACTTCAAAAGATGGGTATCCTTAAAAAAATAAAACTTAATCTCCCAGACCTGTCATATCGCCTTAATAAATACTTCCAATTTTGTGCCATGCAGAGTCTGTTGACAGGATCTTGATCTTTTTCATCAAGAACACACAAGAGCAGACTCCTCGGAAACAGAAACATACCAGTGCTGGACAGTCAGTGGGAAGTGCTAACAAGTCCAGCGTAGCCTGTAAAAGGTTCCTAAAAGAAAGTCGTTCAATTTAGTACTTCTTATTTAAAAAGCAGTATATACACCTTTGCTCAGTGCCTAAGAACTGAAGAACATATGCTTGGGTAAAGCACAGTACTTGCTGCTCCTCAGTTGGCAGAACTTACTCTTCACTGAAATGCAAAAGCACAGGATTTGACACATCACCCTTAATTTGTAATTAATCTTACTATAAATTCCTTCAATACTTGAGACATCACTGGACAGAATGTCTGCACAGCAAAGCTGAAATACTAATACTGTGCATGGATCTTCTATTAATTTTAAACATTACTACAGAGATAGGCTTGAAGTATCTCTCATCTAAGACTATTCTTCTAGGTTCAACCATAAATAGCAATACTCATTATTTCTTTTTTTTTTTCCATTGAAAGGAGTAAAGAATCAAAATTTCAAAAATTATCAATACCACGAGCTCAGCACATCATAGAGGCTTGATAGCCTTTGAAAACCCAGAGTAGGCACTCAAATCACCCTTCACTCTTGAAAAAATACCTTGCTCTCTGAAATGGCAAAATAAAAATCTTGTGGTGGTCATACCACAAGAATAACATAACGAAAATAATGCAGGTATTAAGGTGACTAAGTGTGGTAGATCAGTAACACAGAGTAAGAAGGGCACAGTCTCGTAACTACTCATAACCATTAACTTGTTTTGTCTACACGTTTTTGCAGGGACAGACACAAGGCATCTTGAGTTGTTCTAATGAAAGAAAGTTGTACTACCCACCATTGACCAGAAGGTAAGAAGGGCTGTCTTCGGCCGTTCAAAAGCGCACAAAAGCGCCTCCTACTGCTCCTCCATATACAATTTCTTGCAATTAAGTTAAAATGTGTTTGGGTTGTTTGTTCTGTTTTTTTCTTTTACAAGCTGTGTTGCAAGACAATTTCTCCTAAAAAATAAACTCATAAAAATGTTCTTTAAAAAAATGCCTGATCTATGTTTTCAGCCCACATAGATATTAAACCTAGTTTCCTAGACCCTGAAAAGCTAATTATGCATTCAATTAGAGTTTCTTAATAAAGATTAAAACTCTGAAGTCTATTACAAGCCCATATTTAATTCAACTGCCATTTTATCCATGCCATGAAAGTGTGAGTGGTAACAATGAATATAAATTATAATACATGCCATAGAATGAATGCTATTTGTCCAAGCACGTTACTATAAAGAATTGAATTTTGCTATCGGTTCCATAATCTAGTTAAAATTGGTATTCTTTATTTGGTCTTTCAATGTAGTCCAATTTCCTACTTTGAAAAACAAATTCTAGGGAATAAAGAAAAGAGATTAATTTATCATTAAGACTCTGCTTAATTGAAGTCAATTCCGAACAAACTTGAATTCAATTTCTGCTCATTAAATTGAATGTGCTCTGCGTTTCTCTCTGCATTGCTTTGAGCAAGCAGCTGAGAACAAGGGACTAACATCAAAATTATTAAATTGAGGAGATTTTATTTGGTCTTCACATGCCAGAGCTGCTTTGATGAGGAGCTGTTTTGGCACTGAAAGGAAACGAGAGCAGCTGGAGGAAAAATCAAATGAAACTAAGCCTCGGAAAATTGAAGAAAACGCAAGCTTAATAATATTTAATAATTAAATTTCCACAAACAATAGCGGCAAATGAAGTAATCTGCAAAGTCTGTGAACTCATTTGCATAATTGATGCCGGTCCCCTGTAAATGAATAATGAAGATAATAAAAGATGTTGCTAAAAATGGGCACAATAACAGCAAATTTCATCAAGCCGCGCGCTCTGATTAATCTGCTCTTGCAAATCAGCTGCGAGAGGGACGCGTGATTACCCGCGCCGCGGCCGGCAGCAGGCGGCAGCCCACTCGCCTTTCCCTTGCGCCCGGCCCCGGGCGCCCAGCCTCCGGCCCCGCAGAGCTCCACCGCAGCCACGGCGTCGCCTCGAGCACGACGACGACGAGGCCGGGACGCCTTGGGGGCGCCACGGCTCCAGGGTGAGATGTGCTTCCAAGCCGCATGGCCCCGCGGCGAAAGCGGGCACCTGCGCACCTCCTACCACAGGAGCAGCGCAGCATGGAAAATCTAGGGACCCACAAGCGATCGCGTACAGCGGCTGGGCAACGAGACATAACTACCCTGGAAGCTGTTCAGATCTAACACGCAAATCTGCTCTACAGCTTTCTCACAAGCCCAAGCCCTCTCCTTGAAAATGCGCAGCCTGCCCGCCCAGTTAACAGGGCAGGGTCCCTACATGTCATTGCTTGGTAGGGGCTTCAGAGCTGAAGGTCAGCCTGGGGCAGTCGTGCGCCTGCCACTCAGGTACATACCATCGCTCATTTATTCATAAGAATAAGGTTTGCCATATGCATAACCATCTCGCCTTCACACCGCGTCACAGAGCCCCTCGTGCCTGTGCTCAGACTCATGGCAGAATGCATGGCCAAGCACTTCACAAATGAGCCTCTGCTCTACAGAGATGAAGAGTAGGTGCCGCAAGTATGAACTGCTGGCCAGGTTTAACCTGACTCAAATGTTGGTAGCCATAAAGTAATACTTTCAGACTTAATACTCAGTTTACCCAGATTTAGATAACTCCCCCAAGGGTTCAAGTCTCCAAATTTCTCTGGCATTAAATAAGTGTTTTTCACAGATTTAAAAAAACCCAAAAACACAAAAAACAAACAACAAAACAAACAACCACACTAGTTTATGCTTCTTCCTGAAGCTGATGCATAGGCTGGCAGTTGACACTGCACTGGAAATGGGAAAATATTTTTTAAATTTTAGTATCTTTACAATACAGCCACTATTTAAAAAAAAAAAAATTAGAAACAATCAGTTATCAAGAAATTCCTTCACTGCGATTAATCATATGAGCATTTATAAGACCAAACCTCAAACTGTTAATCTGTAGATATAATTTAGTATTTATTTCGTTGCCTTGAACAAATGATCTCTTACACCACTGAATGACTGCAGTGAATAACTTTCCTCTGTATGTAATACTTAAGTGTTTTACAACCAAAGTACGATATGCCCTCTATATTAATTGTGCTATGTTGCTCAAATTCTGGATCCACCTTAACGACAATGTTTGATGTAAAGAGCATGTATTTTATTATAGAATGGAAACTTCCAATAGTAGACACACCAAAGAAAAGCCTTTTATATCAGTCTAGTGAAAACAAAAGAAATAATTGTTTTCTCCTGTTTATGATCATTTGCAAGCTGCAGTTCCATCTATTCAGTTTGGTAAGCTTCAATTAATAAACCACCATCTCACCCTTTTAAACATAAAGATGACTAGCCTGCCCTTTGTACTGTCTTTCCTTTTGCACTGATACTAAGCAAGTGTTTAAATCAAGTTATTATATCAATGTACGACACTATATAAACATTCAGTACAGTGTGATGTGCCATAATTCAAACATACAAACATGTCACAGAGGAAATGCATTCAGAACATACTGCTTTTGAAGCCATTCTACCTAGAATGGGCTTTTCATGATCTTGACAAGAAAGGCAATAGCCAGGCTCATGATACTGGCAGACCTGGATCTCAAGAAAGAAAAAGGTTTGATTGTTTTATTAGGCATGTAGGAAGTAGGTTTATTAGTGAAACAGTAACAGCAAGGAATTAGTTTATTATAAATGGGAACAGAACCCATTTATAGAGTAGAAACCTGTATAGCGAAGCAAGGAAGATAGATTTTATTCTTTGTGGTTTGTTTTGGCTTTTTCTTCCTCATCTGTTTCAAGAATAATTCATTTCCCAGCATATATCAGAGCAGCCTTTGAACTGTTACAAATTCAGTGACTTTGTCACTGAACCTAAGGATCCTCCTTTTGGCTCAGGATGGCTGAAGTACATCCTCTGGCTGTTTTGTGCTTATGGTCCAGAGCCAAAGGGAATACTGAGTCACGTCACATAAGCTGATTAGATATCAGCCAAGATTCCTCCCACTAAATAACACAATGACAGTAGAACAGGGCTAAGGATCTTCAGTCCAGGGGTTTGTAAATCTAGGAGTCAAAGATGCCATTAATAAGAAAGACTACTTTTTTTTTTCATTAAATAGTATGAATGGAAATTTGGATTTGGTCTCTGATAGAACTTGTGTGTTTGGGGTGAAAGTTCATTATACATGAGTTTAAAGCAGATTTTATGGTCACTTACAACTTGAATTGCATTCAGACTTGAGTCAGAGCAGCAGGTGGATGGGTTCTAGTTGAGCTTGTTTCTGTTTTCAAATTGATGAAATTCCTAGCCAACAAAAGGACATGATGATTGCTGAGCAAGACGTGGAATAATGAAAAGGCCACAAAGATAAGACAAAGATAGGCATTGATAGTACATGTTCTGCAAATCATAGAATGGTAAGGTTGGAAGGGACCTCAAGGATCATCTAGTTCCAACCCCCTGCCATAGGCAGGGACACCTCCCACTAGTACAGCTCACTCAAGGCCTCATCCAATCTGGCCTTGAACACATCCAGGGAGGGAGCATCCACAACCTCCCTGGGCAACCTGTTCCAGTGCCTCACCACCCTCACTGGAAAGAACTTCCTCCTAACATCTAGTCTAAATCTCCCCTCTGACAGTTTAAGCCCATTGCCCCTTGTCCTGTCATTGCAGGACCTTGTAAATAACCCTTCCCCAGTCTTCCTGTAGGCCCCCTTCAGATACTGGAAGGCTACTATCAGGTCCCCTCGAAGCCTTCTCTTCTCCAGGCTGAAGAGCCCCAACTCTCTCAGCCTGTCCTCATAGGAGAGCTGCTCCAGCCCTCTGATCATCTTTATGGCCCTCCTCTGGACCCGCTCCAACACTTCCATGTCCTTCCTGTGCTGCGGGTTCCAGAACTGCACACAGTACTCCAGGTGGGGTCTGACGAGAGCAGAGTAAAGGGGCAGAATCACCTCCCTTGCCCTGCTGGCCACGCTTCAAAATGGAGATCAAGGAAAGAACAGGAGTTGCACTCTGAAGGATGTTATAGTTGAGATTTAGTAGTAAAACTGAATGCCCTGAGTGATAGTTATGAAAAAAAGGAGACTACAGTCACCTAGAGCCAACACCCAGTACTCAGAGCATTCACATAGGATAATGACAAAGGAGGACTCAAGATGTCAGGCAAAAGTATATTTCTATCTTTAACTTACACTCAGACTCATTTAAGAGCTGAGATTTCAGCTCTTAACATCAAAATTCATTCTTAGGCTAAAAGCATGTCTTGAAGATCTGTGGTTATTGAGAAGGATAAACTTTTGAGTGTTTTTGCAGAGCTGATACCTGAACCTGCATTTTCCAGTACAAACACATGACAAAAGTCTCCATCTTTACAACCACAGTCCAGCCTAGAAATTATCTTTCTTACAGAAAAATATTTGAAAATGGCATATTTAATCATAGAATGGTAAGGTTGGAAGGGACCTCAAAGATCATCTATTTCCAACCCCCTGCCATAGGCAGGGACATCTTCCGCTAGTACAGGTCACTCAAGGCCTCGCCCAACTTGGCCTTGAACACCTCCAGGGAGGGAGCTTTCTTACACTTTCTTATCAAGGACCAATATTTTCTGATAAAATATATTCTTAAACAGTTCTACTGTACAGTTAAGTTGGCATGAATAATTATATGGGAATTAATTTTAGTTTCACAATAAACTGGGCAAAAATAGTAATTTCACTGAACAAGGCTAGTACAATTATGCTTTGCACAGAAGTGAGAGGTAAATCACTTGTCATAATCCTGGAAAGCTGGGAGAAGGTACATCAGAAGGAAAGGTTTTTAAACATTTCATGGTTTGATCCAAAAGTCATCAGGAGGATTAACTCAAATTCCTTATAGCTAAACAGTTACATTCTGATATCAGGCGATAACTTGGCACCTAAAGACTCAACCAGGAATGTAATTAGTATTTTTTTAGATCAGTTCTGAGAAATATTTCATTCAGTCATTTTTAAACAATTGAAATAAATTCCTTTAATATTTTCTTATGCTTGTATAGCAAAACTTTCCTCTTAAAAATACACATTTGCTAACAGTTAAACGATAGTACTACATGTTGGTGATGCAAACATCACCCACTTCACAATTTCTGCAGCACAGCCACAGCTGAAGAATTTGTATGTATCTCATCATATTGACAACACTCAGTGCAATTAACGTTTGGTTTGTTGTTTTTTAAAAAAAAAAAATTTCCATATTTTTAACTAATGCATTTCCCATTCTTTTAGCATAGTTTTCAAAAACAGGTGGCACCAAAACCATATTTATTCCATTTGAAATTTAGCAGTTACAGCACAGGTGTGAGCTTCTGAAGAAAAGGCATCTAGTCATGTCAATCTGTATGAAAAAAACACTGAAATCAATTAGTGAATTAAAGGCAAGATACTCTTCATTCTGCCTTTCTTTGCTGCCAGACAGACCTCCCCCTTCCTGCCAAGGCCCAAAGGTGGGATGCAGCATGTAACAGATTCAGAATTACTTCTATAACTTCAGTATCACAATTCATTTTTTTGTGTCCCATATGTTGAAGAGTAAATGTCAATGTCAATGAAACAGGAGTGTATTACGGGCCAAATGCAGTGATGTTCCTTGTCATGTAGTAAGTTTGAAAATTGTCAACCATCAAAGCACACAGAAAAGTTCAGAGGGATAGGAGCCACAGATTTTTAAAAATCAAAAGCAGATCTTTGACTGACTGAAGAAATGCAACTTGCAGTTTTCAGATATTCTGTTGGTATAAAATTGATTTTATTTTGAAAAATCATCTTCCATTTCCTCCTCTCGTTGAGCCCTATCATTATATTCTATTAGAAGTCATTATCCAAAAAAAATCTTTGTCTGATAGTAGGATTGGGAATAATTAGATTTAATGCAGTCCAGTCCAATGACTCCAGTGCATTGAATCAAGACCTGACCTTTGTTGACTAATTAATTAAAAGGACCCTGTATCAGATGCAAGTGGTGTGATTGTTTTTAATGCCCTGCAGCAATCTTAGATTGCAGTGTGCTATTCTCAGCATCTTTTAGTGGAGATATTTTTCATCTTTAAACATGAACAACCATGTTTTTAATGACCTGCTTTTCCATCCAAAATATTGCTTAGAAATGAATTAGGTAAGTTCTCACCTCAAGGAACAACTAATTCAGAGATGCTGACTGGTGTGGTTTCTGAATAAACCCGTGATCTAGAAAGGCAGGAATAGTTTATTAACATCTGTTTTTTCTTTCCTTCCTTTCTCCTTCTCATTTCTGATTCTGAGGATGCCTCTGTATTCCATATTCTGTTCAACCAAACATTCTAACACCACTTCTACATAAACTCCATCCAGAGAGCATCCTGAAATACAGATCTTCAGCTTATCTGTTTTGTCCCCCAACATTCAAAAGAAAAACTGACAGAAATTAGCAACTCTTGCAGGAATTTCTTTCATTTAAGTATCACTTTGATCTTAGCTTCATTTTCAGGCAGAAGCAAATGACATTGCTGTTAGTACAAATAAACTAAAGACTGGATGAACTCTGATTTCAATGGGAGGAAAGGACTACAGCTGATTATTCCTTCCCTCTGATTTCTACAGTCCTTAGGTGGAACTTGTCAGTTTTATCTGCAGAGCCACTCAGTAAATCTAAGTCCAGTGTCTTCATAGACTAAGTCAATCTGTGACATTATGTTAGACCTTTTTGTGCTCTCTTATCATTCAGCTGCCATGTTTCCCACTGTAGTCAGTTAACTTGTCGATGGAATTGCTAGGAAACAGGCTTTCTTTGACCACTCTGTTTTCATTGAAGACCATCAACTTCAGATAGGACTTCTCCCACATTTCTTTAAAATAATTTTTTAAAAAATATTAAAAATTGACTGGTCAACAGGGCTTCTATAAATTTTTGGGTCAAATTTCTTCCTGTTGGGGATTTCTCTTGATACCCTATACCATTACATATGCAACTCCAAGCTGAGTTTTGTTGCTACTTTCACATTTTAAATGTTCCTTTTTTTAATTTGCTATTGTGTATGTAGATTTTAATAGGTTAGTAATGGAGAAGACAGATAAAAAGGTGACATATAAACTTCTGATCGCAGCATAAAGATTGATAAGTATTGCTAGAAATTGTATTCCTTCTACTCATTTTCTCATACGTAGGGCTTTGGTTCATACTGTCATAGCTGATGACATTTGTTTATTCAATGTGCTTTTTTTCTTCTAATAAAGAAGATTTATTGTCATGCTATACCAACTTCCATATAAGTGCAAGTAGCAATTGGCAATTAAAATAATATTACTGGAAAGCTGTTGGCTGGGGTTGTTTTGCCAGAAGTTGAACTCACTGTTTAATTATACTAACAGCATTACATAGAATGACAAAAATCCAGGAGGGAAGTATTTACCCAGAAATAGTCCTGACACTACAAAACATTAGATTCTGGAATAATTTCTACTAGCTGCTTCAGCATCATCAAACCATTAATTCTAGGTGGTACTTTCAATGACACTCCCTCAGAGGGAAAATATTAGGCATTCACTTGTATGATCTTCACCTTGTATGAACAGAATGAATAAAAAATGAAGTTCTTCACTGTGAACTATTCCAGACTAGCTATTTTCATTTTAAAAAGTGTTTATTTTACTTTGACAGTCTGAAGGTCAAATTAACTGTGAGTTTTCTGTTCTGCTGTGGGAAAACTCCGAGCATACTGCTGCCTCTTTAAGATGGCCCAAATGTTAATACTCATAACACCATCAAATGTCTAAGTCAGAGACTTATCAAAAACTTGCTGACCAGTGACACTTTGTTCTGTCCAGAGCATACAAAATCTTGGTTATTGATACAGAGCTACTGGAAATAAAAATTAAGATACTCATGCAAAATAAACATTTTCAGTGATGCAATGCAATGTTTCTTATGCATCCCACAATATGCAGCTATGTACATGCAATAGAGATACTACTCGAGCCAGAAATGGGAAGGATTTAGGTTCTTATTCGTAATACTGCATTTACTGCTATTGCCTAAACAGAAGAGAAGGGTTTAACCACACTGATTAAAAAAAAAAAAAAAGGCAAAAAGTGCATTGGTCACACATGTCCCATTACCTTTCATAATAATAACGCCCAAGTAGAGTTTGAGACATGCTTTGCATCACAGAGTTTTGTAACTGTCTCCTCCACATTACTGGGGAATCTCAACTGAATTCACAGGGAAAGAAACCTTGCTAGACAGTGAGGAACTTGTGAAAAAGCTGAAGGTACCAGGCTTTTAGCTGAGGTTACAAGGATCTATGTGGAGATTGCACGTGTCACTGCAGTCACGTTACAAAATACCTACACTGCACTGGACAGCTACACCGAGAGAGCCACACCAGCTTTTTCCAGAATAAATCTGTAAAGCAGACCAGTTCCAGAGGTATTTTCTACTAGCTTATACAGACAGTTCTTTGAATTATTTGTTCAGCGCTCTAGTTGATAAACCATAACCTATTTATTCACGCTCATTGTTCAGAATTTACTTGCCTATCATGAAAAGCTGCTACATTGTAACTAAACGCAAATCTTAAATACACAAAAGTCCTAGAAACTATATGTAGAATATCTTAAAAGTATATCTTCAAACAGATATTCAGAGTGACTGTTTGCCTTAATTTATGCAAATATAGCCTATAGCTACAAGCTTTGTATATTTGTTTCCCTATGGTATTAGTATTCAAAAAACAGGACATTCTTTCAAGGGCATTTTATAAACGCAGAACTATAATTTATATAGCAAATTAAAGCTCATACAAAATGTGTGCACTGAGGCACAGATTAACATATTTAATTTCAGTATTACCTGCAAACCTATTTTTTTTCCGTGCACTGCTCTAATTAGCCATATAAAATCAAGTCCGTATATCGTAAGCAATTATTTTAGTGCAAGTAGAAGGCGAATATGAATTAAATATATGGTAAGAGATAATATCTTATGAAAATTAATATACTCATTTGTATCAAGAAAAATGTGTTCTAGCTAAATTTTATAAGATAGTTTGGAGTTCAAAAATATGACTCATGTAGAAGTTGTAGTTTTATAGTTACTAAGATGTTAGACTGTGGAACTGCTTTTAAGTTCCTTATTAATGTGCTAGTGCACATTCTTTGATATGTACAGATTGTCAGTAACTACTAATGTCATTTCATATTGTGAAATTTCTCCTATTATGAATATTCACTCCCCCTACAGTCAAATGTGTAAAGTGTTGGTAACTGTTAAAAATATTTTTTTCTTCCATCGTTTAAATGTATAGATCATACTTGGCTCTTCATATTTTTAGTTTTCTAACTATTTATGAGAGAATCAACTAATGGTGAAAAGCAAAATACAACTTCTGTTTCATTGAATATTTTTCTTTCCCATTTTACTCTCAAAAAGTCTGAAAGTTGAATATGAAAATTGTGCTTAAGGAATGAGAAAACTAGAGGTGATCCATATGATAAGGAACTTCAGCTGTCATCTTCTAATGCAATTTCCAATTGTGTTAGGATTCAGGCAGCAAAACACATTTTCTGGCACTGAGAGCACTTAGCTGATCAAGTTGCTGTAATTCACAATTTTACACTCAATTTGAATTGTAGAGTCAGCAATACGTGCCATAGTTAAGTTCCCTTTATAAGAAGGATAACAGACCCAGACATTTCTTCCTGCTCTTTGCTCATGATCTCAGGATATCCAGTGAAGACAAATACTAACCACATGGTGATGCCTGCCTAACTATCTTGTGGCCCTAAAGCAGCTCTTCCATGTCTTTGCACAGAAGTTGCTGACTGACATAGCTGCCTCAAAGCTCCACCCTGTCCTGAGAGAGTGATAATCAAGGAATTTTACTGCTTGAAAGAGCCTACCAAAAAAAAAAAAAAAAGTCAAACACATAATAAAACTTTTCTCATCTCATGAAAATGCAAAGCCTTGAAATGCTTTACTGTTTCATATCTGAATAAACCAGTAACCACTACAAAAAATATAGTGCACACAAGCATGTTCTAGTTCGTCCTTTGGCATTCTCTCATATCCCAGCTAAGCATCCTGTCTGAGGTAAGTTCTCAACTTCTCAAAATCTTTTCCTCTTCTATGAACTAAAAGATTTCATAGGTAGAATTTGTACCTGGGCAGAACATCAAGTAAGTAATCTTAAAACACCTGCATTTTATATACATTTTTACATATATGCACAAGTAAAGAAAATACATGTGTATGCATACATAAACATACACACACATATACTTAGGTCCTGTGAAACAGCTGGATTTGGACAAATTGTCAGCCCTAGTGAAACTCATTGTTTTACAAATTCCAAGTGATTTCCCCAACTATAGGAGGGATACTTTTCAGTCCTCTATATTAAATAGTATGTTAAAGTAAAAGAAATGTGAATTAAATATTTTACTTTAAACTCCCCTTAATATTGTAGGACAAATTTGCAACATGGTCTCAACCCAACCTCTAGAAACACATGGAAAAATTTCAGATGTGACAGTTAAACCTTGCACTCAACACAAAGTGCAGTAGGAGTGACAGAAAAAGTGGCAGATAAATTAAGAGCTACCTCTGTTTTAGCAATTTTTGGTGACAGCATTTTAAAAGTTTGCTGGGCAATTGCTCTAAAATGACAGCGTGCTGCTGAGCCAGTGGAGTACTAAATACATGAAAGAACTTGTCAATAACTATTTCAATAAGGATTTTCAAACTCATAGGAACTTCAGTGTACATCATTAAAATAGTAAATTCTTTCAGCTTTTGCAGATGTAAAATTTTTGCTGTGACAAAGTTACTAATTGTCTCTGACATGTATGCTTATGGCATTAATGTTTCATATTTCAGATGCAGCTCATTTTTACATGCTAATTACTTGTCTGTGGTTGAGTCAACATCCTTGTAGTATCAGAAGCAAAAGAGTAGTACCCAAAACCAGAGAACTTTAGGCTCAGTGATGCAATTTTGCATTTAATTTTATTTTCCTCTGTTTCTTCAACAGTCTTGAGTCCTCCTTTTGGGGTACTATAAAGAAGTTATTTCTGTGTAGCATTTTAAATGGTTTTTCATCTTACTATAACAGATATTACATCTGTTTGTTTTTTTTCCAACAAAAAATTATTAGCTTACAAAGCAAACAAATATACAACAGGAAATAAGCAAGTAATATTACTAAAGGAATATTTGGCTGCTGCCCTGTTACCTTCTGTGTTCTTTTTTTTATGTATTTGCTCAAAATTAATAGCATGCCATTTTAGCATCGATTCTCTGCACATTTCAGTAAAATTGGAGTAGGCTTTCTTCTTCCTACACACATCAGAGATTTTCCAATCACTTCAACAAGTACTGTCTTAATCTTCCCAAAGTGACTAGTGACATTTTTCATCACATTACTCTGGCTGATAAGGTGTTAGAATAGGAAAAATCCAAACTTAGCTTACATCAAAATTATTCAAGTTATTCTAATGCCTTTGGTAAAAAAAAAGATTAATCCTGGATAAACTCTGCTGATGAAGAGACAAGACACAGATAAATACAGTTTTTCACTTCCATGTCACCTTTTTGACCCTATTCTCCTTTAGTAGCGTCCAAGAACTATCACTGCTGCTAGCTGCTCTGCATGAAGCTACTAACAGGAAGCCAGTGCTAAATTAGATGGAAAAAAATCCAAGATATTCAAGACTATCCAATTTTGTTATATACTGAAAAGAGCCATCCAAGACTCCATTCTATTCCACCAGACACATTTAATGTTAGCATCTAAATATGGTAGAAGAAATAAGTGCTAGTCAGAAGGACTATCAACCTCAAGTATTAAACGTGCCTTTTCCACAGTATTTAATATGCGTTCGTACTTAGCATCATCATGACTCCTGCTTGCATGCATTCTGCTCCTACAGAACAGATCTCTGCCCTCTACCTGGCTGCTGACACTGCACTGCTGAAGAGTCATGGGCTGTCATGCACCACTCACAAAATATCATAGAATCAACGAGGTTGGAAGAAACCTCCAAGACCATCCAGTCCAACCTATCACCCAGCCTCAGCCAATCAACTAACTAGACCATGGCACTAAGTACCTCATCCAGTCTTTTCTTGAACACCTCTAGGGACAGTGACTCCACTACCTCCCTGGGCAGCCCATTCCAATGGCAAATCACTCTCCCTGTGAAGAACTTCCTCCTAATATCCAGCCTATACCTCCCCCAGCACAACTTGAGACTGTGTCCCCTTGTTCTGTTGATGGTTGCCTGGGAGGAGAGACCAATCCCCACCTGGCTACAACCTCCTTTCAAGTAGTTGTAGACAGCAGTGAGGTCACCCCTGAGCCTCCTCTTTTCCAGGCTAAACAACCCCAGCTCACTCAGCCTCTCCTCACAGGGCTGCGCTCCAGTCCCCTCACCAGCTTTGTCACCCTTCTCTGGACACGTTCCAGTACCTCAACATCTCTTTTGAGTTGAGTGGCCCAGAACTGGACACAGTACTCAAGGTGAGGCCTGACCAATGCTGACTACAGGGGAAGAATAACCTCCCTTATCCTACTGGCCACAATGTTCCTCATACAGCCCAGGATGGCTCTCATGGCCACACTGCTGGGTCATGTTCAGCTACTATCTACCAGTACCCCCAGGTGCCTTTCTGCCTGGCTGCTCTCCAGCCACTTTGTCTCCAGCCTGTAGCACCGCTTGGGGTTGTTGTGGCCAAAGTGTAGAACCCTGCACTTCGCCTTGTTAAGTCTCATCCCAGCTTTGCACCTTTATAATCACTTGCATTTCAAAAGACAGTTTTATTCAAACAGTGACTGCAGTATCTAGACTAGTGTCAAGAAGCATAGCATTGCTACAAACTAATAAAGCTATGAAGCCCAGGTATCCATGAAATTCTGCAAACCAACACACATGAGGTATGGTATGATTCTAAAATTGTAATGTTAAAATATTTATTCAAAACTGACTTCAACATTTTGGGGAGTTGAACTACATAATGTCACTAGGTTTTGACCAGTCAATACATGCACGATTCAAGCACAGTTCCAAACATCTGAAGGGTCAAAATCTTTACCCTATACAAATATTGAAAGTCATCCTCATGGACTTAGCAAAAAAATGAACAAACCACAACACAGCACAGAAACACAGTGCTTTTTAAAGTGATACAGTGATTATAGTTCGCAAAGCAATATGTACCACTACACATAAAACATGGATTTTGAAGATTTTTACCATCTCTTCAAATTACACTCATAGGAAGCAAAGTAATACAAAAGCAACAGCACAGAATTTAGATAATATTGACATTAAGCTATATATCAGCTACTATTTATATCATAAACCTACAACACTACAAAAATTCATCACTACAAACAAGAGATCTCCTTTGAAGAGCACAGGGAAGCTTGCAATAGACATTTATTTCACTGAATTAACATCTCACTAGTTACAACAGTTCAAGGGGAGTGTCAAAGAAAAATATTTGTAACACATGGGCTCAATCTGCATTCAGGCAAAACTCCCATCAAAATAAACGGTATCTCCTACAGCTCTGAATCTAAAAATGCTTACACATGTGCCTAACTTGAGGCTTAAGTAGCCCTACTGAAGTCCACAGGAATTAAAATTAATTCCACACACATTGGTGGGCTCAGAGCCTACACAGGCAGTACAGAACAGAGCCTTACATGAACAATGGCTCAGAGTTTCTGAGGAATTTCTTAGGAAAATTTACATTAATGCTGTGATGCCTAATTCTTCTGGTCTTTGAAAATCTCTTCATTTCCCCCACCTATTTCCTGAACACTTCAAGGCTTGTGTGGGCCAAGAACAAAAGAGAACATACATCCTCACTGCCTTAACTAATTAGAAGATTCACACAGCATATGAGTAGTTTTGATTCAGGTCAACTTCTACCCTTTATCAAATGGTCTAAATAATAGAGTCATAGAATGGTTTGGGCTGGAAAGGACCTCCAAAGGTCATCTATTCCAACCCTCCTGCAGTATGCAAGGACATCCACCACTAGACCAGGTTGCTCAGAGCCTTGTTGAGCCTCTCATCTTATTGCTATAGGCCTTTGTAAACAATCCCTCTCTAGCCTTCTTGTAGGCCTCCTTCAGGTACTGGAAGGTCATTAGGTCTCCCTGGAGCCTTTTCTTCTCCAGGCTGAACAATTCCCCTCATCCTACCCTCAGAGGAGAGGTGTTCTAGCCCCCCCAGTCATCTTTGTGGCCCTCCTCTAGACCTGCTCCATCAGGTTCACATCCTTCCTGTGTTGAAGGCTCCAGAGCTGGACACAGTACTCCAGGAGAGCTCTTACCTGAGTGAAGTGGCAGAATCACCTCTGTCTGTCTTTTGGTTGCACTTCTTTTGATGTAGCCCAGGATGCCATCAGCTTTCTAGACTGCAAGCGTACAACACTGGCTCACATACAGCTTCTCATTCCCCAGCACTCTCAAATCCCTTTCCACAGGGCTACTTCCTGTTACATCATCCCCCCACCCTGTCTTGATAATGAGGATTGTTCTGACCCAGGTGCAAGAATCAGCACTTGGGTCTTGTTAAACCTCATGAGGTTCACCTGGGCCCACCTCTCCTACCTAGGGGGATCATTCATAGAATGGTTTAGGTCAGAAGAGACCTTAAATACCATCTAGTTCCAAGCCCCTGCCATAAGCAGGGACACCTTGCACTATACCGGGTTGCTCAAGGCCTCATCCAACCTAGCCCTGAACATCTCCAGGGAGGAGGCATCCACAGCCTTCCTGGGTAACCTGTTTCCAGTGTCTCAGCAACTTCACTGTAAAGAATTTCTTCCTAATATCAAGTCTAAATCTTCCCCGAGCTTAAAACCATTCCCTCTCATCCTACCACTACAAGTCCTTCTAAAATATCCCTTCCTGGTTTTCTAGCAGGCCACCTTCAGGTACTGGAAGTCTCCCCAAAACCTTCTTTTCTCCAGGCTGAACAGGCCCAGCTATTTTAGCCTGTCTCCATAGGGAAAGTGCTCCAGCCCTCTGATCATCTTCTTGGCCCTCCTCTGGACCTGCTCCAGCAGCTCCCTGTCCCTCTTATGCTGGGTGCACCACAACTGTATGCAATATTCCAAGTGAGGTGTCACAGGGCACAGATTAGATGGGGAGAATCAGCTCCCTTTTCCTGCTGGTCACACTTCTTTTGATGCAGCCCAGGATACAGTTTGCCTTCCGGACTGCAGGCTCACATTGCCAGCTTATATTGAGGTTATCATTAACTGAAGCTCCTAAGTTCTTCTCCTCAAGAGACTGCTCTTGAGCCACTCCTCACCCAGCCTATCATGCTAGACCTGTATTCATTAGTCAGTGGGGATATATGTTTGTTATGGCAACACACAGTTTCTTAGAAGGGGGAAGATCATTTTGTGAAAGGCAAATTATTGCTATATTTCACTGGGAATGTTGTGTTCCTGTGCTGAGTTGAGACATACCAAGTGCAAAGTGGTAATCATCATAATGTCATCAAAATGTTGCTATATTTGAATACGATATGAGCTCACCATCAGAGCCCACTGTCACCTACTAGTTTGTAGTACAGGGAAGACACTGCCCTACAGTGACTCATGCACAGAGAAAAGAAAGGAAAATAAAGGACTTAACTGTGACAGCTTATGAGGAGATGTATTTGATAATTTGTTTCTAGAAGCTTGTGATTTTACAATTGAAGGGTGGCTATTTTTGAAGTCTCCAAACATGCAAGGAAAAGAGTCAAATTTATCCAGTAACATGATCTGCCTACAGCATCTTGTTTATGTGATAGCTGGTAGCTGATTAAATTATAGAAATCTGCAAGACTAAACCAGCCATACTAGGTTCAGTCTTGTGGGTTTTGCATGACTCCTGTAGTAGAAAAGGCTCCTATATCCACCTGGACACCTTTTACCTCCAGTCAGCTCAGTCAGTCTTTGTTTAACAAGAAACTGCACCATCCTAATGAACAAGTCTTTAGTCATTGAGTCTGCACAGAATTTTCGGAGTACCTATCAATACTTGAGCAATTTTTGCTGCTGTCCATTCTCCCATAAAAACAATGATGCACACCTGTACTGAAGAACCAAGGCTTTCTTTAGATGAGCGGTCCTTCAAGATCATGTGCTTATAGACACCAGTCATTACTTTAGTACAGAATTAGATCTGTTAGTATCATGGAGGCCTTAGAAACTACTCTGCATGGTGTTACGAAGTAATGATCATAGAATCATAGAATGGTAAGGTTGGAAGGGACCTCAAGGATCATCTAGTTCCAACCCCCTGCCATAGGCAGGGACATCTCCCACTAGTACAGGTTACTCAAGGCCTCATCCAACCTGGCCTTGAACACCTCCAGGGAGGGAGCATCCACAGCCTCCCTGGGCAACCTGTTCCAGTGCCTCACCACCCTCACTGTAAAGAACTTCCTCCTGACATCCAGTCTAAATCTCCCCTCTGCCAGTTTAAACCCATTGCCCCTAGTCCTGTCATTGCAAGACCTTGTAAATAGTCCCTCCCCAGCCTTCTTGTAGGCCCCCTTCAGATACTGGAAGGCTACTACAAGTTCAATTGGTCTTATAACCAGTTCTCTGTATCCATGCTTTACTCATTGTACTCATCTTAACGTGGGATTTTGTTGGATCCATACTGAAGATGACAAAAACTTGAGACCTCAGACATTAGACTACGAATACTAACACCCTTGTTCCTGCTCATACAGCTAAAATAAACCACAAGTAATATCAATACTTCTAGTATCAGGCATTTTAAGTGTAACTAAAATTTCCTCTAAAAAGAAGTCAGTTCTTTCACCCTAGTTTACTGCACTGACAAAAGAACCCCTCCTGATTTATCTTACTTTATGCAGTAAAAATTGGTATCATGTATATCAAAATGTTACCTGATTTTTTTTTTTATAATCAGAAGTTACACAACAAATGTTTTTAATGACATTTAAAAACTGCCAAGTGAATTTAAGCTTCTAAATCATTAAGAACTAAACCTTCAAGGCTGAAGGACATACGCCACTTCTGATGAATTCCAAAGGATTCAAAATATTTCACCAGAATTTTAGCATCATAGGAATTGTAACAGTAGTAATAATACACGATATTATATACTGCTAGACAAGTTGGACAAATTACATCTGCTACTGAATAGATGTGGAAAGAGTCTGTATTAGAAAACCTCCTGCTGGGTCACAAACATACATCAGTAATGGTTTGTTTTCAGCACAAGAAAAATTGCCATTGTCATATTCCAAAGCGAGTGTAAATTGTTTTATTATAAACTCCCTGTTGGTCCCTGTTTAACTGAGAAATCATTCAATCTAAATTTATCTTCTTTCTGCATGGCATTTCTATGTGTTGATATCACTAAAATCTGCCTCAGTAAAAAAACAAACAACAAAAAAAAAACCCAAACAACAAACAACAAAAACAAAACAACCAAAACCAAACAGTATGGCCTTAAAAGACAGATAGCATTCCTGGTCATAAGCAACTCTGCCATACATTAACTCTTGGTTTTCTCCTACCTACTTTGACTTGGAATCCAAGGCTCTCAGTTTTACAAAGTCAAAGCTTCATTGTTATTGATGCACAAGTCAATCTTTACAAACTTCTACTATTTTTGATAGCTTTTTATATTTTTTATGTACATATATGAATATAAAAATAGTGAAAACATAAACCAATTCCCCATTCACTTGACTTCCTGTAGCTTCAACAGAGAAAAAACTCTGGATCCAGATTAGTGATGATAGATACACTTATCCCTGACAATATCTTTTTAATTTGATTTCCAAACAAGCTGACCTGCTTAAATAATGTCACAAATACGTGGCCTTTGTGATTCTTTGCATTTTTTGACCTTTGATCACACTTTTAAAATTTGATGGAAAAAAGGTAAGTAACAGAGACTCAGAAAACCATTCAGATATCATGTAGGCTCTCTTCAGCATGAGGTCTAACTGTTGTCTCCAAAAACTCAACCAAGGAAGGCTTTATTGAAGATGTACTTTTTCACATTCAGTGCTATGAAATACCAACCTGAAACAGAATCAAATCCACCACTGTCAGTGTCACAAACAGCTATATTATTCTTAGACTCAGAACAGTTTAGGTCAGAAGAGACCTTAAAGACTCCAAGCCCCCTGCCATAAGCAGGGACACCTTGCACTGCACCAGTTTGCTCAAGGCCTCATCCGGCCTGGCCTTGAACATCTCCAGGGATGAGGCATCCACAACCTCCCTGGGCAACCTGTTTCCAATGTCTCACCACCTTCACTGTAAAGAATTTCTTCCAAATATCAAGTCTAAATCTCCCCTCCTCAAGCTTAAAACCATTCCTTCTCAATCTATCACTACAAGTCCTTGTAAAATGTCCCCTTCCTGGCTTTCTTTTAGGCCCTTTTCAGGTACTGGAAGCCTGCTATAAGTTCTCCCTGGAGCACTCTTTTCTCCAGACTGAACAGCCCTAACTCCCTTAGCCTGTCTCCATAGGGGAGGTGCTTCAGCCTTCTGATCATCTTCATGGTCCTACTCATGTCCCTTTTATGTTGGGTGCACCAGAACTGGACACAGTACTTCAAGTGGGGTCCCACGAGCATAGAGGGAGAGATTCACCCTCCTTGTCCTGCTGGTGACACTTCTATTGATGCATCCTAGGACATAGTCGCCTGCTGGACTGTGGGTTCACAGTGCCAGCTCATCAAGCCTGTCCAAGTCCCTCTGGATAGCATCCCCTCCCTCCAGCTTGTCAATTGGACCACACAGCCTGGTATCAAACTTGCTGAGGGTGCACTCAGTCCCACTGTCCATATTGCTGATAAATATGTTAAACAGTGCTGGTCCCAGTACCGACCTGTTAGAGATGCCACTTGTAACTGTTCTCCGTTTGGATGTTGAGCCCTTGACTGCAACTGTGTGAGAGCAGCCATCCAGCCAATTCCTTATCCAGTGAGTGGACCACCCCTCAAGTCCACATTTTTCCAATTTGTTGACCAGGATGTCACGTGGGACAGTATCAAATGCTTTACACAAGTCTAGGTAGATGACATCAATTGCTCTTCCCTTATGCACTGATGCTGTAACTCCATGATGGAAAGTCACCAAGTTCATCAGGCACAATTTGCCCTTGGTGAAGCCATGTTATTTAACACCAGCAGAGACACAGCTGAGGAAAGCAAATGTATCTGGGCTCCCAGTAAATACTTACCTGCTAAAGACTGAAAGAGCCATACTTGCATTTATTTGTACTGGAAATATTATAGGTTAGATTTTTCTACGGAAACATCTGCCCACATTCACAAGGGGACAGAGTTGTTCAAAACAAGAGGATTTCTTTCATTCTCCTTAATTGGTGATTACAAACAAGCAAGGCGTCAGACACTTCCTACTCACTAATTTAATGTCTGGGGAATGGAAATACAATTTGTATCTTCCCACTCTTCACTGGAAACCTGGCGCAATTTGTATAATTTCTCAAGAAAGGAGATTGAAAGATAGGATGTTACTAGAAAATGAAGTGATCCAATCTTTCCTATATCCAGCTTCTCCACATCCTCATTCCCCAGAGGGGCAGCCAGCTCCAACAGCATGACTTGCACAGGCAAGTCAAGTCAGGTGATGGGTGCTGTCTCAGAAAAAAGCAGGAAGGCAGAACTGATCTTCTAATCATGGTAATCAAGGGCATCCTTAAAGCATATAATTAATTTCTCTTCTATAGGGTTTTCCAGAAGAGGAAAACTAAGGAAGGATGTAGCAGGGAAGTGTCTCTTTCCTTCTGTTACTTCATTTTTTGTTTGGGTTTTTTTGTTGGTAGTGGTGGTTCAGGGGGTGTGGGGGTGTGGATTTTTTTGCTTTTGGCTTGGTTTATTTTGGAAGGTTTTCGGTTGGTTGGTTCGGTTCATTTGGGGTTTGTTTTTTTTTGTTTTCTTTTTAAGAGTCCATGATCTACTGAGTGGAAAAACAGCAGTCTTTCCAAATCTCTTTTTATAATGGAATGTTTCCAGTTCCTCTTCTGCAACAGATTTTTTTAAATTTTTTTTTCCCTTGGTTGGGGGTGGAATCTGGAGAATGTAGAAACCTTAAGTACTGAAAAATGATAGTTTATTTCCAGGTGACTGTGAGGTCTTCTTCCAAGTTAAGAAGGAAGTTTGCCTATTATTTTTCTGCAGTATGCAGAAATGTAGACGGTTATCTGGAAAGCAAGTTTTACAACATGGCTTTGAGTCAGCTGAAGCTAAGAGTTATTCCTAAGGGAGGAAAGAGAACCTGAGTTTGCCACTGCCCTTCTCTTGCCTGAGTGCTGTTTTTCAGTTCCACAGCAAGTGATGGAGAAGCTGTGATTGTTTCTGAAACAGTCTGCCACTCTCCAATGGCATTTAGCAGGTCCCAGCTAGTCCAGCTGGGGATAATTTAAGAAGTCACAGGTGCAGCAATAATCTAACAGCAGGAACTGAGTTATCACAGTTATTCTTTGGATGTAGAACTGCACCTACAGGCTGAGATCTGTTTTAGGTATGAACATCCATCAGATCCTGGAAGACAGTTAATCTTCAGTAGGGATCTCAAAAGTTAGAAACGGAGATAAAATTTATTTGTATTCTGAATTTTAGACCTGTATTATTCTGGAGTTCCCCTAACCTAAAATGAGATAAAAATTGTAATGACAATCAGTGACAAGTATTCCTGCTACTAGTTTGTCTTTTCCTATTGGGAAAAGCAGTATGTGAAATATTAATAAATAGTTTGGTGTAGTGGCATCATACCTGTTTATTAGAACCCCCTGCTGTACCTAGTAAACATAAACATTACATTTGCCAGTAAAACTATTGCTGCAGAGAAGCACACATCATCAGTTACTGTCTTCACAAGAGTACGTTCCAGAGAGACTAACATTGGGCCAGCAATAACTTGTGGGTTTTCTATTAAAGAAATAAGCATCTCATGATACTCAAACACAACTTTAATCTTCCTCTAGACAAGCATCTAAAAACTAAAGCTGAAATGATGCATTTGAATAGAAGAACCTTACAGAAAAAGAAATTACTAATTCAAATCAAGAGCAGTAACTATGCCCACAAGAAGTGCATCCAAAGTGCGGTACACTTAGTGGTTGGATCTCATTTACTCCAGAGCTATCAAAATCAGAAATCTCTTAATGAAGCATAACTGTATAATCTGGATGGAAAACATGAAGAAAGCATCCACCTTGTGAGAAAAGCAGCTCAGAGACCCCATTAAAGGAGGGGTTACAGCTGGAGGATCTAAGTTAGGAAACCAATACAGATAAGATAGGAATAAAGAAGAACCAATGCACATTAGCACATTTCTGAAAACTTTTGGAAAAAAGCACTAGTTAAGAAAAACAAAGAAGAATAAATCAAAACAGAGCTTGTTTTCTGACATTCCCCTGCCAAGACCAGAAAAATGCAGATATAAAAAAGAAATGCAGTGTCTGAGGATGATATGAGCACAGTAACTGGCAGGCTGTGGAGTGAGTAACTGAAGGGACTACAAGGTGAACAACACTCTGAGAGCCAGGAAAAATTACTTGTATGTTAATCATTCATGGTCAGGGAAACAATTAAAAGGCCGGTACAGTCCTCAGCGGTCGTAATTTCTGTGTTTGATTCCAGATGAAATATTATTTCAATTGAAAAACATGAAAAAAAGCTAAAAAGAACCATTAGCTTTCAGTGCAATCATTATTCAACTAACATGAAGTCCTAACTAGAAAAAGCCCTTTTATACTTGAATCTCTTGTTCTGTTCCAAAATTTAGCCAGTCAATCTATTTATTTATAAATGTACATTTTAATATGTTTTGACTGAAAAATATCCCTTAAGGCAAGTTTAATGCCTAGCTTTATAAGATCTTTTTCCTCCTATGTCCAATTCTGTTAATTCTAGCTGCTTGTTACTGCACAGCTGTAGTGCACTATAAACAAGAGGTGGAGCAGGGGGTGGAGGGGCAGTGAAGATGTTTGGAAAGGGCATCTGGTTCAAGGTTAAGCTGAGATAAAGCCAAAACTTGCTTTGGACTTAACTGTCTCTCAAGTGTGTGATATGACCCTCTCTTCTTGCTGAGCTGCATTATCTGATTTTGATAACAGTCTATCAGCTGACAGACTCCTTGTTGAGCTTTATTCTTGCCACTATGGTTTCAAAAGGTGGCTGCAGTTGAAGTATGGACAAATACTGATCAAACCGAAAGAACAGTTTTATAGTAATCTATTTGACAATAATCAGTAGTTTTCAAACACTAATCAGCTAAATCTGGTTTGGAAATAACCAGTGAAATTAAGGTTTTGTTAATTTTCCAGTTAATTCTTACCAGTGTCTTGCTATTTTTATGTTAACCTAGACTATTTTAAGTAGCCTTTTCTCTTTGGAGTGCCCTATGAAACATTTTTCAAAAGAAATCAACTGGAGAAACAAGGGGAACACAAAGCAAGGGAGGAAAAAAGCAGCAGAAGGCTTTAGGGCCTTTAAGACAGCTAAATACTGTCTTAAGAGCAGACGATGGCTACAAAGCACAGAGCAGGTTTTGAGAAGATGTCAGCTGAATTCTAGAACTAATAGGTAATGATTTTATTCAAGCCACGAAATTTCAAGATGCTTTCTCAACATTTTGGCTTTGGCCCAATTCAGTGCAATAGTAATTATGTTGACTCTAGAGTACTTCTTACTTCCTGCATTACAAAAAAGTGTTCTACCATTAAAGAACAATCAAAGCTTCAAGCTTCATCTGGCATGGGTCCAGAAATGCTTACATCTGTTTTTATACTTCAGTAACCACTGAGTCTCCGTAAAGAAAGACGATAGTTCAGATTCTGATCGTGTTCTACTCCTGTGCTGTGGCACTGTTAAAAGGAATCTTTGTCTTCCCACCAATCATTCTAAAATGTCTTCTCTTAAGTACATGTGTTTGTATATGAGAACACTTTCAAACAGTTTAAATTTCATGTTCAGAACAAAGGACACTGCATTTAACAATAGATTCCACTAAGATTGCTTTTGCAGCACCTGTTTTGTCAGAGCTTCAAAGTCATACCAGAGGACAACCATGGGCCCAGAAATGTGCCTATCTGTAAAATACTTGCTTCTGTCTGTTTCCTTTTATTCAATTTCCTTGATCAAGCTTTATCAAAGGACAGTTAGGCCTTCATTACAAATGTTAATCAGTATGCAAAATCTGTAAGTTTTGCTATTCTGATACCTTTTTGATGACAAAAATAAATTTTATTAAGACTAACAATTATTTATAGACTACCCTCTGATCTCTTTTTCATTCAGCATCTAAATATTCAAGGTAATCCAAGGCTTAACTCCACACATTATGAAAACTACCATTTTAAATTAATTTATGTTGAAAATGACCTATAAAACCTTTCTTCTGAACCTCGGTTGAGATATCAGTTGCTTAAATATATTCAATACATCTAGCAGAATCCTATCACCTCTCCTGTTCTTATTTAATTAAGAATTACTTTTGCCAGCCACAGGAGAATCAGAAGAGCTTTCTTTTGAGTTATTCACAAAGTGGTAAAATAACACATGCAGATACAGCAGCTGACAACGTAAGCTGGGTCAGTATTAGGACAAACTGGCCAAAAAGAGCAGCTTTGGGCATAATTTTAATCAGTCTTTGGGTGCATGAAATGTCATGGAGTTTTATATGAAATGAAATGATCCTTTTCTCTTAGCTTATTTCTGTTCCAACTAATCCTCTAACTCTTTATTAAACATTATCTTTACCATCTGCTCTGGGTGAATGTTCAACACCTTGCAGAAGAACTCTGGGCTGATTGGTTTTTATGGGCAACATGATCTGAGTTTTATGCACATACTTAGGATTATGTCAAGGACAAACAGGATGAATAATCCATTAACTATAATAAGCAAGAACCCGTATCAGTGCAACTAGAACATGTGTTGTGTTTCAAAAGCAAAAGATGAATTAGAGATATGTGGATCATAAAATACCCATAACCCAGGACCCTCTTTTTCCTAGGACATCATTTCCATACATACACACTTCAATAAACTGCATTTCTGGAAGTGACGTTTCAGTCTTGATGAATCAGACTTTTTAGTGCTGAAATGGCATTTCCTAGCTTACAACATGCAAAGAAATAGTTCTGCTGAATTGAACGTTTCCTCTAAAGTGTAACAGATGGTAGCAAAATATCTGCCCCATGCACAGATCTTTCAACCACATTTATATGGTCAGTAATAAAATGTTACTCTATTTCTATAATTTTTGTAAGCCTCTAAAATAAATCAAAGTAGTCACAGTCTAAAAATTTACATTTAACAAAGTAATTTTCAAAGTTTAGTCAAATGTTCCTATCAATTAGATCTAGTTATTGCTTCTACTCTTTCATACCCACAAACATTAAAATAACATTATTGCTATTAATCATAATATTTAGTGTAATGTATAGAATCCTACCAAGACCCCATTTGCTGCAAAACATATTATTGCAAGAGCTTGGTTCCTTGCTCACATTTCATGTAATTACTCACCTCTTTCACCTTTGAGCATCTGTTGCAATAATTTCCCTTCCTTTGGCTAACCTTTCAGACCAAAGTGTTTACCCTCTCTTCCACTATAAAGGTTTATGATCCAGTAATGAACAATTATTACAATGTTATCTGATCACAGTGTATATATTAACAACAGAAAATATCTCAACAGTATGTCTTTACTCATCTCCTTGCAGAAGGCTTGTACCAGATATCCTTTCAGTAAGCTCTGAGATGTTATGACAAGACCATTTGTCTAAACATCTTCAGCCATTTGCAGAGAATTCTTTGACCTACAGTGAGCAGTATTACTTCATTACTATATTGTTCTATACATGAAGGGAAAGATAAATGTTTTCTACAGGTCTAAGTCATCTGAATTCTGTTGATTTCAGTAGAACTATGGCAATTTAAGCCAGCTGTGATCTATACACTTTTAGAATTAGTGACACAGTGAGGACTCTACAAGCGAGGTAGACATTACTGCTGGATATTCTGCTACAGATTATGAAGGTTGTCCACTGAGAGCTTCAACTGGCATCAGTAGGCTGTGTTAAAGCATTGTATTCTGCAATGCTTATTAGGCTGAACAGGAATGTTGAGTTCTTTACCTGCTCTTCAAGTACATTCTGAGGGGAAAAATAGGAAGAAGTGAATCACTGAAACTTTCTGCCACATACTGTGCTCCAGACTATTGCCCTCATAGCTCACTGGGTTAGAGGAAGATCAGATTAGACCATATCTCATTTATTGTATGGGAGCCCACTGAAGTTGCATACCTTAATCTAAATTTCAAGTGTGCTAGGGAGTAGATGAAATTGTGCACAACAGTTGCATAGCTCAGGTTTCTGATAAATTCTTTATGTCACAGAATTTTGCATGTAAATAACTATCAGTTTAACACACACATAGAGTTCCTCCTACACTAACTAGTCTTTGTGAATCCACCAAATCAGAATACAAACACTACTTGCTGAATACAAACACACTAAATTAAAGTATTCCAAATAAAGATATTGTGCTGGTTTGAGGCTAATTGGAATATTTTAATAGACAAAGTTGCACTATAGGCTGTGAAAGGAAAACATCATGATGTCTACTTCACTCATACGCTTGCTGGAGAATTGTTTGGGAACACTAACCAAAACAATAGATAAGTCAGTCTCTCTCTGTTGCTTGTTTGAGCAGGAGTTGCTGGTGGGATCTAGCAGCTTCTGGGCTCTGGCTCCTCTGCTGATTAATCCTCACTAACCACTTTTCTTCTAACCCCCTTGGCCGATCCTCCTAACTTACTTTGCACGTAAGGCAAACTTTGGGGTAAGGTACAGGGGTGGGGAGAAGGTGGAAGGGTGGTTGGGAGCCCCTCCTGGGGTCTCTGATTTCTGGGAGGGGAGTTGTGTTGCTGTATTACCTTTTACTTGTATATTTCTGTAAATATTGTGTATATAGTGTAAATATCTGCTGTACATTGTGCNCCCAGTTGCAGAATGCCTGATGTCACTGACTGCGCCGCAGGCAGGACCCTGGGACCCAGGGGTCTGCTCACAGGACCAAGTGACTGGTTGACAGAGAGGACCCCCGGAGCAACTGGTGGGTTGACAGAGGGGACCCCCGGAGCAACTGGTGGGTTGACAGGGCTGACTGGCTGGGTCACAGGCAGCGTCCCAGCCGCAACGGGACCATTGATGGTGCCAAGGGGCTGACCAACAGGGAAGAGCCCAGGCCTGACAGGCTGGTTGAGAGGCAGCACTGCAGGGGCCACAGTTCTGCTGACAGCCCCAACAGAGGGGTTCAGAGGAAGAGCTCCAGCCCCCAGGGGCTGGCTGAGGGGCAGGTTGTGGGAGACAAGGATGGGCTGGGGTGGCGAGGGCTGGATGCCTATGCCGGGCTGGCCTGCAGGAAGGTTGCTGGAGACAAGAGTGACATGCGAGGGGGTGACAGCTGGGGCAGAGGTCGTGTGTGGAAGGCTACCAGAGGCACTTGGGACAGGCAGTGGCCTGACTGAGTTTGGCTGCACCATGCTCTGGTTGGGGTTGCTCTGTGGGAATGTGAGCTGGATGCAAGCAGGACCTGCAACAGAGCCTGCTGGGGCTGGAGGAGCTACTGCCAAAGCCTGCAAAGGCTTTGGGGCAATGTGCATCTGCTTCACCAGCCCTGGCTTCTTAATGTGCTCTGAAATGACAGACCTGAGCTTGTTCTCCAGGTCTCGGTGGGTCTCCGCAGTCAGGACATGATACATGAGCGAGTCCTGGCTGTTGGCAGAGGCATATACATAATATTCAGGGTAAATCCCATTTAAGATAAGATACTGAAGTTCCTGAAGAGATGGAAAAAATGGGTTCCAAATACCCAAGTCTGGTCAGAGGTCTAGGCCACTTACCAGAAGGCACTCCTATCAGCTCCTGTCCTAACCATTTAACTTCAAAGACTCTTCAGAAGTACACAATGGAGCTACTTCTGTTCATGCTGATTCTTCTTCATATGAAAGAAATTAAGTTACCTCTCAGGTGTGTCTGTTGAAGGGTGCCCATTTTCAACCCAGTGAGGATTCTAATACAAAAGGCACCCTTAATATTCATTCCTACCTAAAAAGTGTCCCTCCTTCCCCAAGCTTGTGTATTTATATACACACATGCATGATTTACCTGACAGTGGGAGATGTAGAAGAGCCCTCTCCAAAATAAATAATAATAATTTAAAAAAAAAAAAAAAGTATAAAAAGAGGAAAACAAAGGAGCTATGGAAAGTGTTAAAGGGAAATAGAGATTTCATACATATCTGAACTGTTAGTAGGAGTAATACACAAAATGGATTTGGTTTAGGTTACCAGCTTTTATCCAGATTATCCAGACAATCGGCATCTGGTTTAAGTCCCCTATGTAACCATCTGTAGTAATGTCACATGAAGGATTAGCCTTATTTGACATTTGTAATAAATGTAATATGGACACAAGAAGAGGAAGGAGTGTGCAATGAAGTAAAATTGTTAACACTTAAAATAAGGTGAAACCACATCTTTTTTTGTTGATTCTGATTATAACTCTGGAGGGGTTTTGACATTTCAAACATTACCACCTGTATTAAAAACCCAATGTATTCTCATTGATTTTTTTTTTTTTAAAGAAAAGCAGGCAAATTGAGCAAAAAAAAATATTTTTCTGTTTGACCTTTCAAACATAACTAGAACATAAAATAAAAATAAAGCCTAATTCTCCATGTTCAGCTATGACAGATGGGTGTGATCACAAAAAAACATCAAAGGCAGGCTTATCCTAATCCTGTAAAGTGGTAAGTGCCTCCTGAAAGGTCCCAAGTGCCTTCTAATCCTACTGAGGATAGGCTGCAAGTGCATCAGGAGGTAATAGGAGTAGGTAACAAGGGTGATAGTGGGCTTTCCTGTCCATAAGAGGAAAAACATGTATCCAGAAGATCTAATATGGTAGGAGATCACCTCATTTGCCTAAACATAGATAAACATAGATATCAGTGGGAAGGTGTGTATTTATTTTTCCCTCTTGATGAAGTTATAGTTTATGTATAGCATGTAGCTCTAATTCAGAAAACCTGCCTTCTCTTCCAGGCTGATACTTGCACAATACTGCACAGTGACCCAGGCCAGTGTCTTTACCTTCTATTATCAGTGTCTTCTTTCCACACATGGTAATATTTAAATTACCTCTTTCCTATAGATCACAAAGTTGTACCAAAGTGACAAGGCATAAGAATCTATTTTAATGCATTAAAATGTATGCTCAAAAAGCTAATTTTTGAAGCGGAAAGAGAAATTCAAGCCCTAAGAAATGTTTGGGTTTGTTTTGCATTTGGGTTGGTTTTGGTTTGGGTTTCTTTGATGTTTTACCTTTAATTGCAACCAAATATTCAGGATAGGGTAAATAAGAATAAAGGATTATATAAACTTGAGGCAAGTAGCAATGCCTTGGGAAAAACAACTCAGGCAGAATGGCTGTTGATCAGGACAAGTTCCCTCAAAAATCTTTTTGTTGTAAGATGAGGAGGTAAAAAGATGTAAATGGAGATTGAACTGAGTGCTTTGAGGCTAGGTGATACAGCAGGTAGTACTGCAGTGATGTGTAGCAACTAAACAAACAATGTATATTGTGACAATGCCAATCACTCCTCCCCAGTTTAAAACAAGCTTGCTAAGTCACACTGCAAAAATATCTTGTGCAAAGTCACACATGATATCTAGAGCACCCAAAGAAGTAAGCCTCAGACCATTTTATGTCACTTTAAAGAAACTCCAGGATGATTCCTATTGGTTATAAAAGACACCTATATCTAATTTAGTTGTGAAATGGCCACAACTAATAGCTGATTTGGGGGGGGGGGGGGGGGAANACATGTCCATGAGGCAGCTTGATGCCTTTTTTGTCCAGACATCCAGATACTGCTGTTACCAGGCAGAATGTCACTAATGACTACATTTTATAAATTTGTGTGAGACGTTTTTATAGCACATGCTGTATTGGCACCACTGCCCAATGCTGCATGCAATTACTTTGTTGTTGCTGTTGTTGCTGAGGGCCAAGCTCTAACAAATTAAATTTAGAGAAGGGAAATAGGCTTATATGCAAATGGAATTAAATGCTGACACAAGGATAAAACAGAACTGGATTTAGACAGGGCTCTCTCCCTCCTCTGACTTTCTAACCAATCATTAGATTTAAATTGAGCAGACAGATTCATCTTTGATTTAACTCCACTGTAATCAATGGAACTTCAACAGGGATGAAACTAGAGCAATATGGTTTTGACAGTTTTTATGAACTGGCTATCCAGAGTGAAGTAGATGAAACAGATTATTTTAATTTTTTTTGCTTATAATTTATGAAATTATTTCCCCATCCCCAAATCCCTACATCAAGGAAATTAGTTACTGCATAAAACTGGATAAAGCAGGCAGCTACATGCCAAATACCAACTGCTGACCACAGGCTCTCTATCCATAAACCCAAAGGCAAAGCATTTATCTGACTTACCTGTGATCCAGAAAGAACTCCCTAATGGTGTAAGTCCAGCTGGATAATTGCATGGTTTCTCCTCAATATCACTTGCACTGCATAAAAACAATGAAGTACATTTAGTGTTGCTTTAACATTTGTATCTCATATAAATAATTGCTGTATTTAGAAAATCTGCTTTGGTGATCTATAAAAGGACCTAGGCACAATAATGACTGTTGGTCTGATCACTGCATTAGAAGAGATCCATATTAAACTTTTAGAACCCCCACTTAATTTTTTGCCTTTATTACACAACTGCTCTTATACATGGCTTGCTCTCTTACCTGTCCCTACTGGCACTAGAATAAATTGTTTATCAGAATACTTTGTAAATTAATGTAGGACCAAAGGATGCTGGCAACATGCACTGTACATGGAAGTAATGAGGAACTAGGGATCATTACTTGTACCAATCTGACAGACCCTGATTTTTTGGCACCTTGTTTTTTGGCACCTAATCCTCTTCATTTTTCTCTCTTTCTAGTTTTCCATTGCTTCTCTTCAGCTGACAGCTCATTACTTATTCATTTATTCATGGGTCTTATTTTTTTGGGGTTGAGGATTCTTTATTCAATGGTAATTTCAAAGGAATTACACAGTCACTTTAACATTCAGTCATCAAATGACATAGGGAACTTCTGTACAGGCAATAAGTTTTTCTGTTAGTGTGTCACAATTTTTTCTGTTGCACTACTTTTTCCTACGCAAAGTTCTAGCTTCTCTGTAGACATACACTATTTTAGGTAACTTAACTGCCGAAGGTCAACCACCTGTATTTGAGGGAAGCATAACAGAATTCCTACTGGCTCCTATGATATGGTCACTATCAGCGAGTTCTGCAGATGATCTGGCTGAAATATTTGAGTAGAACAGTGATTTTTACTTTGAGGCCCATGGAGCCTCTGGGTCCACAACAGGCAATTAGGATAAGTCTGTTGTCAAGAAGTCCATGCATCAAAAACATTTGTCAGGTGCTACAGTAGAGTTATCCTCAGCGGGCAGAGTAGCCTTGGGACTAAAGGTTCTCTAGGCAAATTTTAAAAAGCAAAACTAATTTTCAAAGCAAGACTCACTCAGATCAAATAGCCATAGCAAAACATCTGTTTCCTTTGTACACTTTGGCTTACATATGTAAAAACACAGTAAGAAGCAAAAAAGACAAATAGTTAGCACTGAACTTGAATTGGTGGCATTACTAACCTTTATTTACATTTCCTGCTCTGTAGCAAATCATAAGTGACATAGCACAACGGTGCTTATCAGTACTATTATACTAACCAAAGGTACTAGAATCAGGTCTGAAGCACATAGAAACATTTGTCCTTTGCTCAAACATATGCATTTCCTTTCTCCTCATCCATCAAAAAAAAACAAAACCAAAACAAACAAACAAACAAAAAAACCCCAGATATTTGCTATCAACATTTTGCTTACTGAAGATTTTTGAAAGAGTAATCAAAATTACTTTGGCAGTATGTAGTCCTATCAAAATATGAACAACTAAGAGGATTACTGTGTATATCATGTATTTTGATGTATTTTAATGAAAGCTTAGTTTTAAAAAACAAAAAAAAAACAAAAATACCCACAAAAAAACCTTTAAGTTATGAAGACATAAGCCATAAAAAAAAAAAAGAAGAAACCAACTGCTTTTATACTATACATAATACAGCGTTTTAAGGAGGCAAACTTGCATTACAACTTCTATCCAGAAAAGAAACTTGTTGGATTACCATCAGCCCCACAGAGTAACATGCTTGCATGTAACATGCAACAGCTTGCCCTGATGCTTCAAAGTAAGTGGTCCACTAAGTTTTCAATCTTTCTTTTTGAGCTTTGACTGTCTCCTTTTTGTCTACCAAAATACCCAAACTGATTTGTAGCTGAAAGAATGTTATTTTTTGTAAGTTGTTCTTATGTCTGCAGAGAATCAGCTTCAAAACGAATTAGAGCATTCAAACTGGAAAGAGGTTATCTATATAGAATAGAATCATAGAATCAGTTAGGTTTGGAAAGGACCACAAGGATCGTCTAGTTCCAACACCCCCTGCCCTGGGCAGGGACACCCTACTGCAGATCTGGATGGCTAGACCCGCATCCAGCCTGGCCTTAAACACCTCCAGGGATGGGGCCTCAACCACCTGCCTGGGCATCCCATGCCAGGGTCTCACCACTCTCATGGTGAAGAACTTACTCCTCCTCACGACCAGTCTGAATCTACCCACCTCCAGCTTTCCTCCATTCCCCCTAGTCCTGTATATATATACGAGTTAATCAATCCACATATTATAGGGTCTTACACTAAAACAAAAGATAAAACTAATCTATTCCGTACTCTTTTAAGCCTTTCCGTTACATGGGGTGAGTGGCTGCTATAAGAGTGAAATCTCTCCGTTGCTCTGGAGCCCCCTGCAGTAACCTGAGCAGGCACCTTGCTGATGGCAAGGGACAGGAGTGGCTGCCTTTGCCTGACCCCTCCATCTGGAAGCGCTAGCAAAGCAACTCCACAGCTGCATATGTGCACAGCTCTCAGATGGACATGATGTCTGCTGCTCAGAATATTCCCTCTTCGTTTTTCTCCAGTGCTAGAACCTTGTCTCAGTCTCTCATCCAAACTAAACGATATTCCTAAAATGTGTTCTTTTCCTTTGGGAAGAAAGTAGTGAAAGGAAAAGTAAAAAATGCAAAATAAAATATTTAAAATATTGAAGCATATCATCATCATAGTACTAAAATTAGTATCTTCATTTAAAGATTAATTTGTTGTGAGAAACTGCCCTGTTAATTGGTGAGCAGCCACAACATAGATGGAAAAACCAAATACAGATGAAAGGAAACATCCAAACAGAATCTGAGAACTATTCAGTCAAAGTATTTCACCACCTCTAATATGATGAAACATTGATCTTGCAAATACACAGTCCAGATGAGGGGGAAGTTAGCTACATTTTCAACTCAAGTTAAAATGAACCATTGTATGGTACTGAACAGTGAAACAGGAGAATCTGGATTCCTTTTACTGAGTTTTATCTGACTTTTTATGAAAACTGTTTGACTCACTGCCTCAGCTAGTCTCAACTCTGGTGAGCTACAGAAGGCATGGACCAATTCTCACTGTGGGCACATTGAGGCCATAATCAGAAGAGTGAGTGAAGCATGAGAGTGAAAATATCCCCAGTCTAGCTCTACACTGCTCAGCTATCCCAGTGAGATTTTAGTCACCTCAAAAAGCACTCAGGATTTCTGGTAATTTTTTCCATCCTGTGCTATGGGCCATGTTTCCTGTCAAAGTCCTTTGATAGTTTTTTTCAGCTGTGCCTATTAGTCCACTCCCATAGTGTGCAAGTCACTTTGTGCAGGTGGCACACGAATCTCAAATTAGTCTCTTAAGTACCTTACAACACAAAAAACTAGGTGCTGCTGAAATACAAGCAGCTTCCTTGCATTGACGGTTTGTTGATGAAGTAGCCCTACTTTTCTTCAGATTTGTTGTCTGGAAGCACGTCCTGCAATTCTGTGCAATTCATACCTCATCTGCCTAGAAATCCCTACACTTAGTTAATTGAGACGTCGAAGAGCAATTCCATGCCCCCTACATCAGTCCCTGCAGCACAGACACAAACCCATGACAAGCCAGGTAGCAGCTGTATTGCCTCCTTGTTCAAGTGCTGCAACAGCCACTGCGCAGGTGGTTGGTCAATGCCAACAATATGATGTGTATTTCCTGTGCTGAGGGGAACTGCATCTTTGAGGAACTGTAACAGGCTCTGGGGAGGGGAAGAAAAAAAAAAAAAAAAAAAAAAAAACACCAGCTAGAGAGAACAAATTTCAATATGAGTGAGTTAATTATAATTTTGGCTCCTAAAGCTTTCTAAGAGCCAAAATATAAAGTCCAGCTGGCATGTCCTTTCACCTGCCTGAAGGAAATAGTCCAAATTTATGGCATAGTCAAAAATTATGTTTCCTTTTTCTTATTTTTTTTTTTAATAAGTTGTTGCAAGTACATCAGCCTATGGAAAAGCCTGGGATTGCTTCTGAAGTGACAGAGTGGCAGGAAGAAAAAGTTTCAATGTATACATACACATTTTACTGCCTTATGTACTGGTTTAAAAAGCACACAGGCTTGCCTGACTAGAAGCAAGGGAAAAGAACTATCAGTCAAGTAAAGACCCTATGAATCACATAGCTCTGTGCAATTAAGAGGCCATTGTTAATTTTCAGATTGTCATAAATCCATTGGAGGATTTGAGACAATTCAAAACCCAATTACGATAGAATGAAGAGGGGCTTGGGCAATCATCTGAAACAAAATCCAGCCCACAAAAACAAAATGTTGCAAGACAACCAGCCCTGAAATACACTGGGAGAATAAAAAACATATGGAACACACTGTCTGTGAACATACAGTCTTTAAAAGACAGAGGTTATGGCATGATGGCAGAGAGCGTTGCCACTGTTTTGCTAAGTATATCAAATCCTAACTTGTTTAAGTCAATTACACACCAAAAACATTGAAACTATCACAGGTATACAGGCAAGCAGCTGTATGGCTTTCTCTCACTTATACCTGTAGGGGAAAAAAAAAAAAAAAAAACCCTCAGAAAAATACTATAGCACTACTTGCCCTGAAACAGCATTCCGAGTACACACCTGCAAGGACAGATAAATTTTCCTACATCTCATTACCAAAACACTGCGCCAGAAATAGCAGTTTGTAATGATCAAACCAGCATTCACACATCTATTTTTAAGTGATGCTTCTTTAGAGATATAATTATGATTCTGATTACTTGTGCGCCGACGTAAACTAAATGAAGCATATTCCAGTTTTTATTGAAAAAATGTAAGGGACCAATCCCATAAACTTTTATTAGAATGAGCAATTCTGTAACAATCAACAGCAGATTTTCTCTGGCTCTTTATGTACGTAGGACATTTACGTAGTAATCCTAAATAATTCACAGCCTAGACATGTGATCTTGATTAGCAATCTTGCAAATCAAGGATAAGAAACCACATTTACTCTGTGACTGATTGTCTTTTTGAGAGATCAGTAGTACCTGAAATGCCGTAAAACTTAATGTTGGTCTAGGTTCTGAGACAGGAAGTCAGACAGGGTATGCCTCCTTCTACGGTGCATTGTGACTTGGATGCAATTTTCTTAACTACGGTCACCCACTCTACATTTGTGTGCTCAGGTATTCAAATTCCTTCAGTTTAGGTCAATGCTTGTCCAAGCCATCCTGTCTAACACCAGAAACTAGACAGAGGGCTCTCTACTAGCAAAGTGCCTGAAGAAACTGCTGGCTTCAGCAGTTTTTGCAGTTGCAGAAATTCTGTAGCATTCTTTTGGTAGTTCAAATATGTGCAAATTTAAAGGATGCTTTGGATGGCAGAGAAGGCAGAATGGGAACCTGTCTCTACACATTGTCTGTTACTTCAGCTGCTGGCCTTTATAACACCAAATCCTTCAACCGTTCTCTGCCTTCTCTCAGCATGCACTTTGTAATCACACTATAAAGGGTGTAGCTTGATGTGCCAGTACTTTTTTAACCTCCTAGTTCACTCTATTGTTACATTATCACAACCTATACTTGTTGTAACAGTGAAGATCCGATCAGTGTTCTAGTACTAATACATATTTACTAACAACTACACTACAGAACCTTGGCTTTCCACTCAGAATTCCTCAAGATTTTCTCTCTTATCAGTTAAATACAAAATTCCATATATCTTTATGCCTTGGTTGTCTGGGAACCTTAACTGCACGTCCTCTTGAGATAACATTTCCTTGGCTGGGATCAATTTCATGGTCAGCAAAGGTAAGGAATAGCAAGCGTTCAGCAACAGGGATCATAGAGCAAATTTACTGCTGAGACTATACAAGTGAGGGCTACCAGCACTGTGTAACAGTGAAAATAGCCTCCTGCATCCAGAGAAAGAAAATACCAGGCCACTGAGTCACATATCTGGGGGCAGTGGCAAAGATACTAGAAGACAGAATAAGCCATGTCACATGGTAGGAAGGAATGTACTGGTTTCCACACAGACAACAGCACCTACTGGAGCAACCACCCTAGCACATCATTGGTCTTAACTCAGATGAGCCTTTGGGGGTGGATGCAGTTCTCCAGGTCTGGGGCTGCAGGAATTGCCAAGGTCCTCCTCACGGGGCAGGGACAGGTAGAAGTAGTGTCCTTGCCTGCAGCAGTGAGCTAGCAAGTGTGCCCTGCAGTGAAGACAGCCCACAACATCCTGGACTCTATTAGGAACATAATCAGCAAATTGAGGGAAGGGAATAGAGACTCATCACTTGTTAAACCACATCTATAATATTGTGTTTAAGGTTGGGATCTCTACCACTAGAAAGGCACTGGTAAGTTGGTAAGCCACCAATATGGTAAGGAACAGAATGTATATATGTGTGTGTGTGTATATATACACACACACATACACACACATAAAAATAATTCCTTGGAAGGTAACTACCTGCATAGAAACCACCATAAGCATATATCTTAACTTACAAATGGCTGTAGGCTAAACAAACATAAATGTTGTGATGTATTTGATGTATATTTTCATGTTTTTCTCTAGGTGGGGTTATGGTTTTGATTTATTTTTTTTTCTTACAGTTAGAAATAGTGTACTGAGATGGACAGAACTTTAGTGTGTTTCAGTGTGGAAGTTTTTAGAAGATTATTTTCAGCAGTTTCAGTAACATGCTAAATTACTATCTCAAATATTCACACAGCATGACTGAAAAAAAACCAAACAATTCAGAAGGGTTTGCATTAGCTCCTGTTTTCCGTAAGGAAACTGAGTTTCAGGAGAGTGGAAGACAAGAAGAGCCATAAAAGAATCAATCTACCTGGTCCATGAAAGTCTGAGAACTACCAAATCACTAAGTACTCAAAATTGTGTGCAAAATACGAATAAAATGTTGATTTCATTAAAAATGTTAAGGACTACTTAATTCAACAACATTTTATATGTTTGCATATTTATTTCCAAATTTGCATATCTGTTTGCATATATCTTGTAAAGCTGAACCTTAATTATACTTTAAAATCATGTATAAATTGTAACCAAGAATGTTGTATGAATTTTGGAAATAAGAGACATACTCAAGTACCATTAATTATAAACTGCAATTTAAAGCATACTGAAGCAGACCTCATATTGAAAAAATATTGAGCCCTTGACAAATAAAAAAGGCAGTAAGAGTTATTAACTGGTCTAGCTGATTAGTTGGTGTCTTCTACAAGCGTATCATGGTTTTTCATCTTTTTCTCTCTGCAGAGTATGTCTGTCTTTTACTCAGAAGAGACACATGACAATATGGTGGCCAAGATAAATACCACTGTATACTGCAATTACAATACACTAGTTTATCATTTCTGTTTAAGGCAATTCTATTTTTGAAGTTTTCTTCATATAGAAATGACAATAACATGTAACAATAGACAAATAACATTTTGTGGGCTCCTTTAACGGACTGGTGTCAAACAAGGTGAGTTGAGTGATTTTATCGCATGCTGATTAGATTTGTAAAATGATTCTGAGTAATTTAAAAAGCATTTACACAAGGTCAAATCTCACACAGCTTCCAAATACTTAGACTTGCTATATACATAAGATACAATGATCCAATCATCATTTAAAGTGGCAATTAGAGATGGTCAAATGTCTAGTCATTTCATATCTCAATCCAAGGTCAAGTATCCCAATAATCATTGAAAGCCAAAGGTTTCCCTAAAAAAAAAAAAAAAAAGTGTGATGGGACCCCGTATATTTCATGGCTGTAATTTTCCATTCTACTGAGAACACAAAGAATGAATTACTACAGCACTGGACAAGCAACAAATAGTTCTTCCTCTGGATAGGCAACACTCACAATTACAGCAACAAACCGTCATGGTTGAGACATTAATGAGCATTAGCTAATCCATCTGTTTGTAAGAGGAGTGTTGGGTAGCTTCTGCAACAGAAGGACATCACTGTGATACTTTGTTACAGAAGGGTCTACCACTAGATTTTTCAAAGAATCAGAATCCAAATGCAAGTCTTTGTTGTAAAAGTGCCAATTGCAGGGTTAAGCCAAAATCCTGACTCAGCACTATGCACTCTTCAAACATTATCATGATCTTACATACTGAAGTATAGAGTCCACTTCTTTCACTGAGCTTTCATGATTACAGTTATGTATTCCACTACATGGAAGCCACATGGCAGAATGGTTTAAAACGACTGAAGAACATGCTAAGCTAGTATAGCTCAAAGTTTAATTTCCTCCAGCCCTTTAATATGGTGTGCTGCTTTGAAAGAAAACAACTGTATCAAAGTCAGTAACTAATGAGCAAGTAGTCATGGTAACAGATACCAACATTTTGGCAATGTTAATACAACCATTTACAGTCTGTGCCATCTTTGTTTAATATGAACATAGATAGGTAATTCTTTAAAGTCTGATAATAATCATTGCAGTTTGGCATACCCAAGCAAATACCTAACTGCAGTATTTTTCTTGATTTTTTCATAACTATTCTCTCAACTGTTTTAACATCAAGCAAGTTTCTTAGCTGAAAGACATCCCCAGCCATCATGGAAGTATGGAAGTACTGAACCTTTAATTTTTTTCCCCCTCACAACTGTTGAGCATTTGAGGCATACTGAATAGACTTTTTTTGTGTTTGCTACATGTCATGTATTATCAATTATTCCCACTCAGCTTTGTGAATCCTACCTCCAGGCACTTTGTGGTAGCAATCCACCTTTTCTTGCACTCTCACACGCACAGAATTCACTAAACCCACAAATCATTTGATAATGTCAGGATGGTCTCTGGTCATCAGGATCTTGATTATTACAAGTAACAGGCTAATGCAAGTGTGGTAATAGTAGTTCATCCTCCAACTCCTCTTCTATAATGTGTACACAGTGATGTCAGCATCGCAAAAGAAGGGCTGCATGGCCATTTTAATGGTCCTATCACCCACTTTCTAGCTGTCATTTTTCAGTGGTCACAGAATCTCTCACAGCAGAGCCTGTCAAATGAAAACTCAGTAGCAATCACTCGGTATTCTTAACTTCGTCTAAGTTTGGGTTTTTTAAACTGACCATGTGTTTCATTCTAACATGAAATTAAGATGAGGCTTATGGAGAGAGAGGATATAGGGAATAGGAACCATTCATGAGCTGGATATGATAAATCTTTTGCTGAACATATGAAGAATTGGCAGGCTCTGAGAAACCCATGTGAACAGATCTACTCTGACCCATTTGATCAAGGAAGGGACAGCATTCATGCTGTTGTGTATATAAATAGAACAGTCTGAACAACATAGAGAGAGGCTTTTCATTTTCTTCCCCAATATTGAAATGTCCAGTTTGATGAAGATATAACCAATGCTACTGGCTTATTTAAAAAACAGTCAGTTGTACTAATCAAAAAGGCAGATTCCCCTTGCTCTGAGAAGTGCTTATGCAATGCACAACACCAGAAAAAATTATAGAGCTCAATAACACTTGTAAGAACCCTTAATTCAGCTCTGAAATGTGAATGTATTTATAGCTTTGTAACCCATTTTCCAGGTGAGCTTTGCAAGCAAACTGTACACACAGCCTCATATTTCCAAATCTTGTACCAACATAATGAAAGGAAATAGAAAAATGAAGATTGCTTCCTTAATGCAAGTCATCAGTCTATGAACATAAATGCACCGATACACAAATACGTTCATCCTTTGGATAACTGAACGGCTGAGTTGAAATCAACCAACAAGGAACTCTGAAGGTGGGATTCCCCCGTATTTTGGAGTCCCATGGAAACCTTTGTCTTAAGCATGTTCTGAGCATTATTTCAGCCAGGGGGCGATCAACTGACAGCTTTCACTCGGCTGCACTATCGACACTAAGCTGAGAACAGCAAACTCGAAAGAAGCCTCCCGATGAGAACTCTTGAGAAAAACCTTAGTATTTCGTGCTGATGTAAAGTTTCTGCACTGCTCTGTATTCATGGGCCTCAAACTTCATAGTGAAGTTGTAGCAACAGAAATTACTAAGTACTCGTATCTCATGCAGAAGAGTGCCTCCCATTTGTTCACGCTAAGCATTCGAACATAGGGATACCCTCAAAGGTCTCCTGTCGTGAATGTGACAGTAATGTGCATTACACCAATAAAATGAGGCCATAATCCACAGAGTAGATTACAGCAGCAACAATTCTGTCAGTACAACTTCATGCACACAAAACAGTTACTGGCATAAACCAGAGATCATACCTCCTGTTACCTCAGCTTTCCTACATGGTACAACTGACAGCAATAGCATAACTATTAAAATAGTTGCATTGGCAAATATTTATCTGATACATTACATTTGGAATATTTATGAGCGTAAAAGCTTCCTACCAGCTAAAATTTGGCTGCCCTGACCATGTATCATCTGGTTCCCAAAGCACCTCTACTTTGCTGCTTAAGTTTCCTTGGTGGAAGGAAGTCAGAGGCAGTTTCACCATATGTCCACCTACCAGGCTCTGCAAGAATGGAGTATTTATTCCTGCCTCTTCAGTGTAGGGAAGATGAGTGCATCAGCATTTTTTAACTGACTGAAATAAGGAACCCAGAGTTCAAAGTGTTAGACCCTTTCTAAGTGTGTAAAACCTGGACGAACAACAAACAAGACAAATATTGTCCGATAAGCATGAGTTGGATAAAGAGTAGCTAAGTACTGGTAAGTCTAGTTAAACGCAGAAACAGTTTAATTATCACTCTTCAATAGTGATAATTCTGTCTGCACATCATAGGCTTAGCTGACTGTGTTGAGGCAGTGAGTCTGGTTATGAGAATGCTATGATACCCTTTCAGTCTATACCGTAAGACACTCCTTTTGCTGCCTCCTCCCCCTCCACAGATAAAGAACACCAGAAAATACAAATTGCAGCAAGTGACTGAGTAGATGCCCTGTATTAAACTTTACATATGAAAATTTCCATGATTTCATGGGTGCCACTTGAAGAAACAAAATGCACTGAACTTTCATTGTGCTCTAGAAGCAAAGCTGAACAGCCTATCAGACGTTACGGCATTACATATGGACTTCTGCTTCCTCCCAGGAGTTTTTTTTCCTTAGAAACAAAGTTGATTCCTATTTTCCACTGTCGTATGCTCTGTTCCTGTGTAGTTTGCGCTATGGTATTGTGCACCCTTCCTTCTCCCCCCCCACCTCCACATGCCCATAACTTCCTGTTTCTCAGAACAAAAGCCTTTTCCAATTATGTAAGGAATTACACAAAATTATATTCCCTCTCCTTATGTAATAAAACTTATTAAATAATTAGTTCCAAACCATACTTTCAATAGGGAAAGTAGAATTGCTAACCAGGAACTATGTTCTTACCAACTTTGTATTTAATCTTAAAAGAGTCATGAGAGAAAAGCTTTGTGGAAAGATGGGCTCCCATACTGAGTTCTAGTTGCACTACCTGTGCTGAAAACAATTTGATTTCAGAGAATTACTTATGCAAGGATTCCAGAATCAAAACTCATTACCTTCAGGCATTCCCAGTTACTATCCTACAGAAGTACCACTTGGGATTAATTCACAATCTGCAAGCAGTAATGACAGACAATCAAGACTGCAGATTACTACATCTCAGCTATCACATTCATTGAAAATACTCTAACTTTTAGAAAAACAACTTTATAATAAACATAAGAAGCAAGTTCCAGTCTCTGATCAAGAACTGTCTCATCTCTTAACTCTGGTACACAGACTAACAAGACTAGTTTGAAAATCTGCCTTTAAGGGTCTCCTTTTTACCCCCTCCAGAATTCTGCAGGCTGTATGGCTCATTACATGTTTCTCAGAATACTTACTAGCCCTTGCCATAATCTGTCCCCTTGCTGCCTCAGTGCGGGAACTCCTCCCTTAAATTTAAAGGGCCAGCAGCACAGGACATTTAAAGAAGGCCAAGGAGGTATCAAAGCTTGCCAACTCCACAAGGACCAACTGTTAACTTTAAGGGAAGTATTTAATCTCCTCAGAAAGCCGTGAAGATCTACTTCCTGAGGAAAAGTGGTTCAAGATCCATAGAAGTGCTAATATAAACTGTGTAAGGCTACTGTTATAATTTTAAAATTGAGAGATATATGGCAAATCTTCCAACCTTTCCTCTCTCCAAAGTCAGTATTTAAATGTTCTTAAAGCTTTGCACTGACACAGTGCTACCCAAAGGCAAACACTACAAAATACAAGCACAGATCCAGATGTCAATTTGCACAACAAAAACAGAATGGGGAAGAAGTGCCACAATGCCATGCAAAACATTTTCAGGCCTAATTAAAAAAAAAAAAAAAAAAAAAAAGGTAATTTTAGACTGAGTGAATTCTTATCTTAAAGAACAGATTCAAGTACAGTCACTGAAAGAAAAACAGCACCATGCATGAAAAAAAAAAAGTTTTAGCTGAACTCCATGTCATTCTGTAAATGAAGATTGAATGAAGAACTGCAAACACCTGAACACTGAAAATTACTGTCTTTTGTTACAATTCCTAAGAAAATATCACCTAAGGCTAAAAGTAATTTTTTTGGAACATGTTATGAACTATTAACTTGGTTTAAAACATCTAGCCAACCCCACACAACAGGAGTGGAGTACATGAGATGAGGGAGTTGTGTGGCATGGTACTAGAAAAATTCATCTGTGATTATCACAAGGCAGTGAAACAGCCCTTGATAATCAAGCTTCACAAGAGGATCAGACTAAGACCAGAGCTCTTCTTGCCAGAAGCAACCTTATTAGCAAATCTCCCGTTTCCCCATGTCTACATTTAAAAACAAACAAACAAAGCCCAAAATAACACCACACACATTTCTTTTTATTGATTATACCTTTCTTTTTCAAGAACAAGTTTTCAAACAGCACAGTGGAGCTTAATCAGTTCTTGTTTTAAATCTAGTCCAACTTTCAGTGAATTCAACACAAATATTTTCCTTTCACATTAATAGAGCTGTAGTAGGTCTCTCACGAATCATGTTTGGAGAGTACATCACTGTAAATGCAGTCAAGTTGGAAACTATGCTTTTGCTCATGCAAAGAGAATTTATTTTGTCAGAAATGCTCATAAGAAGGAAGATCTTCAGGATACAGCCCTATTGGTAGTTTTTGGGGCAAAAAATCACTTTGGAGGAAAAAAAAAAAAGGAGAAAAGTTGCATATAGAGGAGTCAAAAAAGAGGAAAATATCCTCTGCTACGTAACAGACTGCAGTGTCTGGATACTTCCTTATCACACAAACCCCAAAGTATCACAGAAAATTTCACTCAGCAGTTTCATCCATCCTGCAGAAAATAAGCATTATTCATTTCATAACAATTTGTGACAGTTCTGAAACAATAAAGAAACCATGCAAATTACATCAATACAATAGAGACTCGATTATGCAACTGCCTTGCCTATCTCACTGCAGCAATAAGCAAGCAAATAGAGACTGAATGGAATACATTTTAACAACCTTATACTGCAAAAGATTATTCACTTGTGTTACTGGATCAGTTAGTTAAAAAAAAAAAAAATTAAAAATTGGTAAATCATTATCATTAGGGGACCTTATTTAATGAATTTTCACAAGCTGCTTCACAACGATCCAGAGACTAGTTTCATCACGTTTATGCTCCACTTCCAGATTTTCAAAACTGCTGTGCTCTCAAAAGGCAGAATACTTTTTACAAAACACGTTCACTGAATAATCTTCCTTAAGTACTTTCTAAGTAAGAATACTTAAGCATATTAGAATTTACAAGTGTATTTTAACCTCATTAGAGCCACTGGAAGTTAAGCACAGGCTTAGATGTGTGGGTTTTTTCCTGAACCAGGATATTCCACTGGATTTTAGATTATGAATAAAACAGAGTAACACTGAGAACTATATTTCTAGCAGTTTTAAAAGTGCACACACAAGATATCATATACAATGATGGGAATACAGTATGTTAATAAACTCAGTTATTTTTTCCTGCAGAGGCAAGAAAAGTCACTAACAATGGGAGTGATAAGAGGAAAAGGTACCTTCTATTTATCTACATGAAATCTAAATTCAAGAGACTTCTTTTCCCTAGTTCCTTTTTTCGAGAGCCATGGATCTTCCCACAACACTGTGGGTAAGAATTCACATTTGAAATTTGAATCATTAATGTGCTTGAAGCATCATTAACTCATCCTTCGTGTCCTGTGAGCTGCATCAGAAGGGGTCACAGCATACTAGTGCTGGCCAGCAGCCAGTGACAGCATGGCAAGTAGCCAGCCATTCTGCTACAGACTGGAGGGGGTTCCTGAGAGAATCTTAGAGTTCCTCCATATTTCCACCTCTGTTCCACAGCCCAAGATCTCCTGCAGAGTTTGCATGTACAGTTTCCAGATACAAAAGGCTGTGCTCCTCTTGCTGTATTTTTATGTTGTTGATCATCGGTTATTTACTGAGTATTTTCATAAAGTAACCAGATCAGTAGTAAGATTTCTATACATTTTCATACAACTTAAGCATGCAGACTTCTTTTAGCCAAATCATACCCACACATGTCTTTGCAGAATTTATAATTTAAGATAATTCCTGCTCTCCTTGCAAGCTGGGAAAAACAAAGAGGAATTAATGATACTATCTTGTCCAAGTTCCCTTTTTAGCAGGAAAATAATCTTCTTTGTTACAGTTTCCTGTGCTCTAAGATTCTTACCAATGAATTACCGGATTTGGTCCCAAAGCATTCTGTAATAAGATTTGGAAAACTGGTACATAGATTATGAAATAAAACCAAGCTACACATAGCTTCAAAGAAAATAATGAGAGCTTCTATATAAGAGGAATAAGCAGTATAGGCTATGGAGGGGAAAAAAAAAAAAAATCACTTTGGCATGGTACAGCAGAAGTAGGTAATATCATCAACACATCATTATCTCATGCACATTTATAAAGATCCACATGTAAAAGCTTCCACCCACAAACGCACAACACACAAAAATGCATAGGTCTTTGGGAAACGGACTTTGTATAATCTGAGAGAAAAACTTTGCAGTGGCATACTTGAAAAATAGATTGAAAATTATTGCTCCACTTTGAACATTTCGTGAAATGCACTGTAATGCCAGTACAAAGCTGACAGCATCAATCGGGAGTCTTCAGAGATGCTTCATCTGATTTTTCAGAGAAAAGAGAAAGCAACAAAGTGACTGTACCAAGCAATTCCAGATACTTACAACACATTAATCAATTTGAAATTAACTCCTTTTGCCTGCAGCTGTAATGGTTTAAGTCATTTCCTAAATAAATAGATAATATTTTCTTTTCTACTACAACTAATCAAACTCTAAGACTTACATAAGAATTAAAAGAAACCAAACACCAACAAAAAGATTAGTAATTTCTTGTTTTATTGAAGAGTATGCTTACAAATGTGAAATCACGAATACGGAAAGTTCAAATAAACCTTATTTTTAAAATTCTACAATTTGACAAAATTGTACGTGGGTCAAGATTATGGAAGAGCTTTCATTATACGAAGTTATCTGAGTATTGTTCAGACTGGTTTTCAGTATTAAATACTAGCTGAATTTTCTACTTGCTTCATGTGCAATCACTTTAACCTTGCCATTCACACAGCAGATGTCTTCTTCACAAGACTACAAAAGCTATGGACTATAAATTCTGGTAAGACAAGCTGTTTGTTCCTTGCTTGTCAGAGTGCTCTAAAGAGTCACACAAAAGAAAACAATTAGTGAATGAAGGCAAATACTGAACCCTGATCCTCAAGTTCTTATAGGGACTTCAACAGGGTTTCTGTTCAAGTAAAGCCAGCAGAATTTGAACCATTAGAAAGTCATTATACAGACTTCAGCACACTTGTAAAATTTAATTCATATGAATGCCAAAACTGCAGTTACTATTTATTCTAAGCGGCTCCATTTCTGAAATCTCAATAGTAAAAAAGGTTGAATGAGCATCGTAATTCAGCTATCTCGTTTATCCTTGCACCTACCCATTCAATCACCAGTGTCACAATGTGGCAGGAGTGAAGAAGCTCACATACCCCCATCCCGTGTTGGAAAAGAGTGGCCAAGACTGACAACTCAATACTTGAAATTGACAGAAGCCTCCACCAAGTGCATACCACTGAATCTAGAAATTGATTTGGAAAGCAAGTTCTAGCCATCTTTCTGCTTTATGGAGTTGATTAACGAAGTTTGTTTCACTCACAAAAATTACATCAAATCAAAACAAGAAGGATTGAGGTCTCAGACCTCCTGTTAAGAGCAGAAAGGAATGAAAAATACACAGCAGATGGTATTTTGGGCACATGTGTCTTCACAATAATGGATAAAAAAGAAAACCTAGATGAGGTGGACTACCCTGCAGAGATGGAAAGATTGTTCCTTCATTTACAGTTATTAATGTGCTCAGGACAAAGTTTCTAATTGATCTCAAAAGAAGTTTGGTATTTTGGAATGCAAATAAATTGCATTTAGAGAACTATTAGGAGAAAAGTCTTTTTAATTCCTGCCCACAAAGTGAAACAGAAAACCACCACTCCTGTGGTGGTATTTCACTTGGTAACTACAAAAGTAACTACAAAAGTACTTTCTAGAAATACAAATCTCATTCTGTTTTTCCTTATACAACGCTAATGAGCTGATCCTTAACTTTCTGAAGTTAATAAGCATTCAGGCTATCTTCTAGAGAAACACTACTTTCTGTGGGACAGTAATTCACTGATGTTAAGTCTCAAAAGACACACTGTGATTTTATAGGATTATGTGCTTCAGATTACAAAATTCTACAGCCTTTACACATCTGGGAATTTCAGAACAAGCAGAAAAGTTATCTACAAATCTACCTTAAAAGAGAACTTAATTGATAAAATAACCAAATAATTGGCTAATCACACAAGAATGCCATATGATAGCATCACCTTTAAACCACATGTACACAAGGACAGGTCTCAAAAAACATTAGTTACTATACATACGGTACTCAGATAATCTTTGTATACTCAGTCCAATAAACCAAATTAACCCTATTCATATGGAGGATTCTGCACTGACAAGACCACAATCACCATTTCTGTGCAGCAGTTTAGTCTCGTTTGCCTGCATGCAGTTGGCAAAGGGTTCTGAAAATCAGATTCCCTACTGCACTTTTTGAATCAGAAGAAACAGAAATTACAGAAGTATCCAATCTCTACTCCATCCCCTTTAATACTTAACTAGCTATCCAATCAAAGAGTGAAAGCATGAGAAATTATATGATTGATTGAACTGATCCATTTGAATTGTTATTTATCACACTGTTCTTGTCCAAGTGACCACAGAGACTTCTTGGAAGTAATGAAGAAAGCCATTCTTCAGTTTCTTAGAATCCAAGTTTAACAGATGTCCAGTGGCTTTTTTTAGTTCACACTCTCAGCCTTCCCAAATTTATTTTCAGGAAACTAATTCCCATTCATTTTTTCCAAATCTTCTATCTTTCTTTTTCATTTTCTGATAGGCAACAATGGGAAAAAAATAGGAAAAAAATAGAAAAAAATTATAGGAGTGAGGATGAAGAATAAAGTTGTAAAAATCAAATATTTATTTACACTGCTGGTGGGTAATGGCAAGGTGCTGACAAGCACACTTTGAGTATCAGAGTATGTGTTAAATATCCTGTCCCTCAATACACACTTCAAGACACTGTTTCCTAAAACTGCTGTTTGACTCAGGTTTGGAACAAATATGGCAGAAAAATAAGACATGTTGGATGGTATGAGGAGTACAATGTTTTAAATGCTTTCCAAGATCAAAATCAGTAGCAATACACAACAAAGTAACTCTAGAGAAGAGCAGAATCACACCAGTAAGAATCATTGTGAAGTGCACACTTGATGGGAGGCAGGAAAGAATGCAAAGATTCCATACATCTATTTGCAATTAATTCAAAGGAAGTTTCTCTTGCAATATCAAAACGACAGAGTGTTCAGTGCCATAGTATACATTTAAAAAGTTGAAAATAGAAATAATTAAAAATCATCCTGCATGGTTGAGGACCTTGTGGGACAACTGTCTGAGTTGTGTGACAGGAATGCAGGTCAATTTAGTGCACCTCAGGAGAAAGGCCAAGATGCTTACAACCATGAGATGTTTTAGTTATCTCTGAGAACGGAGATGTGCAGAGCCAGCATGCCACATGACTGAAGGAAGAAGTCTTGTGAAGGCAGCCCTGTTTTGACTAAAACTAATGAGGCAAGGCTAAAATAACAACAACTTTAAAACAGATTTTGAAGGCTATAGTGACTGAGTGAAGACCTCTGACCAGTTAATTGTGAAAAGATTAAAGTTTTCACCCATAACTATGATAATCAGCCAAACGAAGTACATGGTAAACACATGACTATGTTACTCAACTCTCCATTCAAATCATGCCAAACATCACATAGAAGGCAGGAATGGAGAGGGTTAGAATATTAAAAAAAAAAAAAACAAAAAAACCACATGTGGAACACCTCTCTGGCCAGAGAAAGATTGAGGATTTGGCAGGCACAAGGATGGTAGATGGGTTGTGCTCCTTTTCTTCTACCACAGACAGGGACACTAATTCTCGGCAAGAATTGCCCTTTCACTATATAGCTTAACTTTTGTTAAATCACTACTACATATTAGCACTACTGCAAGACAACTTGCATCTCTACCTGTGTCAGATGTTATGCAGGAATTACAAACATGAGCTTAATTACTTGTAGTTAGTGCATTTATCACTGGCAACTCTGAATCTGTTTTATCTGTCACTCTAATAAATTGGACCAATCAGTATTTTACATTTTCTAAACTGCATCACTGAAAGTCCTTATTGGAGCACTGAATGAGGTCAAACATTGATTTTGCCAACAATTTCAGTAAGAGTCAGGCCTATAGTGTGACAGACCTCACCTACAGGAAAAAGCTGAATTTTCCCCGGCCACCTCTAAGAAGATAACTTACCATACAACCAATATAACCAAAACCAGATAATCCACATTTTTCTATAGCCAGAAATGTGTACCAGCCTGAGGGAAGTGGCATTGCTTAATTGACTCATAAGCCATTTTCCACAACTTTCTAACTGGCTACAAATTCCATCCAGAGAATATAGATCTAGGTTTTTGCATACGGAGAGAAAAACTTGCCAACTGAATCTTGATAACAGATTAAAGATAGATATTTCTTAAAGTGTGATGTAGATAAAATTCTGTAATCCGTGGCTAGAAAATATTAAGAAAATCTCCTCTTTGAAAATAAATACAGACCAATTGTCAAAGCAATCAGGGCAAGAACTTAACCCCTCTCAAAATTATAGGCATCAATTTGTTTATAACTAGTGGTTAGAAGAGTCCTCCTAAATTCCTCTCACTTCCCAATGAAAATTCTGATCAGAAATACTAAAAACATGCAATTGCACACATCAAATGATTTTTTCAATAGAGAAGAGATTAGCGATACTTACCAAATTCATGTGAGGTTAATGCAAAGAGATCACATAATTTCAAGTGACAAACAACTATCTCAGACCAAACTCTTTGAGACTTCCAAAGTATAGGAAACAATACAATTATTCAGATAGCACTTTTTCTTTTCTCACTTTTACAAATCCTTTAGTAAGCACTCCCTGCCTTCAACCTTGAAAGTCATCAATTTAAAACTCTTAGTTTCCCCAGTCCAAAAGGAGGTTCAAAGACCAAGGTTTTTTCTTCAGTTTTCTGTCGGTACCGCTGTAGATGCCAGTATCAGGGAAGGAACTCAGCCACAGCAACACTGACAAAGATCATCTGCAGGAACTACATTCTTCAGCACAAACAGCACAAATTCATCAGGCATTAGAAAAAGACAGAGATGGGGTACACCTAACTGGTTTTATTGCCTGAGAAGGCCTCAGCTGTATAAGAACCACAGAAGATGAAAAGCACCATTCCAGTTCACACCAACATTTATTTCTTCATGCACTATTATCAGGATTTGTTGCCTTGTATTTCAAACACTGCAAGTTCAGCCAAAAGTGTAACAGCTGAGGTTAAAATGCATGCTGTAAGAAAACTTTAGTTAGCATGTAGGGAAGTTATGCAATCGTGGTATTTAATGGGTTCAATTGCCTCGGAAAGGAAGACACTAACAGTGATCTGCAATTTTAAGTGACCAAGTAAAGGGAAAGGAAGTCTGGAAAAAGGGGCACTACAAGGCTCACGCTTCATTATTCAAGTGAATACTAGTAGCAACATCAGTCTTGAAATAAAATGCAACTCTTCTAGTGTTATAGAGCAGTTTCTCAATGTAAGAACAGTATTCAGACATGGACCCAGAGAATTAAGAATTAATCTCCCTGGAAATTAAATGTGTATAAAAAATGTATATAGCAGATTAATCAAAACTGAAAAATCATTGACAAAAATAAATGATAAGGAGTCAGCAACTCCTGTGCATCTCTTACATTTTCAAGAACAGTCAATCTCTATCCATCATTTCTTTTTTTTAATCTTTAATTGTTTTAAACAATTTTGATTATTCTTTTTCCTGCTTTTCATTTTAAAGTATTTTTGGTTTTGTTTTAATTTGGTTTGGATTTTTTTTTTGGCAGGACTTCAGCTGTTGGCTGCAGAGTTTTGGGGTCCAGTAAAAAAAGGAACGGCAGTATGCGAACACTCTGAAAATCATTCATTATTTCACAATCTAGCATTCTTAAGCACCTCAGTTACCTTTAAAATGAGCAGTGCTAGGGATCACAGCACTGGGCAGAGAGAAATATGCAAGTTTCCTTAAGAACTCCCTTCTTTTATTGTCAGAACATGCCTTTTCAAGGTGTGCAAAGGAAAAAAGCATGAGAGATGTCTGGATCAAACCTTCCTTTGAACTTTTTCCTTTCAAATTTCTCCCTCTTTTCGTAACACAGGGGGTTTAGTTTTAACTAATGTAAGAAGTCCAACAGCTTACAAAGTATATTGACATTAACAAATCATTCCATTAGCTCATTATTATTATGAAAAGTACAGGACCAATGCCAGTTAAGGTTTGAATAAAACGATCTGCAATGGAAATTTATCATGTTAGAATGGGAGATGCATCACAGCGTGATGTACTCAGTACATAATTGATTGTGTATTTTAATGCTTTGCCAAAGAATCAGAGACTTTATCCCTTTCTATTAAGTTGCAATCCAGCTTCTCCACTTGTCCTCCCAACCACAAGGAGAATTCGAAATAAAGGTATTAAGGCACTATGACAAAGTTCTCAAGAGCAGTTTAGACCCCTGGATATGTAACACTTGCTTCTATCGACATAAACAGTGAGAAAACTAGAAACTAATTGGAAGGAAAATCAAGGTTTGTACCTTGCCACACGTGGAGTGCCCTTGGCAAAGAACTTGCCATGGAAGAGAAGAACTCAGTCTTAAATTCTAAAAAGGAATAATCATTACTAGAAGAAAATAATCGCTGAAGAAAAATGATCAGTTTTAACGGTTTGCCACTAGATGGAGCAATTTAATATTAAAATTTTCATTTATAAATAAAATCGTCTTGAAGTTTTAAATCTTTCACTAATAAGCCTTTTCCATTACCAAATTTACTTCCTCCTCCCCTTTTTTTATACCTAGGCTACTTAAAAATACCGTGTCTTTGCAGATGATGCACTAAGGAAAAATAAACACAAATGTCTCTACATTTTACCTGTATTACAATAAAGACTGTAAACTGTGAGGTAAACTGCAGTTCTAAAGCACTTCAGTTAAATTATTAATTTTATTTATCTACCACCTCTATCACATAATCTTCAGAAACATCAAGCATTAAGAAATATGAAGCAGTTTATCAGAGTATTATTCTCTCTCTTCACCACAGGCAACAGAACTTTTTGCCAGCAAAGATTACTGAAAACTAGGAATCTTAAGCCTAGCCTGAACCTTAGCCTAACCATTACATATTTAGAATCCTTCTATACTTCAATATCAAAACTAACAATTAAAGAGATATTGTACTGGCACAAGGAAAAGAGATTCAGCCTAATTAGTCTGAGTCCCAATTTACATCAATCGTACCTAAGATCCCTGCAGAACTACAGTGCCTTCTGTCAGTGCAACAAAAAATGCTAAGCCTAAATTTCAATGTTAATTTCATGTAACAGTTTACAGTTGTTGCTATACAAAACACTTCCCAGTAGCATCAGCTGTAACATGCAAAAGTGACTTGTTTGTTTAAAAAAAATGAAACACAAAATGTTGCTGCTGAATGCAGCTCTGAGGCACCAGAGGATGTAAATCCTCAATGATTACATGGATCTTAAAATCCTTCTTAAATACTGGATTTGCTGGGAAAAGAAGCAGCAACAAACAGAGAGGAGAGCCCGCAAACGGCAACCCCCAAATGACCTCGGCTTCACCTTTTTCTTTTAAATGCCGTACGTTACACTTAAGAAATAGACACATTTTTGAAGCATGATTTGATAACCTGAATGTTATGAAAACAAGTTATACTGTCTGCTGTATTTAAAGTCTGCATGCTTCATAATATACAACTTACACTTTTTTAATGTTAAATCAACTTCTACCTCCGTAACAGATGTAAAAGAATTTACTTTGGCGTTTAGGTCTGTAGTGAAAATGTATGCTTTTAGTCTAGATGCCTTATAATAATTGTTACTATTATCTATTGCAATTAATGAAAACCCAAACATTACACTGCTCATGGAACTCTTGAGGTAATAATGCACTTCTGCCCTATAGAATTTGGCCATGATTCCAAAGATACTGATATCATATCAATGCTATGTCCCCATAATCTCCATCAGTGTTATGACAACATTCAGCACATTACTGCGCTACTTCCAGTAAAGGGGGGTAGTGTGCAGTGGGTGTAGAGAACAGACAGAAGAAAGCTAGGAACCGGCCAAGAGGGAAAGAATGAGAGCATGCTGAATAAGGCATTCCAGTTAGTGACATTTGTAGCACTTGTGTAAAAGCTGCCTTTATTAAAACTAATGTGTCAGCACTGCAGCAAGCAAACAAATGTAAAGAAGATTCAGGTTAACATGTTTCAAATATCAACCCGTACACTTCAGCCTTGTCTGCCATTAACTCCACCTCAGTGTTTGCCTCTGGCTCACTACTCCTTGACAGCACAGATACTGAAAACAGGTCAAGACTCCAAAACTTTTTTTCCACACATTCTTCAGTAGCTTCTAGCCTAATTTTTCTAACAAAGAAGAAACAAGTTCACTAACTGTAAATTATGTGCTAGGCAGTAAACCAAATGGAAAAGTATTTTACTAGCATATTTCATTACATGATTATAACAAATGGTTCAAAGCCAAGGTCATACTGACAGTGTGAGATTTCAGTGAAGGTATTGCAAGATACTTGGGTGCTACTTAAACTGATTCAGTTTACTCCTTTAAACATCCAACACTTGCTTTACAACATAAAAACAGGTTAAACCATTATATTGTTTACAAGAAACTGCACTGCACTTAAATCACTGGTATCTCTATCTCTAAGCAAATTAAGAGAAGCACTAGAATTTAACTGTTGTTGCTTTCAAGTGCCTAATCATTTCACTTTTCAGTCAGAAGAGCCTCTCCACAATTAACTTTTCAACTAATTTCCAGTAATCTCATCTTTCTACATTGTGTGTATCATCAGGCAATATGAGAATGCCATCAGATTTATTCACACATGAGAAAATGCCTTTACATGTCCCAAAGTGCGGAGGTTTCCGTCACAGATAATTTAGAGCGCATCCCAAACTGTGTGTGTGTGATTAACTTCCCTGTTCACCCCTATAATAACCAACAGGAGGGNTCTTACTTCCCTGCTTAAGCTTAAACAACAGTTTATTTAAGTGGAATACACTGTAACAAGCCACCTCTGAACCATAAGGTTCAAAAGCAGCAGAACATAAATCAAAGCAATGTGGAGCTGTGCTAAAATTACACGAGAGGAAATTTGTTTGCCACAGAGTGAGAATAAATTAATTAGGGGTGGGAGATGACAGGGAGTTAAGAGCAGGAAGACAGAAGGGGAAGCAGTAACATGGTATCAGGACTAACATTTTCTGAACATGTCNTCATTTTTTTTTCTCTGAAAGTTGTTAAGCTTTCTTCTCCCGACAGTTCCAGCAGAGTAAGGAGAATGCAATTAGAGCTAGCTATAAACCTGCTTGGTAACTCTCTTGTTTTAAGTGTTCATTAGATGAAGATAGATCTGCCCTTTTAATTCAGAGACATTGCATAGTAAGTATGAGTTAATAACTACTTAAGACTTCAGTCCCTGAACAGAGTCACATATGCAGGCTCCTGTCTCTGGGAGAAGGTGGCAAGAAAAAAAACACCCATCAAGTTAATCATGACCAAAAATCATTACCATCTAAGACTGAGTGTCTGATGAAGTCTCTCAGAATCATTTGGCACACCTGTTTATAATGTCCACCAACATTACAACTCAAGGAGACTTTGATCACCAGACATGGCACTGCAACCGGATGTTTCAGGAAAAGGACTGAGCTCCTGTTTCTCTGAATCTTTCAATCTTTCTGTAAATTTCAAAAGAACAAATTAAAATTGTTTGAGGACAACCAAAAGTTTATGGGTCACACACATTCAATTTCCACAGCAGAGGGCGAGACCAATCTGTCAGCACTACGATGAAGAGGAGAAGGGACACAACCTTCTGCCTTCTGTATATCCAGCTGAGAACTGATAGCAAATCTGCAGTCTAGAGTTACTGGCAGCAACAGACTTTTCAAAGGCAGGCCAAAGCCCATCTCAGCAGCATGCATCAGAGACATCCCTGTGGCTGCCTTTCAAGCACATATCTCTCACTTGGCAAAAACTTACCTAGTGATGCCCATTTCTGATTCATTCTTTGCAACACATTTCCCTTTCCTCCAAATACACACTGGGACTTCAGTTATGTTTTGACTCTCAAATGCTCTGCTTGGTTCATATTTGCAAAACCTTTTGCAGAAATTTGATTGTCCTACAATCATGAAAAGGTGTACATCCTAAAGACACATGTTAAAATCCTCCCATTACCTCTATAGCCCACATTTTTTAATGTCTATTAATAGCAACTTTAAGTCACAGCCATCTACATTTCTTTAGAACATCAGTCTTCTTTGTAACAGGATAAAGTACTTTGAATCACTCTTGAATGCATCTTGCCTTTTTTCTGTAATGAACTAACATACTTTAGATCAGCCATCATTTAAATTAATGAGTATGAAACTGACAGAAATAAAGCAATGAGACCAGAACTATCCAAAGGCAGCTACCTTGCTTGCAAGGATCTCTTCTCTAGATTCTTAGAAAGTAAGACCTTGATTTTACCAGTGCTGCATCAGAGCCTTCAGTGGATTCAATGAAAGAACAGGAATCCATCTGTGCAGAGCTCATCGCAGAAACACTGAATATATTAAGCTTGAGCCTATAATCAAGTTTAATTAGAATCACTGAGATTTTGCATAGGTGTAAAGATCCATCACTATGATCCACTTGTAGAATCATAGCCTTAAAGATACAAAGCATTCTGTTATTTCAAATAATCCAAGTTGATCTCCTTTAAAGAAATTAGGTTTAATCTTACAGCTGGTTCTGCACAGTTAGGGCACTTCCTCTCCATAGGATTCCTGACATCAACTGACATAAGGCAGATTTTCTCTTGTAAGACAAGTACAGAAAACAACAGGAGGCAGTAACAGGAATGAACCTCCTTTCCCTGCAGCACTCTTTTCTTACTGACTGCAAGTCTTCCCAAGGTCCAGAATTAATAAAACAGATAGTAAGATAAGGTTTGTTGTACTCCACTCCTCACAGCATCTGCCTACTTTGCTAGGAGATAACATGCCTACACTTAGCCCTGGGTAATACTATGTAAACACAGAAGAAAAAATTTTAACTAGAAAGAGTGCAGCAATTGCTAGCAGGGTTATGATTACATCACAGTAATCTACTCAAAAGCTGTAAGATTAGCTGCGTAATTAAAGGAGTAATGAAGCAATAGTTTGAGAATATGCAAGATTTGCAAGTACCACAGGACTCAAACTTATACAGTCATTTTAGTTTTGTTTACATTTAGTTTTGTATCATCTTGTTCTCTTCACTGTCAGTGGTACAACAGAGCATTAGAGAGCTCTCAAGCTCGCTCTCAGGAGCCTTCTCTTACTTGGAATGCCCTTTAAGAAATCTGAAGAAATATTACAAAAGAAATGAGTTTTCAGAAAAGGAAACAATATTCTTATACTAAACTTATATTCTTATAAGTTATATAACTTGTATTCTTATATTCTTATACTAAAAGCCCTGAGGAAAAGGACCTTGGAGTCTGGGTTGATGAAAAGCTCAACATGAGTCTGCAGTGTGCACATGCAGCCCAGACAGCCAACCGAGTCCTAGGCTGCATCAAGAGAAGCGTGGCCAGCAGAGCAAGGGAGGGGATTCTGCCCCTTTACTCTGCTCTCGTCAGACCCCACCTGGAGTACTGTGTGCAGTTCTGGAACCCTCAGCACAGGAAGGACATGGAAGTGTTGGAGCGGGTCCAGAGGAGGGCCACAAAGATGATCAGAGGGCTGGAGCAGCTCTCCTATGAGGACAGGCTGAGGGAGTTGGGGCTCTTCAGCCTGGAGAAGAGAAGGCTTCGAGGGGACCTGATAGTAGCCTTCCAGTATCTGAAGGGGGCCTACAGGAAGGCTGGGGAAGGATTATTTACAAGGTCCTACAATGACAGGACAAGGGGCAATGGGCTTAAACTGGCAGAGGGGAGATTTAGACTAGATGTTAGGAGGAAGTTCTTTACAGTAAGGGTGGTGAGGCACTGGAACAGGTTGCCCAGGGAGGTTGTGGATGCTCCCTCCCTGGATGTGTTCAAGGCCAGATTGGATGAGGCCTTGAGTAACCTGTACTAGTGGGAGGTGTCCCTGCCTATGGCAGGGGGTTGGAACTAGATGATCCTTGAGGTCCCTTCCAACCTTACCATTCTATGATTCTATGATTCTATAAACACATTCAAATTATCCACACTTTTCATATTGTTTTCCTCCTGCTCAGCATTTTCTTTAATAAACACTTGCAAGTTTCTGGCCTAAGATTATCATAGTAATTTTTATCTCAAAGTCAAACCCAGCCTGGACACATCTCTTTCTATTGCAAGACTTATTATTGGAAGCTCTTTAAAGAAAAGTTTTCTCCTTTTTCCACAACATGAGAAGCAAACCAGGAAGATGAAAAGTTCTATTCTTCATTAATATGCTTTTTTTCCCCAACATCTACAGGCTGACATAAACAAGGCAGGCAAAGATGTAGATGTTCTTCCTTCACTTTTCTCCTATGTATCAGAGCTGCAGGATTTTGTAACGTTTTCAGATGATCCAACTTAGAAGGACAAAAATCTGTGGTGTTATTTTCTGAGGTTTTTTTTTAAAGTTAGGGCTACATTTCTGTTACACACTTGTCTTCATTCCTAAGCAAAAGAACTTAAAGAAAATGTTATCCTAAAGTAGACTGAATTTGAGCAGAGAAAGATCTCCTTTAAAAGACACAAATATTATTTGCAAAATGAAATAAAATTTACCTCGCTGCATCAAAAACATAACTAATTCCTAGAGCTTGCTCACCTTTCTAGGTGGTGGGCTGGCCTAGTACTGCTCTGTCCCCACTTACCTACTAACAGTGCACGCAGAATGGTATATCATTTCTTCTTTCCCAAGAGCTTTATTTAGCCCATACCCAAACATGTCTCTATGCTGCTGTCCATTTGGACAAACAAGTAAGATTGACCAGAAGCTTAGAAAAAAGCTTACTTTTTTCCTGGTAAGAGTCTTGCTAGAAGTAAGTATAAAAAGTAAAAGTAAGTCCTCCATCCTCATTTCCATATGCATCGGAAGTGAAGGCCAGCTCTTTCTTAGATTATAGATATATATATATGTATGACTAGGTAGACATATATATATATATGAGTAGGTAGACTGTGCTGGTTTGAGGTTAATTGGAATATTTTATTAATTATATTATAGGCTGTGAAAAGGAAACAATGGTGATGTCTCCTTCACTCATAGGCTTGCTGAGATGTTTAAGAACAAGTACTCGAAACATAGGTAAGTCAGTCTCTGGAGCACAGAGCAGTCTCTGCTCGGTCTAGCAGCTTCTGGCTTTTTCTCCTCTCTGCTGAGTAATCTCACTAACCATTTTTCTTCTAAGCCCCGTGGCCAACCCTCCAAGCTCAACTTGTGCATAAGGCAAACCTTGGGGTAAGGTATAGGGGTGGGGAGAAGGTGAAAGGGTGGTTGTGAGCCCCTCCTGGGGTCTCTGATTTCTGGGAGGGGTGTTGTGTTTCTGTACTACCTTTAACTTGTATATTTCTGTAAATATTCCTGTATATAGTGTGTATATCTGCTGTACATTGTGCCAAGCTGTAAATAGAGCTTCATTCCTTAACTTCCAGCCAGCTGAGTTCTGGTCTGGGTCATTTTACAAAGTGAGGAGGGCGGGGAACTCCCAAACTATCACAGTAGACCTATTCTGAAAAATACCCTAAATTTTGCTTACAGTATCCTGGCTATTTTTCTAAAGACTTCTGTACCATGTTCAAAGGTTCATATGGTGTGCTTTCCCCAACCTGGAACATTGGAAGTCACAGCTATTTACTTTCCCAAGTCTTTGGGATAAAGACTTTCATAACACAACCTGAAAAAATAATTAAGTAATTAGCCAATGATACTGACATCCCTTTCAATTCAGTTTGCTTTTCTAGCATGTTAATTCAGTGTAGGGAAAGAACTAACAGAGTAAGGAGCTGAAGATAGCATTCAGATATTTTAAGGCACAGACTGAACTCAGGATTCCACAGAACGCTAAATTCTTGGACTTACGTACTTAACTGTCTTCTATTTTAAGATTCACTCAGAATGTTCTCTTGCTTTGCAATTCACTGTCAGAGTATTTAAACATGGAGCTACAGTTGTCTAGCACTGCCTTAAGTTTTCCAGACTCCAGAGGAAGAATGATTAAGTATCAGATCTAGCTAAGCTAATGCTGTTTTATTCAAACCAGTTCCGATTTTAATAATTGCACATCACATTTTTACTGAAGAATCTAAGACTTTGTCCTTTTGAGTTGTGTAAGTAACACTGGAATTACAGGAAAGGTCTTATCTTAACAGAGATAATATGTTTTAGGCTATACTCAATAGGCTGGTTAGATTGAGCATGAACTGAAGTCAGCAGCCTGCTTTACACAATCTCAATACTTCACCAACCTTGTTGACATCCAGTCATACATCTACAAATTTTATTAGGAGTGAAGTCTATGTTTCCCTCTGACTATATCTTATAAATGTATGTGCTAATGCACTGACTCCTCCTCCTTTGCAATGGGAACAGTCTAGTAGATGAGCTGCAGTAATGGACTACATAAATGCCAACAAGTACACAAAGTCACTAGCTCACAGTAACACAGTTATTTCCACATATGCTTAAATATCTGTTCTCAAAATCAGTTAAAATTAATTGTAAATACAGTTTGGCATCATTCTATCGTGCTCAAAGTGAGAAATTACCATATAAATGTCTTTCCCCTACTTCCACAATGTGCCCAGAGTTGCACCGTGCTTCACAATTCATGTATTTTGACACATGACTGCTAAACTGAGACTACTTCATGCAACTGACAGCAAAGCTAGCACAAGTTTTACTGCACAACGTGAAATTTTGGTTATGGGGAAAAAACTGAGCCAGGAAGTCTGGTGAAGAACAACTACAATTCCCACAGACTTCTTCATAATTGAGTCATATGAATTATTTCTTAAATTCTCCTTCTTAACTGTCTAAGGTATGAGTTATGTACTCTGAGGCTCTTGACCACATAAAGACATTTGCCTCATGCCCAGACAAATAAAAGTGACCTACATGATCTCCCAAACTGGCATTCTTAAGCTTAAAATTGCAGAGCAGGTTAAAAAAAAAATTAAAATACCAAGAACTCAAGCTGCATTTATATTTGAGGAATTTATATAAAGAAGGTGCATGCTACAAAAACGTTATCAAAGTATTAAGCCACATCCTGATACAATTTGACAATATTTATAAATCAGCCTCAGATATCTATTCCTTTCTGATACCTGTTTTCCTCACTGGTTGCTGTCATGAACCAATGCATTTACAATCTTGCCTTAAAATTCTGCTGATCCCGGATTTATGAACTTCCAATATTCTTTGCAAAACAGTGACTATTAAACAAAGGCCCGCCCCTGGAGATATTCAAGGTGAGGCTCAGCAAGGCCCTGGGCAACCTGATCTAGTGGAGGATGTCCCTGCTTACTGCAGGGGTTTGGATAAGATGACCTTTGACGGTCCCTTTCAACTTAACACTATTCAACGACTCTATGAAGTTCTCCTCCTCTATACTTTCCTCTTTTTCTCACAGCCTGTAATCGTCTGGGAACACAGAACATAAATTAAGCACTGGCTTCAAATGGACCACGTCTATATGTAGACTTGTGCATGTGCAAAATTACAAACTACAGCAACACAGTTTCTTAGACATAAGTCAGTGAAAACGTTCCATTTCAGTGAAGATGTGCATCACTACTGTTGAACTACCTTAATATTTATGACATTCACTACGTGCATATATTCTTTTGTGCTCCGAGACAGTACATCAGATCAGTTCATTTGGTGCTGAATTTGAAGATACTTTAAATGTTTCAGATTTGCTAGAACAGTAGCAGTAATTTAACATTTACTTTTCTCATTCACTTTTCCTTTTAAAAAAAAGCAAAGGGCGAACCCTCGAAAATTTAATATGCAGTTCCCAGGGCAAGCAGACTACTACTGGCCTGTAGCCATACATGGATGCACTAACATGAACAGAACAAGAGCTGATACTGGCACGAAGATTAACCTAACAATAATGTCTCGGTTTATATGAGTTTAACATGAAGTGCAAAGACCAAAAAAAAAAAATCTGTTTTAATCGCTCGACACAGTGTTTTGCACGAGATCAATTACCCTAACGTAACATCAAATATTGACGTGGAATGAGAATGGTCATGTATACAGACTAACCAGTAGAAAGGACGTGTTTATGGACAGCTGGGGGAAAAAAAAAAAAAAGAAAAGAACCAACCAACAAACACAGGCAGGAAACTGAGAATAAACGCTTGTGTCACATGCTGCCTAGAGGGAAGAGAAACCATTTCCTCCCAGACACTCAAACTGACTTTGAAGCTCTCAGAAGCTTGTCACTCTGCAGACTAACTGAACGGCGCCACCATCCCCCGCCCCAATCTCACAAAGCACCCCAAGTACATGTTTAGCCCTTTAATAAGAACGGCATAAACAGCCCTCACTCACCACAACCTCCTGGGCCACCGCTCCAGGTCCCCAGTGTGGCAGGTGGCTGCCCTCTCTCCGGGCGCTTGACACAAGCATGACCTCTCCTTCCTGAGCTAGCTGTTTTTCCTAACAAGCGACCAGAAAGCTTTGCCTGTCTCCTCGGCCTGGCAGAGCCGAGACCCTGCAACTCTCAACACCAGAGATGTGTGCCACACGCCCCCACCCCCCCGCCACCACAGGAGGAAACAACAGGACTCCCAGCGCTGAGACTTTACACTGGGGGACGCGCCGCGGGGGGAGCGCGGCGATGCGGGAGAGAGCAGTGAGGAGCCCGACGGCCTGAGGGGGCCGAGAGGCGCGCTCCGTCGCGCCAGCCCTCGCTCCGCGCCTCGCGCCGCTCTGCCCGCGGGAGGGCGGAGGAGGACCGCCAGCAGCCCGCGGGGAGCCCGCTCTTCCTCCACACATAGAGTCACGTGCTCCGCGAGCCGCAAAGCAGCGACGCTTTTGCGACAGAGTGACAGCCAAATGGTGCGACATCCGCGGCGGCCGCTGGAGCAGCAGCCGCGGCGGCCGAGTGCTGCCAGGGCCGAGCGCCGCGCCTGGACGGGGGAGCGCACCGCGGTCCGGCGGGGACCGCACTGCACCGCGCCCCAGTGCCCGGTGCGACCCCCATGAGAGGAGAGGGGACGG